>OZ010605.1:37818479-37833479 GCA_963932145.1 Acanthosepion lycidas
ACAGGTATTGTCATGTGAATGTTGGCTTATGATACCTGTGTAAATTATTAGTCCATCCCAAAAATTCCAGTTTATTTTTTGTTTCGTTTCTCCATTGTGAAGTGTATCTTTTTTAGTTTACTTGGTCCAGCATTATTTACGCATTTTCCACGTTCTTAGCCACGTGGTACGTTTTCGTGGTGACATTTCTATAACTATTTCATCGAAGTATTTCATGTTTGCCATTTACTGGTGATAATGGCAATCCCATGGCAATGACTTCTTCCTTTTAGTATAATTTGGAAATCAACTGGAAATATGTTGCTTACATACAGAATGTCAATTTCCACTTGATTATCTGTTAGGATCATTGTACGCACTCCTAGACAGGAATTCGATTTTATTTTTTCTAGAACTATCGATGGAGCCTCGTCTGTGGGATCATTGGTGAATAGTCTGACAACGTATAAGCTCACTATCCAGTTGGCCGGAATGGGGGCACCTCAGATGGTCTTCACAAATTGGTTAGAGTTCTTTACATAGGACAGAGACCTACCTGCTTGTGGATTAATTATGTTTAAAAGGAGTCTGATCAGCGGGTGATAGGCTGAACTTCGATGAGAATATTAGTCTAAATAGAAAGGAATCTGATAATGATAAATCCTCACCTGAACAATCCTAGCGTTTTCTTAAGAACTTAATTATCAATCGGTTCATAGAAAATTCTATTCAGTTCAACTCATTTTCAGTCAAATCAACGCATATTTCAATGACGTCAAAATATTTCTGATATATTTTTGAAATATATATATATATAATATATTTTATAATATAATTAATATATATATATATATGAATACATAAAAATATATGAATATAATTGTTTGTTTTTTTTTGTTTTGTTTTAATTTAATTTAAATAAATAAATTATAATTTCACAATTTGACTTTTGTATTGACCAAACCATCAAAGAAAATTTTCAATACTTGGGAAATGAGTCAAGAATATTTTTTAAAGTCACGTTTTATTAGACTGAGTTTCACGTTTCTTGCATTTAGTATGTTTCATTTTTATGCAACTGCTAAAGACTGGCACGTAGAGACTTTGATGTTTACTTACAAAATGTAAGAAGCTGGGAAATATTTACTCTTTCATATTACAAGCAAAACTTACTGCAAATGTTCATAATTTAAAATGTTGACTTTTTTTTATCACTTTTTACCTGAACGAGACTTTTCGCGTCTTCTCTAAAAAAAAAAAGAAGATATTTTCAAAGACATTTAACTTCTTCCTTTGAAATCGCTCTCATGGCTAAAACATTTCAGGTCATGGGGTGGGGAGTTGTTTATAAATTAATAAAGCGTAAGGAATTTTCTAAAAATTTAGAAAATCGTTCATACGGCTTTTAAACCCATTTGCAAATTCCATTCATCCATTAACAATAACATGATAACAAAATTTATTTAGCAAAATTAGATGCCTTTTGTTAATGACCTTAGTGTAGAAAATTTGTGAAACATTGAATGTATGAAAACTTCAAATAAATTTTATTCATATTTAAAATCGTTTTCTTAAATTTCCAAAGGATGTCAGTAAATTCACATCAGCATTATCGGTACGACACTGGTTAGTTGACAACAATTACTTTTTACTTTAAAATAAAAAATAGTTTTCTTAAAAAATGTGGCGGATTTCTTGAAAAAGAGGCAGCCAAAATTTTCTTTTTTAGAGTAAACTTGTAGAAAGTAAATTCATTTGTAAAGTATCTTTGCGTTTTCTATCCACTTTTCTAACCACGGAGCCAAATATGTAGTTTGATTTCTTTATTTTTAATATACATAAGAAACTTTACTCTTCTTATATGAAGCTATCCAAAATCAAAAAGTTAAGTCAATATCTTGCAGTAACAGCCTTTCGTTTAATCCGAATTATAATGATAACTCAGAAAAGAATTAATTTTAAGCCTTACCAAGCCCCAAATAAAAGTTATCACGAATCTGCTACTTGAACAGGCCTGGTGCATATTACCCTCAAGACCCTCTCTCACATCCATCCAACCGAGGGTGATGGCAAGCCTGATTGTATTCTCCAAACGTCTTCTGGTGTCTACTCTTGCATTCAGTAAACTTCTTGATATTTTAAACCGAACCATTCATTCAATCCACGGTTGGTGATTGGCTAGATTCCTCTCGTTCCACTTTTCCATTAGGAAAATAACCAGTACCGCATTTACCTATACGCTTAGCAGGCTGAAGCCTAGGGCCTCGAAATCTAGGGGAGGGAGCTCCAGCCAAGGTGTATAATATTTTTGACACTGACATAGGACTTTCCTTACACATGCTGTCGGACTTGCTTCGGCAATTAGTTGGAGATTCGTCTCCAGCTGTGCTGATCGAACACTTTGCCCGAAGGCAGAGAGGAACCCAGACGAGTCTCTGCCGAAGGGCAGAGTCTTGTCTAGGGTGATACATAGCTACCCGACCCCTTTTTTACGGGGTCTACGGGGAATTTTTGCCCGAGCTCGGTTTTGCCCCGCATTAAAAAACGGCCTTGTGCCACATCCTGCTTCGCGGGAAGATAAGGTAAATAACCTTACACATGCTGTCATGACACATTGTAAACTCTAAACGACACTAATTTTTCTTACATTCCATTTCAGAATAATTCTGTCTTCTTAAGCCGATATCTCGATGCTAGCACTGATTTTTCTCTATAGATTTTTTTTAAGAATTTAACATTCATGCATTTTTTTTTAAAACCACATACTTTCTTTAACAATAACATTTTGTGTCCTTTAGAAATGGAATTTTAAACCCTCGCCATCATCCTTGGCTTTACTCAATTTGTTTAATTTAGCACTCTTCTAATTTCCTCTACTAGTGAAAATGGGGGATTTTGGCGGGCCTCATAATTGGAATGGCCTGGGGTCTCTCTTCATCTAATTCCGGCCCTGTTCATATCAATTAATAATACTCACCAGTCTTATTTAATTTTTATCCGTTGTCCATTTCTTTCCCCTGAACCAGATTACATTTTTTTCTTACCAAACCTAGTGATTGAACACACAACTTTCCAGGTAATAGATAAGTTTGTAAACTACGCTTTAATCAACTTCACTGTGTCGCTTGGACCAAAGGACATAACTGATATGAATTATCTCTCCTAATTATGGAATCAGACTGAAAACAATCTACCACAGTGGATGGAATGACGGATTTATTCCAAAATAGCAGAGCATATAAATAGAAATTCCTTTCCTTTCATTTTGTTTGATCATGGCATATCTTTATTGAACTGTGTCACTGACATTAAACAGTCGGCCAAGATAATATAGAATGAGATCAATAATCAACTACACGCAAAAAGTCTAATCCCCACGAGGGATTGACGTTATGTACTGAATCGGACACCCTTCACTGAAAGGTATTTTTGTCAAGGATCTACAATACTATTAGGAACATCTCTGATGAAATTCTCTTCACCCTCCTCCTGACGAAGTTGCCCTCCAGTTCAATAGTTTGACACCAAAGTATCTACAATAAGTGATTTTTTGCTCTATAAAATTGTTACCTCTTCAGACCCAACGAGTTGTCAATAGATTTCCCCCCGCTATGAGACATAAGTGTCATATATTAAAATGAAAATGCATAAATGTCCGGCATTGATCGAAGTGGGGAACCAAACGCTAATTTATCATGAATAAGAAGTTTTTTCTACTTTATTCCACTCCACATTTAAGAGGATAAGTTTTAGACAGAGACACTTCAAGCAGAAACATTCAAGAAGGGTAAATACACAATTAAAGACTTAGTAAACCAATTGAGAAATAGTTTCTGACAAAAAAAATGGCAAATGTCACGAATGCCAAAATATTTTAGATAGTATACCTTGTTAAGAAAATACATGGAATAGATTTTTTTGTTTTCTTTTCTTTTTAATTGATCTTTATATATTTATACGATGGGGGTATCGTAGACTTTGTAAGTCTTACACAAATGTGGAACAAACGATATCAAAAAATGTCTTCGCTACGCCAGTTTCAAACTGGGTTATTAGTCTCCCATGACAATGTTAAATTTAATACATTTCAGTTGATGACAGAGACAAGATTTACAAAACTCCAAATTCAGAAAAATAAGAAATAACTACATTCTGTTTTTTAACTCTATCTTCCGAGTTTTTATAATCTCTTTCGTACATTTTATTTGTTTTTATCTGATGACACATTCTCTTAGAATAAGTGTCACTATGTTTGTATAAGTTTTTATAAAGAAAGTTTTAATAGAAACAAAGGGACGTTTGTACCGTTAAACAGAAAGAGACAGTTGAAATTATTAGAGCACATAATGAGAAAAGCAGGTCACAAATGAAATAGATCCAGTGTTATGCGACATGTAGCAAATTTTAACATTCTTATGTAAAAGCTGTAAAGAGGGCGTTAATTACTACTTCCAATTTGACAGCTGAAATGAAACGGCTCGCCATGCTCTGAGAACTAGACGTTAATCACAATGATTAGGAGATAGCCATCTCTTTGTTCTGATTCTTCATGGTCAGTATAAATGAATAAGTTAACAAAGAATATCACTTGTTACCATTCTAAGCAGTCAGACGTTGTAAAGCCGACCTAGTTCATAAAATAACCTCGCGACATCATCAACCACGAGCCTGACAAGTCGATGAGGGAAAATGCAGAGCCGCTCAAAACCAATGATACGTGAGCATATCAAGCCGGACAAGAGCCGCGTGATCCAATCGAAGCTGGCGGAACAAGCTGAAGTGGCCCTTCGCAGACCCCACTTACACCAAGGTGACGGTCAAGACCTGGATTGAGAATTCTGTTCGCTCTAATATCACCCACGTGACCAATCGAAAGGTTTCATGATCATCTTTCCCACCACTACATAATGTGGCTTCCATGATTTGAATCCCCTAGACTACTACGTCTCTGGAGCCTTGTCAAGAGGTAGATCAACTAGAGGCCCCACAATACCAAGGACTCGCTGAAGGTTACGGCCAACATGAATGAGAATCACCTAGTTTTGGGCATGCAGTCGCTTCTGAGGCCGTACTTGAGGCTATGTTCTGTTATATAGAATAATATTTTCTGTTCGCAAAGTTTAACATTCGTCCCTGAAAAAAGTGTTTCAAAAGGACGATTTTTCTCTTGACACCGCTATTACTGTATATTCCCTCGGCAATTTTTTATTGTTTTTCAACACTATTTTTTTAAATAAAACCCAAACATATGAGACCGGAATTATGCATTCTCTTCTTTCTCAAGAATTTTAAAAAATAGCATTAAATATTATTTTTGTAATTAAACAGTCTAATAAATAGTGTTTAACATTTGTTATCAATTCTATAGACAAAAAAGTATAACTCCAGATCATCATACCCTTATTTTAGTGAATTTATGAGATTAAAGGAAAGAAATATCTAGAAAATGCATTTTTGAAAATGCATAATTACTCGTCGTTATGTGTTTGTTTAAATTTTCTTGTTCCTTTGTTCACAGAATTTTTTTATTAATTTATGAATAAAAAGTCTCTTTTTCACAATTAGTTTTTATAATATGGTAAATAATAAATAATGCATTATAATTAGTTCATATATTTTTATAAACTTGTAAATATAAAATTATTCTTGTAAATAAACAATCTAATAAAAGAAATATTGTTTAATTTTTTTTGTCGTCAATTCTCTGGGAAAAGGAAAATGTATAAATCCAGTTTCATATTTTCGGGTTTTATTAAAATTCTAAAAATAGGCCTTTTAAAAGAATAAATATTACCAAGCGAGTATACAATAATAGCGTTGCCAAGAGGAAAATCGTTTTATTTTTGCATGTTCAAAAGTTACATTTTATTTTTTCGATTTTTTTTTTTGTGTGTGTGTGGGGGGGTTGTTTTGTTTTTTTTTCTTTTGACAGCAATATTTATAGTTTTTTGGTGGGTACGAATCTTTGGTTGCTTTTTTGTTTTTCTTTTGACACGATTTTTTTTTTCAGGTACGAATGTTAAACTTTGCCTGTTTTTTCTTTTTTCACAGCGATTATTTTTTTTGGGGGTGAGGGGTTGCGGGTACGAATGGTAAATTTTGCCTGTTTTTTTTTTCTTTTTTTATTTTGTTACAGCGATTTTTTATTGTTTTTTTTATTGCGGTACGAATGTTAAACTTTGTCTTTTTTTTTACACAAGGATTTTCATTGTTTTTTTTTGTTTTTTGTGGCTGCGAATGCAAAGCTTTGCTTGTTTTTTCTTTTTCTTTTGAAAAAGCGTGTTTTTTTTTCCAGGTACGAATATTAAACATTTTCTGTTTTTTTTTTTTTTTTTTAAATATATTTCGACACAAACAATTTTCACAAAGGCACATATACACTCTGCTCCTGTTTCTTACTGTCAGCTCTATGGTAGTAAAAGCACGATGTCTAATTCTTTTCAATGGGCGCAGATACTGAATTCTGAATTTAAGCAGAAATGCTAAAGAAACAGTGACACTTTGATCCTAAGCAGATTTACGTAAATCTGGACTTTTAATCCGACATGTAAAAAAAAATCATATACATATATCGTTTTAGCATCATTTCGAGGAGGTTTTTGTAGCTATGTTTTGAGCTTAAGAACATAGACCTTTTGAAAGCTTCACACCCGGCAATAATAATAATAAAATAAAGCGACTATCTTGTCTTTAGGGCACGAGTCTTCTTTACTTCAGATTCCCACAAATCTTTAGATCGAAAAAAAAAGATACGGCATAACAACAGACAAGTAAAATGTAGAAAAATTATCTCAATGATAAAAGAAACCAAAACTGGTGAAGATTATTTCTTTACTCCACTGGTTCCGAAACCGTTTTAGATTACCACCCCACCTCTTTGATTTTTTTTTTTTTTTTTGTGGGGGGTGGCTGCTAGTATTGCATGTCAAATGAGTATCCCCCATAATAATTGTTCTATAAATGGGATACACTGTAAAGTGAAGACAAGATATACTTCAGGTAGAATATGGTTGTTTGGTCTATGTTATGGTTCAGGTGTGCCACCGCCACCCTCTGGCTGACCACTTATTTCCCCCCTCACAGCAACACGATATTTCCACCGTCACGAGAGAGAGAGAAACAAACGAACAAACAATGAAAATTCATAGAAAGAATAAAAGGGGGGAAGATTACAATATGCAGCTATAACTCTGAGATGTAAATGAAGTGATTTTCTCACTGCCCCCCCCCCCTGGATCTTTCCATCGTCATTATGGGGGTGCTACCGCCAAAGAGGGAGGCGTGGCCATCGGTTTAAGGGGTGCTACCACCCATTTTCGGAGTAACTGTTCTAAACGTAAATAGATTTTAATTTCCTAATAATTACAATTCGATGTTTTTCGTGTAATGTCGTGAAATAACACTGAGCTAGTAAATGGGCTTTTTGTAATTTTAATTACAATTAAAAGTCGAAATAGATTATTGAATAGAAATAGAAAATATATGCTTCGGAGAAGCGGTACTTTAATTTGGGACTATTATTAAACATGGAAATTAGATCTAAGACCTGCTATAGCCAAGAAACATTTTAATTTCGACGTTTTACGTTTGTTTTTGACAATGATGTTCACTCTCTACAAGGCCCGAAAGCCACTCGAGGCAGAGGATTACAGAGTAAGAAGCACAGTTTATATGGATTTGTGAGGAAGATAACTGTTAACTTTAAACTTGAACAGGTTAAGATTGTAGTGATCGGGGAAGCGTCCTCTTGAGAGTTGGTTCCACAGAGCAGAAGTTCATGGGAAGACACTTCTGAAATGGAACCTACATCTCCCTGAAGGAATACGAAGCGAATGACGGTGGTTCACTACAGTATGAATGGCATGGTGGGTCTTAGCAGTAAGGTAAGAGCTGATAAGACTAAAAAATATAGTTCGTCTGAATACTTTAAATAAAAGTCAAAATCCAGATGGGCTGTAATTAAATTATATGCAAAAAAATGTATTGTAAATGGTCTGAAAATTTTAATTAAATCAAAAATTGAATTTAAAAAAATTTACTGGTTTATTCGAGGTAAATAAATAAAACAACGTTAAACTACTTTTTTTTTTATTATTTATGACGTAATAATGTCGTTTACTGACGTTAAAAAAATACGTCAAAAAACGACATTATTATGTCATTATTTTTGCACCAACCTAATAATAAGGCATAATCGAATCTAACTACCGTATATGCTGGCGTACAAGGCGACTGAACGTATATGATCTCCCAATATTTGTCGTATTTTAAATTGTATTAGATTTATTAAATAAATTCAGTAAGCATATACTTTCTTTTAACTAATATTCTAATGAAAAAATGGCGCGGAGATATTGTCAATTAACTATCGCAATCTACAATACCTCATGAGTAGGTGCTGTGTTTGCATGAATAACTTTTCTCTGCTAATCATGCAATCGTTCCACTGTTCTCAATTGCAATCTTTAAACGATTTAAAACATTTATCCACTGGTTGTTCCAATGATGTCAGTCCTCCAGGAATAACTGCCGTGTATGTGTTTATTCTTGCTAGCCATTTCTTTATGTTGGTAGTTAAATGAGACGTGAACATATCTCACACCAAGAGGCTACGTTGCTTACGATGTCCACATGGTAGTTTACTACTCCATATATGATCCTGCCATAGCTTAATCCCTCTTCATCTATCCAGACTTTTTCGTTGACATGTACAAAAACTCCAACGGGGAATTTGATTTTCGGCATTGTTTTTCTTTTAAAAATTATCATTGGTTTTAGTTTGGCGCCATTTGCCGTACATGTCAGAACCATTGTAAAACTTGATTTTTTGTGTCCTGTTGTTTTAATTAACACAGTTTTCGCACCTTTTGTGTCTAACAGTTTTATTTCTAACCATATCGAAATAAACTATGATTACCAGTCTATTCCTCGAATTATTACTATATCTTTTTTCCTGAACGCTTTGAATGCACCCAAGGCTAGCAGTAGTGCCGGAGCCTCTTACACATGAACCTCCTGACCGTTGGGATTTCCTCCACGTTTTGTGTGTGTGTGTGCCTCTGCTATCTTTATCACTATTTTACGGCCATCCGCCATTTTTTCAAAATTATTTTTAAATTGACGTTACATAGTAAGTCATTAACTAATAATACAGTGTAACCCGGATATAAGATAAACCCGGATATAAGAGAGATTTTCTCTGGTCCCAAATTAGAGCCATACTTACCTAAACAAAAGAGACCAAACCCGGATATATAAGAGAAACCCGGATATAAGAGACTTCTTATCCGGTCCCGACAACTCTCTTATATCCGGGTTACACTGTATATATCATGTATATGCATGGCCGGTGCGGTGCGTACTACGCAGGAAACCCTGACGATGTTGGAACCTCAAAAGGGCTAGTTTCAGCAGCTTTTTTTCTGCTTATTGTACTATTTACTTTCTTTCTACCTAATCGACAGGGCCGGTACTTACTACTCCGAACTTCTCAACAGCGTGGGGGCCCTACACCTACTAGGGAGGTGGGGCAAAAGTGCTAATTTCAGTAGCCCTTATTTTTTTCAAATTGTAATTTTCTTTCTGAAGTTCTTTTAAATCAATTAAGAGGGTAATATATTTCGGTAAAATCATTTTTTATTCCGAGATCATCCACTAAGGAGGATCTATGATTTTTTTTACTAATACAGTGTAACCCGAATATAAGAGACTCGGATATAAGAGAGATTTTATCTGGTCCCAAATTAGAGCCTGTGTTAATGTAAACAAAATAGACCAAACTCGGATATAAGAGAAACCCGGATATAAGAGACTTATTCTCCGGTCCCGTCAACTCTCTTATATCCGGGTTACACTGTAGCAATACGAACCAGAAGTCCACGGCTAGTAATTAAAATAAAAGTTATACTCCCTATTTTTTACATTTCTAGAAAGATAAAATCGAAAAAATTATCGCTTAAAAAATAAAATTTTTTAAAGATTTCAACATATGAAATTTTTTCCCGAAAACTTAAATACTGTTTTTAAAACAAATTTTTAAGACAATAATTTTTCTTTTAATTTTTAAGTTTGTGGTATTGGAATCTTTGTAAAACTTTTTTTTTCAGCGGAAAGACGTTTGCAATTGATCTTTATGGAAATGAGAATATTGGTGGTTACTAAAAACGAATAACATTTTTTCAGATTTTTTGTGAAATAAAAAACCTATTTATTATAAAAGTAAATAATTAATGAATATGTACTAAAATTTTCATTTAAATTGGATAATGCCCTGATTTTTGGTTATTTAAAAAAAAAGCAATGTTCTTACCTCTAAATTTCCTTCGGCGTTTTGTGACAAGGTTGGGAAACTTTGAAGTCGACATGTAGTAGAGAGCGGGGGCGTATCAAAGTTTAGTGGAGGAGGCGAGACCCCAGCGCCGGCCCTGGCTAGCAATTGCTTTGTTTACAGTATGTTACGATGATTTTGGATTTCTCTCTTGACGAATATGCTTTTTATTGTTGTCGTGCAACCATAGTACATATTTTATAAGCTAAGAATACTTTTATTACACTACACTTTTCTCATTTTATAATAATAATGTGAATTAAGTCGTTTCAGTAGAAAATATTTGTGTTGATAGTTATACCAAAGCAGGTTTTTTAGTCTAACGTCAAAAATCCCCCTTGCTAACAACTTACCATAAACTACAGGACTTTTAAAGGTTTTCATTTTATACCTAGAATATAAGACGGCCCCATGTTCAGAGATTTTGATGATACCCGGTGACATCTATGCCCCTAAGACTCAAGTAGTGGGCCTACAGAGCCTAATACTGAGAAATTTGAGAAAGGAAGAGATTACAAATATGTAAAAACAGATAAAAGATGAAATAAACACTTTATTCAAATTACTTCTGCACAATACTTGACTGTCCGCTATTTTTGGTGGGGTGAGATTTTTTAAGGTTAAAAGGTCGCCCTGTAAGCCGACATATACGATAATACGATAATGAATCGATATTAATAAAATTTTAATCACATTTCTACAGTTGTTTTAATATAAACATCTCTAAATCGAATATATTGAGTCTTTGTGCGAAATGAATGACTTCTGACAACGATATTTTAATTAAATCAAAACTTGAATTAAAAAGTATATCAATCTTTCTGGTAAATACATGGTTCTTTTTCTATGTGCTGTATCCCCTCAGGACGTAGGCGATCATGCCTCTCCACAATTTCCTGTCCTTTGTAGCTCTTAATAAATTTTGTCTTTTTGTTATTTCTCCTAAACCTTATTCCTCTATTCATTTACTCAACCTCACTATGTTATGCGTTGTTTTCCTGTTCCACCTGCCTTCAACCTGCCCTGTGACTATCAAATTTTCTAAGCCCTCTTTCCTCATTATGTGCTCTAGAAATTTCAACCCATTCTGATACTAAGTTAAATGTTCGGTCCGTTTGCCACGTATTTTTCTACTTTTATTAAAATCAGAATTGATAAATAAAATCGAAGCTTAATTGATCTCTAATCAATCAAGGTAAATGTCTTGGAAATCGTCTTGAAATTTTGGTTAATTCAAAACTTGAAATCTAATATTCACGGTTTAAGTAGTAAAAATATTCTCACCAGTATGTCTCTTCTTCGGGTAATTTTGAATAAAAGTGAAAATCGAAATTAATTTGCGATTAATGTAATCGAAGGAAAATGTATTCTAATTCTTGTCTTAAGTCGTGTTAAAAATGAGAAATGAATGGATCTATAACAAAAACCCAATGGAAAAAAAAATCCCAGCCTCTTATCCCAAATGGGGACAAAATGCCATTCCCATGAATAAAAGTCTCATATATAAAAAGAAACAAATATAACATTTAAAATTCAAGGAACATTTAATTCAAATTTTAATGTTAAATTGAGACTTCAATAATAATATCCAATATATACATTTATATGTATAAAAAAGATCGATTTTTGTCGGGTACTTTACGAGTTTATAGGTCCGCTATTTTTGCGAAAGAAATTCATAGTAAACCGATCCAACCTCTAAAAACTTTTTCAAACAATGCTATGATCACATATTCGATATTATTTCATTTAGGGAGTCTTAGTATTCCATAAGACCGAAATTTATGTGAAGAAAGCATTAAGTTAAGAAGAAGGATGTTCTTAAGTTTGGGCTAAAACGTAAACAGATCAGTGTGATCGTATATGAATATATATTGTGTTAAATTAAGGGTTTAATTAAAGTTTTTATTCATGGAATAACGTTCTGGTACATATAAGAACATACGGTTTGAGATGGATAAATTGTCGTCTAAACTACGCAAAAATGAAAATACCACTGACATCTCAACAGATATATTTACCAAAATTAGCTAAAATATCTTAAAATACTATAGAGTAAATATATTCAATAAAATTGCCATTGGCTTCAGCCACAACCTTCAGACAACTTCGGAATCTCCTACAACTCTTCTGGGCGGTCTCCTTGTTTAATTTAGTGAATGCTGCCATAATCCTTGCCTTCAGTTCATATTTGGTGTTACAAAGAGTTTTGTTGGTCTCTCGCTCAACTGCGTCCACACATAATAATCAAGGGGGTTGCAGTCTGGGAAGTTAGGTGGCTAGATTTAAGAATGATGTGGTCACAGAAATTGTCTGACAGCCATGACTGGGTTCTCTTACTGGCATGGTGCCGAGTCCTGTTGGCAGACATTTGATCTTCCAGCAACTACTCTCTTGACCCAGGGCAGCGCTACCACCTCAAGACACTTGATGTGGGCCTCTGTGTTGAGTCTGAGGTCCTGTGGGAAGATGAATTGAGGTATATTGTCACCGTCACTTGTGATCACTCCAAAAAGCCATGATGTTGACTGGATATATCATCGAACTCTTTCCAAATCCTCTGCACTCTCCTCGGATTGCCATCCAAACACTGAAATGTTCATGTTGGAGCTTCCGGCGTGAATGCCAAACAATACAGCAGGCCGTTTCCCAATTTCTGGCGGAGTAAACTGCGTCATGGTGCTCTTTTTCTCACAGACGGTGCTCAACTGAACCTACTGTACTGTGCAGTCGAAAAAATAAAAAACAAACAACGCGCATGCGCGAAATTAAAAATATAAAATGGCAACTCATCGAACCATTGATATTATTATTGTCTCAATTTGACATTCAAATCTGAATTAAACATTTCTTGAATTTTCTGTGTTAAATTTGTTTCTTTTCATGAAACTTATTTAAGAGACTGGGGTTTTGTCTACTTTTGGGATAAGAGGCTAGAATTTTGTCCACTGGCATTTTGTTCTGTTACCGAAATAAATTCATATGCTGCGCCTTTTACTACCATTAAATCATGAAAATTGTGGTCTTTTAAATCTAAATTCCCTAAGAAAAATGAAAAATTCGTGAAAGTATTCTATCAACTGATTAAAACAAAAATGATGAAATTGTTCATCATTAAGCCCTTAATTGAATGTATTTTCATGGAGCCCACAATTGACTATATTGACGAAGCCCTTAATTGACTATTTTTATGAGGGTCTTATTGACTATTTTCGATAAAAATAAGTAACAATTTTCTTTGAATTGCAATCTTCTCTTATAAAGAAAATAAATATATCAGAAACAAATTTAATTCAAACAGAATTTTAAGTCATTTTTCACTTTTTCTCTTAATCAAGCGGTGTCCAAACTGAATGTGTCCCCTCTCGGGTAATGCCAGCGATATCGCTAGTTGCTTAATTTTTCATACATTTAATTCCTGGTGATCATTTTCTTCGTTCCGTTCACGTTGCGGAAAACATACACCAAATAAAATTATGTCTTTGTCTTTTAAACATTAAACAGAATTCAATTTCTTTATTTTCATCACAGGGTCTAGTATCTGAGATTTTTAAAAATACAATGTTAATCGTGGTTATGAGATGAATTTTGTTAATGCTACATCATTTGTGGAGAGAGGATTTTATTAGTCAACTTAGGAAAATGAAGTGAAAATCCTTCGCTTATTCATAATGTACAGACGAGGATGAGCGCTAATTTTACCCTACTCGTAGATAACACGAGTAATAAACTAATTTAAGGGCCAATTTCAGTTTTATAGCCTCTTCAAAATGATAGCGATTAGTAAAGAAATCACAAGAGGGAAAAAGTCGTTTGTAGGAAGAATTTGTTATATTGGTTGAACGGGAAGAAAATGGGAAACAAACTGAACACTGAAAAAAAAAAAAAAAAAGCAAAAAGGAAGACGTGATTTTCTCTTTCTTCACGGGCTGATATTTTTATTTCTTTAATTATTTTACTCCAAGCAAGAAAATAAAGCCACTAAGACGCGAGGGGGTTACTGAGTGTGAAAGAATGTGAAAAAAAGAAAACATTATTAAGGACAGAGAAAAATAAAAGAACAAGATGATGTTTTCAGGAGAAAAAGGTAATGTCAAATTTGGGAAATTAAAAAACGGGATAAATCCAGTAAATATTTTGACGAGAAACAAATCAGAATTTTTCTGCGAAAATAAATAATTATGGGTTTATAAGTTATGTAAATATGTCTGCTTAGACGCCACCATGTATGTGTCTGTAATAAGTTAGTTTTTTATGAGCACGTAGCAATGTTAGCGCCTTGCACATGAAACTCTGGTTTGATTCGCACAGTCGGTCTGGGAAGATGATCGAAGTATGCGACTCCGTTGAGAATTATACGAAATACCATACCCACGTGTTGACCCTTGGGTAGGCGAAAACTGTTGGGAAAGCGTTGAAGTCCGTGTTAGTACACGAAGTTACAAATCATCATGGTCGAGTATTGGAGCGGAATGTATGTGACTTTTTCAACTGTTGATCAACCCAGATTATACACTCGCTTCCAAAAAATATAAGGCCTACTCAGGTCTTCAGCATGGATTAGCTAGTGACGCTAGGAGACGGATGTACTTGGAAAGGAGCAGTCATTCATAATTTATTCTGTCTAGATGTACATTGCACACGGAATTACAGAAATGCAACACACAAAATTTGCAATTACATGCAAGAAAAAT
>OZ010605.1:37835979-37875979 GCA_963932145.1 Acanthosepion lycidas
TTTTAATAATTAATATACTTATAATGACGCGTATTAGTTATTCAAAAAATTTTCCTTGAAGATGAAATAGAGCTTGGAGTTTAATTCTGATAATTATATTGAACTTTTCAGCACTTGTTTTTAAAACACGAGAACTCTTATGTAGCGGAGGAATCATATTTTTAAATAAATAATTATATATATATATATATATGCACCCCAAAATATTAGCTAAAAAATGAGCATGCATGGTGAAAAAATACCGAAAAATTAATAAGAACAAATTTTAACAGACAAAATCTGCGTCATTATCAGAAACAAAGATTAAAGATCTTAAAGAACAAAAATTCGTATAGCTAAGGTATAAATGTATTTTTCATAAAGAAAAAATCCTTTTCGAAAATTTCCAACCGCTTCCATTCAAAGCTAAAGGATTAAATTTTCTAATTCCAGAAAAAAAAAGTAGTGCGGAGTATTTCAAATAGAAATTTGAATGATTTTTAATCGATGCTTCCAAGAAACCAATCGAAACAGCCATTTTTAACTTTTTTTAGAGAAATGGAAACAAACTTAATTTTTCCATTTTGAAAAGCCAGCTAAAATAAGATATACATTTCTGAAACGTTACTTTCTTAAAATTAGCAAATTTAATTTAATAACTGAGGTAATAACTAATAAAATTATTATTATATCAATAATTAAAATATCTCACTGTTTAGATTGATAAATGAATTAATTTTATTATCTCAATTTAATTTTTAATTTAATAACTTAGAGTGAGATAAGATTTCACATGTCAAAGGGCTTTCCCCAAGAAGGAGACAAGCCTTGAAACACGTGACCTTTTAACCATAATGTCGCTTATGAGATATCATACTAAAAAAAAAAAAAATATAACATTTTGACGCACAAAAAAAAATATTTTTAATTATGGTAAAAAGTTTTGGTAGCATTTTGTATTAAGCTTTTAATTCTCGCTTAGTAAATATAGTCTTCACTTAAAAACCTAACCTACGCCACAGTCTGCTTGGGAAAATTTTAAAACATTTTTTATAATTAAAGAAAAATGAAAAAAAAATAAAAGAAACATGCAAACAATTCTTGTAAAAATTCTTTATTCGTCGAAATTTTTTTTTCTTCAGATAATAATATCCTTAATGTATATCATTTATAAAAGCAAATAAATGTATATTATTTATAAAGGCAAATAAAAGCCTATCTAATTTTATAATTAGATGGTTTATTGCAGTTTTTATTTTACGATTTGGAGCAGATTTTTTAAAAGTTGGCAGTAGTTGTGAAAAAAAAATTGATGATTTAATTTCTCCAAGGAGTCCTGCTTATAAGTAATATAAAAGAATTTGCAAACTGTCTGAAATTCTAGAAATTTTCATAAAATTAATTTATGAGGGGGTGACAGATGTAAAAAAAATATATATTTTTACCAAGATTTTCTAAAAAAAATAAAAATTTCAAAAATAAATTCATTCATTTTTGAATAAGTTCTGAAAGTTTCATTAAAATCAGACAATTATTTGATTTTTGCAAGAATTTCCAAATTAGGATAACTTACAGCAATATGGAAGAATTTTTAATGCAATTTTAATGGTCTTCTCAAAAAGACATCAAAATGGCAATAAAATCATATTAATTTTGTATTAAATGTATTATGAGAAAATATTTCATTTATAATATACGTCTGTCATATATGGATCAATAAGTTCATCTGCTTATGGTGATAAAAACTTTATGTAGTTATATCAGTCGGCCAGTGATGAAAAATATATTTTAGTAGGTAGATCATTAAATCTGTAAATGAATACTAATAAATGTAAATAATAAAATCATTGAAATATGTACTGCAATAATCCGTCACCAAATGATGGAAAACAGCAATAACGTATGTGTAGCCGAAAAATGAATAATAAAATATATTAACGTCTGTACACCAATAAATCTTAACCATAATCTAATGAAGAAAAACTGCAATAAATGTATGTATATCAATAAACTGGATCCTTAATGAAAAAAGCATTAATGTATCAGATACAGTCTGCATCAATAATCGATTGCTTAATTAAAATCATCAACAATCGGTAGTCTTATGACGGAAAATCCATTAACTTAGGTACGCCAAGAATTTGTAGCCTATAAAAATATATTGACCTAGGTATTAGGTTGGTGCAAAAATAATGACGTAATAATGTCGTTTTTTGACGTATTTTTAACGTCAAAAAACGACATTATTACGTCATTATTTTTGCACCAACCTAATACATCAATAATCCCTAGGTGAATCTTGAAAATGCATTAGTGTAGGTACCGCCATTTGTTCGCCGAAAAAACAGCATATCATGATGAAAAAAGAGCCAAAATTTAATAAAGACAAAGTTTTACCATGAAAAGGATTGCTATCACTAAGACCAAAGCATATTTTTATTATTTTATTATGTTTTTTTTTTTAATTATTTCTAAAACGTTGGAAATTTTGGTTACAAATCTTGTTTTTCTTTTACGTCAGTGTTCGACATACTTTACGATTAATTTTTTAGCGTTTTTTTTTTTTGTTTCTTTTCAGGTGAAAAACACATTGATTTGGAAATCTTCTCCCAAAAATCAAATAATTGTCGGATTTTAATGAATCTTCCAGGATTTATTCACAAATGAATGAAATTATTTGTGGATTTTTTTTTTTTTAAATCTTAGTAAAAAACATTTTTTTTTAAATATGTTACCCCCTACTTATTTAATTTCATGAAATTTTGAGAAATTAAATTTTTCCTAGAAAATATTTTTTATTGGGTAAAAGCAGGACTCCTTGGAGAATGTAAATCACAATTTTTTTTTCAAGCTACAACTCATTTCCCGATAGTCGGCCCCGAATCGTAAAATAAAAAATATGCAATATAAAACTTACCATGACATTATTTAATTTAAAAATCTTTTAATTTCTTTTATAAATAAGATTTATTAAGGACACTATTGACTTAAACATTTTTTCGATGAATAATGAATTTTTACAAGAATTGTTTTCATTTTATAATAATTTATGATATATAAATCGTTTAAAATTCTGCTTTACCTTTCTATTTATTTACTATTTATTAACCTACTTTTTTTATTTACTTTATTCAGTGAAGATTATATTTAAGAATCAAACATTGAAAAGCTTTATAAAAGTCGATTTGTATTTTAAAAATTTTTTTTTATGTATATAAAATATTATTACATAACGTACCACTGTTTGAAAGTTTGAAAGGCCAACCATACATTATCCGCAAAAAAGAGCGATAACTATAGTAAATTTAAAATCAACATTCCTAAAATTAAATTACGGAGAATATTTTCCAACATTTTTAAGATTACTTAAAAAATTTATAAAAAAAAAAAAAAAAAGGCGCTCACCTGTCCTTTTCTTCAATTATATTTCAACAGATAAAGTCTTCGCAGACCTTATCAGTGCCTCCTAAGTGATTGACAAGTGATGAAAATTAAGTAAATCACCGCTACTGCTTGTTTTAAAAATCCATTTCTCTGTTATTTTAAACTTAAAGTAAATAATATTTGTTTCAAATCAAATTAATTATACTTTAAATCAGCTAACATTCCTCAAATAAAGTTTCAGAAAAGTTTATTTTATTTTTGGAAAATTTTAAAAACTGAGAATAAACTTTTGTTTACAAATGTGTCAAAAATGTCCGATTTTAATGAGGTTACTGAAATCGAGCAAAATATTGAGATTCCACTCAAAATAGTTTCCATTTGAAATACACCAGGATATTTTGCTTGCTGGAAATAGTAAATTTAGTCATTAAGCTAAAAAGAAAGCTTCAACAATACTTTTTCATTTTTAAAAATTCATTTTAAACCTTAGGTATCGAAAATTTAGTGGAGGTATCTACATTAGCTTATGCACATCAAGAATATGTAGTTTCCTTATGTAAAAAGAAAGTTTTATAAGTTATGGGGATCAATAAGTCATAACCTCATAAAGAAAAAAATAATGTAAAATGCAATACCAATCGCTATCTACTGTCCCCTCCTGATTACTCTTTTCTCTTCCCCTTCCTTAGTAATGTTTGTGTTCCTAATTCTTCCCCACCCAGTAACTCCTTGTGTCTTAGTGGCTTTTCTGCCTTGCATGGGGCGATACTAATTTTAAAACGCTTCACATCCGTAGATTAAAAATCCATTACATCAATAATCGGTAGCCTATTGAAAAAAAAATGAAATTAACGTATCAATAATCCGTAGACTAATGAAGAAAAATTGTAGTAACGTATGATAGTCCGTAGCTTAAAGATGGAGAAAGAAATTCATTAACAACAACAACATATATATATATATATACATCAATATTCTGTAAGGTAATAATGAAAGAATGCATTAAGATGGGTAAACAGTAATGAATGAATAAACATTACCCGTAACGAACCTAATGATAAAAAAATGATTGATTGTAGGTCTAAGGTATATCAGTCAGTTATGTGCTATGCGTAATACACGCGTAGGTGATCATGTACCTTTCGATACATGAATGTCGAGGCAGTTTTTTTCCCCGCAGTAGGTTGACATTTCTTTCTCCGGTAGACCAGTTGCTATCCAAGGCTATAAAACACGGCCTGTCCTGCTATTTACCCATAGCTGGGGGGAGGAGAAGAGGATTCATACTTTTCCCATGGATACTAGCACATATCCGAGCCGTTTATCCATTACTCCACCGTAAATGAAATAGAATATTAATAAGTCAATAGACTACAACTATTACTACTACTACTACTACCAACAACAACAGCAACGTAGGTAAGACAATGTCACAATAAATATGTATCCTAATAATAAAAAAAGACAAAAAACGCACTGATGTAAGTATATATTATCATTTGAAAAGCATAAAGACTTTTTTTTTTTGTTACAAAAATAAATCCTACAAAATTAAAAATATTTGGAAACGGCTATATCTATATTTTTTTTAATTTAATTTATTTATTTTTTTTAATTTAACACCAAGGTATACGTATGTATCTTTTTGGGTGGGGGTGTTTCGATTTTTTGATTTTTGTTTTTTTCAGTATATTTTTCAGTATATATATACTTTTAAGCATCAATGAAATCCGCCCAGAACTAAAAATCACCAAATAAAAAAAAGATTGTGAAATCACTTGAAAAATTACTTTCTAAAATTTTGAAGAAAGACTGCTTATATGCATAGATCTATGTGTGTGTGTGAGTGTGTGTGTATTTCTAATGTTTTATTGAATTTTAGATACTTTGGCTTTTCTAAAAAGAAAACATTTCTAAAATAGTTTCATTCATTTGTGAATAAGTCCTGAAAGTTTCATTAAAATCCGATAATTACTTGAATTTTGGAAGGATTTCCAAATCAATGTTTTTCACCGCAAAAAAGTCGCTAAAATTTCCTATACTAATCGTTGCCATCACCGCCACACACACACACACACACGCACATACCCACTGAGACAAAAAAAAAATAAAAATTTTAACCAAAATTTCGAATGTTAAAAAAAAAAATGAATCAAAAATATAATTTAATAATCAAAATCTTTAGTCTTCTTTCCTCTTTATAATAACGTAAAGCTTTTGACGATAAAACTTTGTTTTTATTAAGTTTGAGGCATTTTTTCATCATGGTATGCTCATTTTTTAGTGAATCTGTGAGTGTGGAGATACCTAATTAACTTAAAAGTGATTGAAAAAAATAATCTACTCATAAATTAATTTAATAACGTTTGATATGAGTGCTACTCGGCCCGTGAGTTTGTTCCACACGGAATTCCTGCATATGTCTTCTGTTGCTAAGCGAAGCCGCAATAAACTATTAATTACAAGATACAGATATTTATTCACTCAAGTATAAATTTATAAGAATATAAATATTAAAATGATTTGATAAATAATTTTAATTCATTATTTTTCTCAATAACCAAATAAATGTTAATGTGGTATTTATAACTCCTCACTGATAAATTATGAAATTAAAAGTACAATTGTGTTTGTTTATTTTTTTTAATAATAAAACTGGGGATATGTAAAAAAAAAAAAAAAAATGAAAACGTTACTTTACTTCTTAAAATTTTTTTAGATAGATAACATGTTTTTGTTTATATTAGGTTGGTGCAAAAATAATGACGTAATAATGTCGTTTTTTGACGTATTTTTTAACGTCAAAAAACGACATTATTACGTCATTATTTTTGCACCAACCTGATATATCCTCTATTTTATTTTATTTTATTTAAAAATAAAAACAAAAAACACATTGTACAATTTACTTTCTAATTTGTTTTTTTTTCTTTTTTTTTTTTACTATTTATTTCAATTTTAACAAGTGAAGAGTCATAAATTTATGCCACGTTAACAGAAACTCGCTTCGTTTTTCTTGAACAGTGTAAAAAAAATGCTGTCTTTTTAAATTATTTTGTTTTACGTAGTTGAAGTTATTATTAGCAAAGTAGACTAAGAATTAAAAGTCCGATAAAATTAATTTCATTTTTAAAAACTGAAATAAATGTTGTCATAATTAATTATTGGTCTACTACTTTGCTTAAAAAAAACTTCAACTAAACAAAAAATAAAACATTGCATTGTTTTACTACCTTGAAAACTTGTAAATTGAAAAAAAATGTACATTTTTTTTTAACTTTAAATAAAGTTTATGCGCTTAAAAAAATATTAATTTTCTATTTTCTTATAAAATTTCCGTTCGATATTTCCAGAAAAGATTGGAATGCATGTGATATCCTTAAAGAATTGGAATTATTTCAATTTATTTATATAGTTGGGTATTTATGACAAATAACGGTATCCGTATTAAAGGTTGGCCTATAAGGTAAAAGAAAAAAAATTGGTTCACTTATTTATTATTATTTTTTTTTTTCAATAACAGTTCACAGACATGAAAAATCAAAACCAAAGAACTGACGCCAAAGACTGGACTTCTCACATACGTGTGAAAAACTGTGGATTCACTAAATTCACTTAACCCAACCCCACATCAAACCGTTTAAAAATGTTTCAAATTTGTTTTTCACACCTTTGCTCACGTCTTTTAAGTGGGGTTTATCCCTTACCAGCTGACAGCGCATTTTGGAGACAATTTTTTTTATTTTTTATTGCTGGTTGGATGGCTATGAGACAGCCATATCAAAGACAAATTGGCTTCATTTGAACCCTATCTTCTTCCTTATCGCTGCTTTTTTTGCAAAAATTATTGAAATTATGCTATTGTCTTTTCTTTTCTGAAAACTTACTGCAAACTAAAAATGACGCCCTGGGCAGACCGCCCCACCTAGCTACGCCACTGGGGTTCATTTATGATTAGTAAATACAGTTTTAATTTAATAACGACATTACTTGGTCGCCATAAATTAATAGAGAATTTTAAAAGATTTAAAATTCATAAATTATTCAAATTAATTTTAACAAACTGAAAATGATTCTTGTAAAAATTCTTTATTCAACGATTTTTTCTTAAGACAGTAGTGACCGTAATATATTTCATTCATAAAAACAATTAAAACATTTTCTAATTTAAAAAAAAATTATCTTAGTTTTATTGCTTTTTTATTTTATGATTCATGTCAGATGTTTTTTGCAACTGCTGGTCTTGTTTGACTAAAAAGTAATTTTATGATTTAAATTTTCTGAGGATATGTCCTTGTTACAAATATAAATATTTTTTATATAAAAAAAGAATTTCTTGAAATTTCATATAAAATAAATGATGGAGTAACAGTTTAAAAAAAAAAAAAAGAAGAATTTTACAATGATTTCCTTAAAAAGAAACAATTAAAAATAATTTAATTTCTGAATAAGTACAGAAAATTTCATTAAAATCTTTTTTTTTTTTTTCTTTTTTTGATAGAATTCCAAATGTTTTTTCTCGGTGAAAACACCGAGAAAAAAAAAAACAAAAACAAAAACAAAAAACGGTCAAATTTCCCATAAAAATTTCATGTCTCGCTTTGAGGCAAAAAGATGAAGATGTTTTTAACCACAATTTTCATATTTCTATAAAGAATAAAGAAAACCGATCCCTAACCTTAACACCTAACCCTAAAGTTAGGGTTAGGTGTTAAGGTTAGGGGTGGGGGTTTTCGTTCTGTGTAGAAAAGGGGACAAATTAAAAATAAAAAAAACATTAAATAATTTATCAAGTTTGTGCATTAATTTGTTTTATTTTCAATTTTAAAATATAAAAAATGCTTTATTTTTATTATTTAATTTGTTCTTTTAATTTGTCATTGCCATTCGAAACGGAAAAAAGGTTCTGTTATATTATTTAATTTGTTTTTGTTATAAATAAAACTACACTTACCAAAAAAAAAAAAAATTACGGTAGTGCGTAGTGATTTTCTGCAAGGAAAGTCTGTAAAAGAAGTAAATAGGCCAAATTTTCTGATTACGCCTGAGTAGGTACTACGCAGTGAATTAGTAATCATGATGGCAGTAATGGGGGTCGAATGACCAACAAGAGGTCCGATTTTTTCTTGTCGATAACTCCAAAACAGTAAGGTTTCTTCATAATTTAATTGTTAATTCGAGTTCAGCATGTACATTTGCACGGAATTATGACGATTTTGGAAAAATTCTAAGGGATATTAGCGCTCGGGAAACAAAACCAAAATTTACCGAATAAAAGGATAACTTTTATATTCAAAATTGCTTTGGTCTTTTTTCTTAACGGCAAAAAAATTTTGACGATAATATCTTAATATTTTTGTTGATTATTTGGTATTTTTTTATCATATATTCTTGTTTTTTATCCGGTTTTGAAGGTACCTAATGAATAATGTGATTATAATGTATAAAAATATATAATATATAAACAATGTATCAAATGTATTTGTATTTACTCTACGTTGAATAAACATGACGATTACCAACAAACAATGCATTGATTCGTGAAAAGAATGTTAAATTTGCCAGACGATAAATTTGAAATGTCATGTAAAGATAAATTGTTCCATTTGTTTTTGTTTTTTTTGTTTTTTTTATCTTTGTTCAAAATGAAAAAGACCTTAAAAACTTCGTGATATTTTAACTGAAAAATGTCAAAACATTTTCTTCATAATGACTACTATTAGGTTGGCCAAAAAGTTTGTTCGCTTATTAAGTAGAAAATTGACTTAATAAACCGAATGAACAATACTTCGGTTTCTCTCACTTTAACAGCAAGATAATCGAATGTCAAATATAAAATATTTTTTCCATTTAAAATACTAATATTTATTCAAAAATATATTCAATTTAAATACAGAAGGAGCCATAAAATAACTTCAAAAGGTCGCACGTTCCGGCTTATACCTTTTCCCGTCCCAGCGATTGTTGACGGACAGAAAAAGTAATTAGTTTTCGTGATTTAGATGTACATTTTTTATTCCACTCAAATTTTGTGTTTATACGTTTGCGTATGTGCATTTCTGTCCAATGCCGAACAATTTCGGAAAATTTCAATAGTGTTCTATAATTATTTTTTAAAGAAATAAACAGAAGCATACAATGTCAAATTTATGATTTATGTGATTAAAATATGAAAAATAATGGCAACAATTTTTGCCGACTTAAAATGAGAAGAAAATGGAGAGGGAGAAAAATACAATCACCATAAATGATGCGTTGATTGAATTATTGACAGCGGAATGACCCCCGAACGTGTTTATAGTTAAAAGTATGGTGGAGCAGACGATGAAGTTTATGAGGGGTTTTCCCGTAAGGAGAGGGGAACAACCTTTAAAACACGTAACCTTTTAATGATAATATTATAAATTTGAAGATCCATACTTAGAAATTCTGCATGTATATCGCACATAAAAAAACAAATCGAAATTCTTTTTTTTTTAAATATTCCAGATCATCAGATTGTAATAAGCTTTTTATAGTAAATATAGTTTTAGTAATAACAATATTTCCTAAGAGTTATCACATTGAAACTGAATTTTAAAAGATTTAAAAACTCTAAAAATTATTCAATTTAAATTGTAAAAACTGAAAACAAATCTTGTAAAAATTCATCGATTTTTTTTTCTTCAGACTATATCATCTTTATGTTATTCATAAAGGTAATTATAAGATTGTCTAATTTCTATTTTTCGATTCAGAACAGATTTTTCAATAAGATTTTCCAAAATATTCTTCAAAAAATTCCCCCTTTAAAAATAATATAGTAACTAAAAATTGTCACGTTGAATTTCACAAGTTTTCATAAAATTAAGTAATTTTTATTTTATTTTTACTAAGATTTTCTAATGAAAAAAAATTAAAAATTAATTTAATTCATTTGTGAATAAATCCTAAAAATTTAATTAAAATCCGACAATTATTTGATTTTTGCAAGAATTTTCAAATGAATGTCTATCACCCCCAAAAGAGGCTAAATTTTGCTATGCTAAAACTTTTAAAAGTTACTACAACCGCTGACGCAAGAAAAAAAAGTTTTTTAAGCAAAATTTCGAACGTTCTAAAAAGAAGTAAAAAATTTAATTAAATAATCAAAAATACTTTGATCCTTCCTCTTAAATAATAACAATGATTTTGTTTTGACGATAGAACTGTTTTCATTACGTTGAACCGGGTTTTTGGGGCATGTTTTCAACACGGCATGCTATTTTTAGCGTTTTCGTGGAGGTACCTAATAAATGGCTATTCTAAACAAGTTACATTTAAAAAAAAACAAAACATTAATAATAAGGGTAGAAAAACATTAACAAAAAGAGGAAAAATAAAACTAACTGGTTTTCGTTCCTCTCTCTTCAGAGCTCGAACGAGGAAAAAAACAACTGCACCACAACTACAAAAAGAAGAAAAACGAATTCTCCCATTGCTAATATATTAAAATGTATATTTATAAGTTGATCATATTGAGACTCAACAATCGTTAATTTTGTTTACACAACAAAATGGTTGCATAGATTTGACAAAAATTTTGTCCAAAATTTTCATATAAAAGTCTGAATGCGAACGACTCAATACAGAGAACATACCCTGGTGAGGGGCCAAAACACATTGCCAATCATTAATAAGATATTCGTAGATTAAATCATTAGTATTTGTCATAAATGAATATGATTCTCCTATTGAAATTTGCTTTGCCTTCATTAAATCATCTAAAAAACAATGCTGTCAATCAAATATTTTAGAATAGTTTTTTTTTCTAACCCATAGCCATCTAAGTATTTCATAATACACAAAGGTTTCAAATATTAATAATTATATTTACCTCTGAGCCTACGTATTTTTATCTGGAGAATGACCACTTTCGTATCTGAAGACGAACAAACTGATTTTTGTCAGTCTCCAGATTTCCTTATAATCCAATGAATACTGATTAATTCTTTAAACTGTTATTCATGTTTAAACACTAAACTCTACAAAAATATTTGTTTCTACATTTTATTGCTGTCATACATCATAGCAAACCATCCTCGTAAAAGTCAGACCACTGTGCTTTTAACGGTGATTTTTGTGCGTAACTTGACAAAAATGTGCTCTTTGCTTTTATCATTGACAAGCACACTAGGAAATAAGTGAACGAATGCGCACGCGCACAAATCTAGTTCATCGCTTTTTTATTTTATTTTATTCTCTCATTTTTTATTATTATTCATTTTATTTTTATTTTGCCGAAGGCTTTTTTTTAAAATGTTACTATAGCAACATGTAAGTTTTGTTAAAGCAGACATATTTATGTAGTGTTTGTATCCGGCCTGTAAAATTGCTTTTGTTTAGTTTAGTTTTCTATGCGAAGCTGCATTTTCTATTTTTTCCAGTATGCGTTGCCTAATTTACGTGCGCTTGAAATTGGTCTTTATGGGCAGATAGGGGAACACTACATGGACAGAATGTTTGCTCTATATAGTCTACAACTATTAATATTTATTTAAATGTTGGCATAAAACATTTTTCACATAGGCTCTTTCATTTTCCAGCCTTTTTATTTCTGTCTCTCTGTCTGTCTGCCTCCTTCTCTCTCTCTCTTTCTCTCTCTCTCAACAATTCTTAAAAAAATAAAAAAATATATTAACCTTTATGACAAATATATTTACATTTATTCATTCAATGTTGTTTATTCATACTAATTTCTTTATCTTTGTTGTTTGTTTTTGAAAGTTTGATTGTACGCTGTCATGCCTTCCACGGATGTCTGTAAACTTCTGAAATATTGTCGAATATTATTCTGGGAAGCGTGCGCATTTTCCTTTCTTGCACATCCAGGTATTTTATACATGTATTCTTCCGACTACCTCTCCAGTACTTTCACGTTAACCCCATAACCTCCCACCGAGCTTCGTTGCACCTCCCATCTCTAAAGTAACACATGTAAAATCTCAAGTTCATCATTTGTTCCATTTTGATTATCATGAACGGCTACTCGTGTTGATCCTTTCGTACTAATGTCGATGTCTCCCAGGGTCCCATCAATGGTCCTTTTTTTTCATTTTCATTAATGACCTTCCCGATGGTATCAACTCTCAACTTCGTATCTATGCTGATGACCCAACCATTTACTCCTGTTTCGATAGTAAGGATGATCAGTTCGATAAGTCAAAATGGCAACCAATGTCCAAAACGACATTCAGTCTGTTGTTAAGTGAGTTAAAAGATGGTTTCTTAGTTTATAGTTAAATTATTTGCATAAATAAACTTTTCTCAATTTAAATGCAATGTCAATCGCTGTCTACTGTCCTCCTGATTACTCGCTCATTATTAAAGTTTCTGTTTCTAATTCTTCCACAACCAGTAACTCCTTGTGTCTTCGTGGCTTTACTGCCTTGTATGGAGTGAAACTGATTTTAAAAAAAAACCCAAAATGACTTACAGTGTAACCCGGATATAAGAGAGTTGTCGGGACCGGAGAAGAAGTCTCTTATATCCGGGTTTCTCTTATATCCGGGTTTGGTCTATTATATATACATTAACACAGGCTCTAATTTGGGACCAGATACAATCTCTCTTATATCCGGGTTTCTCTTATATCCGGGTTACACTGTATATCGATACTTTGCTTTGCTTAGCGAGTTATCTATCTATCTATCTATATATATATATATATGTGTGTGTGTGTTAATAAAAATAAAAGGCAAACTTATCTTAGTCAACGTGTTTCATCATCTGATGGTCTTTATAAAGGCAAATGTGAGAATTTTATTTTGCAAAAGTATTTATAAACAAAAGTAAAAATGTTAGTTTATATGACAGCAAAAATATATAATACATAAATTTATACCATACTAAAATAATTTAAATATTAATTGCATAAAAATATGCAAAAACATCATTTACACACATTAGACATTGAATTACATTAGAATCCTCCATAGTTTATTCAGACTTTGCCGTTAAACCAAACCAAATATTAATGTGCGTCTCTTAAATTTAAAAACTTTGAAAAACTAAAATTTTTACTTTTGTTCTTATTGTCTTTTTACAAATATATTGTAGTTATATCCGAAATTTTTACGGATACACACACACATATATATATATATATATATAATGTCATTCGCAGACAGTACTCTTTCGCTGTATCATAGCTCCTCATTACAACTAAACATCCGAATGCTTCAAGCCAAGACCGAAACCCGACCAATTTGGTGTCAGAGTTTCTACCACTAAGCTATAATCATTCAGCAGAGAGAAACATCTAGTTCTAGCTTATTGTTTTTACGAATGTAAACAAACGCCAATCAGTCAGAGGGCTCCATTTCATTTTACTGAAGAGCTTTGCTTTAGCGCAGGTGGCTGTTGTTTATAGAATCAACCGTATCTCTCAACAGTGCTCAATTGAAATATATTTTTGAAGAGCTTAATTATGTCATTCGCAGACAGTACTGTTTCGCTGTATCACAGCTATATATATATATATATATATATATATATATATATATATATATATATATATATATATATATATATATATAAACAAGTTTTGTTAAATTTACTCGATGAGTTCTGTTTCTGTTCATGTATTTCAACCGCCTTAGTTCTTATCAATTAATGAATATTGTCAATATGGTAAACAATATGGATCGCTACATCCTCACATTATTTTCCGATGCTATAATTGAAAATGCTCTAAAGTAACATGCATAAAATGGTTTAACGGTACATGCTATCCCGAAAGAGAATGCATCAATTATTTATACATATTATTATTATTATTATTTACGCATATCCAATATTTTATACACACTTCAAAATACTGTCGGTTGTGGTGGAAGTTGTTTTGTATATTGTGTAATTTCTTTTGTGTAACAATAAATTCGAATACTTTAAGCCTTTGCTTGCAATGAGAGATATATAGTAGTTTGGTAATGTATATTAATATATGTCTTATGTCGATAGTTGTATTTTGGTTGCTTGTGATATAGTAATTAATTTGTGCACGAGAGAGTGTGATATATTGGTGGCCAATGTAAGAATTTAATGTCGTTCTTTGGTTATTGATATTGGAAAGTCCTAAAGGCCATGAGAATTCATAAACAACATTGTTTTTACATGGGGGGGGGCTTATTGATGTCCCGAGTTATTGGTAATAATTAGGTATAGTTTTTTTTTAATCTTTTTTTAGTAAACGATAAATCTAAAATATTTATTGTGATTGTTAACTGATAGGAACCGACGAGTTACATTTTCGATTTTTTATCAATATAATTAGGATGCACCTGGTTACGAAAGAATAAATTAATGATGTAAAAAATAAGTTGTATAAAAATTTAAATAGACAGACCTTGTCGGTCGAATTTAACAAAACTTGTTTGCTTGAATTATTGCTGCCTGAATATACCTCATATATATTGTGTGTGTTTAGGCAGCATTTTTTAATTAATACATGTTTTATTAAATAATATAAACAAGTTTTGTCTATTTAATTTAAACAGGTTCCTTTCATATTGTCTGATAAGCTTAATAACATTATCATTGAAAGATGAAAGAAAATCACCATATTGATACATGTTTTTTTAATACTATCTAAGATTTCGGCTTACATAAGCCATCATCAAAGATGACAATTACATTACAATAAATTAAACAATACACGGACATAGCAAACAATTATAGTCTGTTTTTGTTTGCATGGAAGATTTCCAAGCAACGACAAACTCGTGCATACAAGACGGCGGAAGCGAAAGTCGCACCGCAGCTCATCACACATGACCACGCAAGAGTAAAAACGAGAAATGTTAAGTATGGGAAGCCGTTGCTATAAACCAATGGCTTCTGTTATCAATTATAGGTATTTGAGTATATTTGTGAAGTTTTCATAGTTTATTTTGTTCAGGTTAGGTTTCAGCTGTTTTATGTATATAGCTTCAAGAATTTTTAGTTTTTGTTTATTGTTTTCATGTTTAAGTATAGTTGTTTCCCACATGGATTTTCCGGAATTGTGTATGTAGCCAGGTATGTTGTTTTAAATGCCTAAAAATGTTAGAATTATCATTCAAATGTAGAGCCAAGCGTCGTGAAAGCGAGTTTGTGGTTTGACCAACATAAATATTATTTAATCCGTTGGCGATACAATCTCCCAGAGGACACTTGAATTTGTAAACTATATTGGTTTTTTGCAAATCGCTAACAGTGGGGAAGAATCATTTCGAATAAATGAGTAGGATATACCAGATTTAGTGTAGTATATGATTAGCTTAATTTTTTGCTAGGATCTGTTGTAGATGTATTAGTATTTACCAATTTTTTACTATATTTTCATCTTGTTTATAATTAGTATGAATTTGATTACGATATAGGAGATTAATATGTTTGAGATTAGTAAAAGCAGTATTATGTACTATTTGCTTAGTATTGAGATTTCTAAGAAAACATCTTATTGGTTCATCATAGTTTGGAAAGCTATTATTGAGTGTTTGTTTTATATTCTTTAGTTCACTGTAAAAAAAATCTGTTTTGTGGAGAATTAGGTTCTGCACGATGTATTAGATTTTTTATAATTGCTATTTTGTAATAATATGGGTATATATATATATATATATATATATATATATATATATATATATATATATATATATATATATATATAAAGTTTCATTAAAGACGTTTGACAAGGTACTGCGATTACGCTTTTTATTTAATTTTTCTTGTGTTCATATAAGCGTTTAGACATAATTATATTGGCCATACCCAGTGGCGATTCTGGAACTCTGAAAGTAGGGGGAGGATACTTGGGGGCCGAGATTTTTCTGCGTATCAGGGGTGGACAAATTCAAGCAGCGTCTTTATTTTCATACTACCCGACTATCGTATACACAACTTAGGAATGAGTTTTAGTATAAGTATGTTATTTCACTAAATTAAACCGAATAACTTTTCATTCATAGTAATGGAGTTCTAATCTATTCTTGACCTCTTTTCCACTCTCAAGCTGTTGGACCACAAGAGAGGTTAACTTCAAAACAAAATCAAAGAGTTAATACTAACATCAATACTAGCAGAACAGTGTAAATTTGTCTGCTCAGATTTTTTTCTTCTACAAAACTTAGAAATGGGGGGGGGCAAATGAGGAGCCAGCCAAAATGGTGGGGGGGCATTGGGCCCTTTCTCTCTCTCCCCACCTCCGTAGAATCGCCACTGGTCATACCACACATACTACACCACAGCTAACAAGAAGATTCACGTTGCACCTCTCTGATCATAACTCAATTAGGATTTATTTAAACACATATAAACTCCATCACAACATGCTTGTAGAAAATACAAGTGTAATAGACTCATCGACATGTAAAAAAAAAGACCAAAAATAATGGAAGCACTAATAATAAAAAGAAAAAAACAACACTTAATAACATCAACTATGAATACGGTCACAATGTGTTGACCATGTTTGGAAAATTTAAAAAAGTCCATAACTCTAAATGCAAACATAAAAACATTTAGTTAAAAATAAAAATCATTCTTGATAATGGCTAAAAAATAGTTAATGTGCTCGGACATACAAAACATTTGACCTACTTTTACACATCTTATATCCAGAAAAGGAAACATTTTTACATACTCAAGGAAAAATTAAATAAAAAGCTTAATCACAATACATTTTCAGTCGTTTTAATGAAAAACTTATATAAAAGAGGGATTGGTGCCCAGATACACAATATATATATATATATATATATATATATATATATATATATATATATATATGACAGATAATGTTGTGTACTATGTCTAAGTTGATGAAATACTTTGGTTCGATTAATGGAGTGTTTAAAAGAAGGTACAATATTCATCTAACATCATTCAGTTTGAAAAGATATTGCAATAACATCGCGCTGTCAAAATAGGTTTGGAAAATTAAAGAGGAGAACTCCCAACCAAATACAAAATGTATAGTCACTAGTCAGGAAGACTAAATGTTCCGGGGAGTGGGGGTGTTATTTTATGCCAGGAGGAGAAGTTGGCGATATTGACGTACCTATATACAGATTCTCTATTCAATAAAAAGAGCTGGAATTATGGCAGGATGTATACACACAAAAACGAATTGTATATATCTAATATAGAACCCGGATAACATTCACTTCCAGCAAAAAAAAACAGAAACACGAGTTCCCCGTATTTTAGGCAAGTACCATGAGCTAAGTAAGACAAAGATTCAACCGGACCTGACGATCCTTCAACTTGAGCGTGAAACTCGAGTAGCTTCAGTTTTATTTTTTATTATCTATTCTTACATTTTATAGGCTATATTTCTTCGTAGTGATCTCAACTTCATTATAGTTGGATGTACCAGCTGCCATTGTATTTCGTTATATATATATATATATATATATATATATATATATATATATATATATATATATATATATATATTTGTGTGTGTGTGTGTATTTAAGCAGCATATTTTCATTTAAATATGTTTTGTTGAATAATATAGTTATTTTGTGTCTCTTATTTTTATGAATATGAAATAAGTAAGTAGACACAATATGACTATATTATTCAACAAAACATATACACGCACACACACACACATATATATATATATATATATATATATATATATATATATATATATATATATATATATATGAGACGTTTCAGGATAAATTCACTATTCTTTTATTTACTTTGTCTTTATTTCATGGATTATGATTGTGTACGTTTACAGAGTCAATGTTACATTTATCGTTCTATTGAAGCACGTTTTTTACGTCTTTTGTTCAAAGGGAGATAAATGTAATGTCTTTCCCAGAATTATTTCTTTTCAAGTGGCAGAATGAAGTGACAATGAAAAGTAAAATCTCCGGCATTACTACGTAACCATCCACTTCCTAACCCGATATATCCGGAAATCCCTATATAATATCGACTTCCGCTTATCTTCTTCTTTTTTTTTTTGCGTATATGAATATAGCACAACTTGCATGTAAACCATTTTGCAACTCAATGAATATATTTAAAAAGCTTAACTTGTTACATACAACACAAATCCACAATAGTGAGGAACTACCAAGTAAAGGTTGAACTAATTTCCAATGTCTCGCAAAACTGCCTTCCTAACCATCACACTTTGACAGCAGATTTCAATACAAATATATATAAGTACATGTCAGTCCGTATAGACAAGTGGTTACCATAGTAACATTTTTACAACGTCGCTCAGCTGTGAACACCAGGCGTAATTGGCAGACGTTTTTTGAACATTTACAAATATTGACTGTCTCTATAGGCACAAAATACAAGGGATTGGCCATTTTCGATGTTAAATGCATTTTCTTGAGGGGATTCTTTTGAGGAATGAATTTCTAACAATTTTATTAGCATCGAGAAATTCCCTATTAAAACGGCAGCTTTTGGGTGCCTCCAACGATGTACAACCGATACTGCTTGTTCATCATAATTACTGACAATTTATGACCACCTGATCAAATATGTTCATTATGTTATGCTTCTTGTCTATAAACAAACAACAGATAAAAACAAAATATTAGTACGCAGTTTAAGAGGCAGGTGCAAGAGGTACATCGAACGTGTATCCATTTTTTTCATCAACGAAGGCGCTTTTTTAGTTAAAGTGTACAGCTACCGGTTTTCCCACCGAGACAAGTCTGACAGAGCAACGTTTGAATTACTTATTTAAGGAAAGTATATCTCTCGTTGGGACCCGGTTTCCCCGTTGGAAAAAAAAGGTTAAAGGTTCGATTCCTGTCGGAGGTACAACTTTTCTTTGGTTGAACATCTCAATCATTAGATGGTTATATTTAATTTCACTGTTATCGAAAAAAAACAAACAACAATAGCAATGTCAAACACATGTATCCACTAAAATAACGTTTATAGTAATGTAATACACTCTCTCACACACACACAAACACACACACACATATATATATATATACATACATATATATATATATATATATATATATATATATATATATATATATATAGGGTGTGATAGATACAATGTCGTCTAAATTGCGCAAAAATGAAAATAATAGACATCTCATTTTAAAAGATATATTTACCAAAATTACACAAAAATATCTTGAAATACTTAAGAGTAAATTTGTTCCTTAAAATCGCCAATGTCTTCAACCACGGAATCCAGACGACATCGGAATCTCATGGATTTCATTTGGATGGTTTCCTTGTTTAAGTTGGTGAATGCTGCTATAATGTGTGCCTCTTGTTCATCTCTAGTGTTACAAGGAGTTTTGTTGGTCTCTCGCTCAACTGCACTCCACAAATAATAATCAAAGGGGTTTCAGTCTGGGGAGTTACGTGGCCAGATGTAAGGGGTAATGTGGTCACAGAAACTATCTGACATCAATGACTGGGTTCTCAGCTGAACTGTCCGTCCCTTCCAACTATCGGCCTATTAGCCTACTACCACTTTTGGGAAAACTACTAGAGATGCTAAACAATAGTAAATTGGTTATGCATCTCACATCGCAAGGCCTTCTTGCAGACAAGAAATCTGGCTTTCGTTTCTCGAGGTTAACTGCTGGTCTATTGACGGTAATTACAGAAAAAGTTAATCAAGCTCTAGATAAGAATGGTGAAGCTAGGGATGTTGTTTTGTACATCTCGAAATCTTCTGACTACGGAGTCTCTGGCCAAATTTTTGAACTGATCCAGTTTTTCTTATCAAATCGTGAAATGAAAGTTATCTTGAACACCCATTCTTCTAGACCCTTTTGTACTCATGCAGGTGTCACCCAAAGCACTTTCCTTAGTCCGAGTTTGATTTTAATTTTCATTGACCTTGCCGATGGCATCAGCTCTCAAGCCGGTTTCTATGCTGATGACACCATCATTTACTCTTGTCTCGGTAGTAAGTCTAATCAGTTCGATAAGGATAAATTGGCGGCTGATGTCAAAAATCACTTTCAGTCTGTTGTTAACTGCAATAAAGGAGGGCTTGTTAACTTTAACGCCTCCAAAACTAAACTATTTTCTATTGATCATCTGAGAGAACCATTTCTGCCTTCCGTCATCATGGCTGATGCTAACCTACAGAAGAGTAACACATTGCGCCTTCTGGAGCTAACGTTCTCGGCTGACAATGAAGTGAAAATACTATATTGAACCATTGCCAGGTCAGCTCCTAAGAAAGTTAGTTCACTGATTCGTGCTAGACAATTTTTCTCTCTTGAATCTACCTATAAGTCTACCATTAGTCGATGCTTATAATACTGCTGCCACATATGGCCCAGAGCTTCAGTTTTATATCTAGAAATAAAATCCAAAGAAGAATCAGAAATATTATTCGTCTTGATCTGCCGTCTCGGCTTCGATTGACTTTCTCACCGCCATAAAATTACCTCCATGTGACTTTTCTATAAATACTTTCATGGTAATTGTTCGGGCGAGCTTTTCGCTATGATACTTAGACTTTTTTTAAATTTAAGCGCAGTACCAGACAGGCGACGAGGTCTCATCAGTTTACAGTTGAGTTGGCTTGGCTAGATGTAACCGTAAGTTCTATCTTCAGATTTCCTTTTTTCGTACTTCTTGCGTGTGAAACTCTCTTCTGGCTCCATACTATCCATTCAACGTTAATCTTCAAAAATTCAATTCCCATGTCGGTCGATTTCTACTGTCTTCCCGATTATTCTTCCTTTGTTCCCGCCGATCCTTAGTAATGTTTCTGGTTTCTAATTTTTCCATATCCAGTACCCCCTTGCGTCTCAGTGGCTTTATTACCTTGCTTGGAATGAGCTTGCTTAATATATATATATATATATATATATATATATATATATATATATATATATATATATATATATGTATATATGTATATATATATATATTATAATTATTTTTTTAAAAATATGATTCCTTCGCTACATAAGAGTTCTCATGTTTAAAAAACGAGAGCCGAAACTATCAATATAATTATTAAAATTAAAATAAATTAAATTAAGGCTCTACTTCTGTATGGAGCACTGTTTATAAAATATAAAAGCAAAAATACCAAAGAACCCTGGATTATTTACCTAACGGGTTTTTTCCTATTTTTCGGCATACCTGCACACACACACACACACATATATATATATATATATATATGTGTGTGTGTGTGTATATATATATATATATATATATATACATGTGTGTGTGTGTGTGTGTGTATATATATATATATATATATATATATATATATATATATATATATATAATATCGATGTATAGTTTATGACACGAATCTTTCATTCCCAAAGAAAGAGAATAAAAAGGTTTAAATTCTTTCTCACAAGTTCTCCAGGAAGATTTCATTGGATACTGTACAACTTCTAGGGTTGAGACTCAAAACTAGAATGCATAAAGAGAATGCCTAGCCAGTACCTGTTGAACTTTGGCCATATACCTCGATAAAAAAAAATAAAGAAAAAATTGTTCGCGTCACGAGATTTAGTCACTTTCATGACATTGGCTTTTTGCCAAGTAAAATGCTCACGTTTCCTGATTTTTGGAATGAACAATGAAGCTTCAGTTTAAAGGCAGAATAATTTCACTTTTCGCCTTTTTAAATTACTAACAATAAGTATTTTATAAAACTGAAAAGGTTTAGCTTTAATTTTACCTGGATACTAATAGAAAATTCAAGGTAAACAATTACCACCAAAAAAGAACGAATTAATGGTAGACTATTTTCATACAAATATTTGTACTTTTTAAAAATGGATTTTCTGTACGATTGGAACTCCAACTGAAAAAAATCTGAGAAAATAGTTGTATGTACATAGGTTCTTAAACTTTAATCCGAAATAACTTTAAAATATTTAAGACGCTTCGTTTACCAAGCCCTAGAGCCGGGGATTTAAAAGTAATATTATGCTTGAGCCTGAGGTAGCCGTCTCCCTGAGTTATTATTTCTCCTTCTTGAAGAAGATGGTCTCATTACCCGCTACCTGAGACATCCCAAAAAGATGAAGTGAGGAAGAAGTTTGAGCATTTTTTTTTTTTTGTCCCTGGCCCCTGTACGCGTGGACTCCCATTGTAAACTCAACCTTCTGTCACATTTTATACAAATTCGCTGTACATATAAATATCTGTCCCGGGGGGAGCGGCGTGTAGTGTCTCTTCTCTCTGCTGCATTCTGCTTTAGAGTAGTTCCCAGAAAATGAAGGAGGCTTAATCTCAAGGAGTTCAACTCTGCGTCAGCACCTCTCATATTGCACTGAAGAGGTGAGTATACCAATACCAGCATGACAGTGGTCACATTGAATTGTCAATTTAAGTTCTTGACCTATATGATGCCATTTGTATGTAGACTAACTGAACGAGTCAAGCGTCGTCAATTCAACTCCATACATGTTTAATGGAGAATAGATCTGGTGATCGTACTGGTGTTATACTGTGGACACCTACGTAGAAAGGTAAGAGATGGGTCTGTCTTGATCTCAAATGTTTCTGTTTGATAGACTAGCAGGTAGTCCCTTTTGAAGTTCGGTCTTCTAAGCTGTATTCACTTTAACTGAAGGGTAATGGGAAGTAAAGGAGTGGATTAAGGATTTTTGGAGATCAAGTGGCAACAAAAACGGAAACAGAGTATATCTGGGTGCTGGTTAATATTAAGAGTCATGTTTGGGATCGGGGAGATTTCTGGTCCGCTCTTCGTGAGAAATGCAGGTGTCCACTGTCGGATTCCTGTACAGTTCATTCGTATTACTATCCACCAAGTCGGGATGGGTACATGGGTGAGGAGTTGGTAGAGGGAAGAGCGGAGCTATTAGATCAACATAGCAAAATTTTTCCCAAGTACCACCTACCTACCCACCTAGACAAGATGAATCTCTGAATAAAACATCCCTTTTATAATATGGGAAAGAGTGTTGTCATTCATCGTGTTACCTTGTGAGCATGCATCGGGCCCTTTCCCTGCTTTCTGTGCATACCGACGAGATCGAGAAAATAAATGCAACGGAGTGTAATTATTGGCTGGTCGGTTGAAAGCTTTGACGAGAGTCGCGTTGTATGACAAACCTTTAAATTTGCCAATACTCTGCTAGTCGACCTCTCCGCCTTCGGGCGGAGTGGAATTCAGATGACCCGTAGATATAGCCTCATCTGGCGAGGTAGAGATCCATCCGAACCTGTGTATGCGGGGTCTACAGAAAATTTTTGCTCCGAACGTACGCGCTCGGAAAGTCCCACGTTAAAAAAACGGCCTTGTACCAAATCTCACCTTGTGGGGATATCTCGAGTAAATACCGAGTCGAGTTGTATGTTTACACTGGGCAAGGAAGTTGTTTAAAATTTTTCAAAGCATGCTGAGTAGCTGGAAGTTGACTCCGACAGGATTTAAGGGTTAGCAAGCTTCTCTCGCTATATCAATTACGAGTGATTATTGAGTTCGATTCTCATTGGATGCTTCATGCTTTCGTCCTTGTGCCACGTCTAAGGTACGTTTAATGCCGAGTAGCAGGAGCATCATGTGGATATTCTTCTATTGGAACAGCACATTGCCTTCTTGTTGCATTAATGCTGACAAAATGAGCTGAATAATATTTTCGACGTAAATAGCGCTGATGAAACTTCCTTTCACAATCACCAATGATGCGCGAGAATTGTAAATTGCTCGTGTCTCTTAGGCGAATACACTCTGGATAATATCGCTCCATGGGTCTATTCTGCACGCGCGAACGACCATCACTTGCATAAAGGCAGAACCTGCTTTCATCACTGAACTTTATAGAGCCCCATTCGGTCTTCCATGTAACCATCTTGAGACATCACCGGAATCGTTAACGATAGTGTTGTAGAGCAATTGGAAGTTGATTTGCCCGAAATCCTGCGGCAAGTAAAAATGTCCAACGATTCGTGTTGAAAATCACGTGACCACATTTATTCTGATCTATTCCATCACAGTCAATTTTAGTGAGTAGAAGGCTATGAATTAATAAAATCTGTTGAATCTTTTACATACCTAGGAAGCGAAATAAATTCTACTGAAAAGGATATGAAAATTCACATAGCTAAAGCCTGGGTCGCCTTGAATAAAATAGATGTCATCTGTAAATCTGATATATCAGACAGCATCAACTGGAGATTCTTTCGCGTCACTGTAGAGGCGGTTTTAATGTATGGTGCCACTGCTTGGACATTAACTAAAACCTTAGAGTCTAAGCTTGATGGAACCTAGACACGGATTCTGAGAGCTATACTTAACACTTAAATCACAACTCTATAGACCCACCCTTGATATTTCTTCAATCTTAAGCGAACGCAGAATACGCTTTGAATGACACTGCTGTGAGTCAACACCGGTCTAAGCCTTATTGCAGTGTGCATCAGCTTAAAAATCTCAGCCACAGATGATGCATTGTTATTAATTACGTCACAATATGGATGAATACTTAGAAAATTTGGCAACTCTGGAGACATTCATGCCCGGCAAAACAACAAAAAAAAAAAAAACGGTGAGTCAAAAAGACGGTTTTCCATTGACACTACTATTATTTTAACTACCTTCACTCTTTGGCAACGTTTATTATCAGAATTTTAATATAACCTAAATATATGATGAAAATGAATTTATATAATTTTTTGTTCTTGAAAATTTACAACGAAAACATTAAACAGTATTTATTTATTGGATTGTTTATTTGAAAGAATAATTTTATATTTACAACATTCAAGAAACTAATACAATTGTATTAAAACTAATGCAATGAAATATATATCATTTACCAATTTATAAAGAAATAAATATTTTTTATTAATAAGTTTATAAACGTTTACTAAATTTTTAAAATATATGAACCAACTCTAAGGAAATCCTTATTATTTAGTATTTTATGAAGTTTGACAATTAGTTAATGTTTTGCCAAACATTCCGATAAGTAATATCATAAATGCTGTAAATAAAGAATCTAATAAATGAATAATTCTTTTTTATTTTTCTTGTCAATTCTCAAGATTAAAGAAAATGCTTAAATTCAGTTTTATGTGTTTAGGCTTTCTTAAAATTCTAATAACTTTATAAAACAATAAAGATTGCCTAGGAGTGAAGGTAGTTAAGATAATAACGGGAAAAACCACCAGAATATCTAAATCTCCTTAACATAAACATGCTGTACCAAGGATATATATATATATATATATATATATATATATATATATATATATATATATATATATATATATATATAATTTTTCATGGTAAACGATTTCACTTTTATTATTACAAGTTTCATTTCATTCTAGCATTTTTGTTCTCAGGATCGATACACATGAAATCAGAAAATAAAAATATAGGTTCCAATGAAACGTGAATTTGTACTTCACACCTCGAAAGTATGGCTTTCATGTACATCGCCTAAACGAATTCTGTCACGGCAACAGGGAACACAATCTATACTTATTTTGTTTCTATTTTCCTGTCTGATTCAATGCATCCTCTTTGGATTACTACCTTTTCGTTTAATTTTAAAGCTTCCGTGCTCAAATGGATTAAAGCGACGTCCATGAAAGACGAGTCCTCGAAGTTTGGGAACTTAAATTTCATTGAAATTTACTACTCTATTTTTCACTGCGTTGCGGATTGATCGTTGCCGTAATAGCTGTTGAAAAGTACCCACCGAATGTAAAAGTAACAATAAGTAAAAGTGGTAATTGCTACTGCTACTACCACTACTACTACTACTACTACTGCTACTACTACTACTACTAATAATAATAATTACACTTGTCCCTCTCTTCGTTAGTTCACACAACCGTTACGTCCTGCCAATACATCATAAATAATAACTATTGTGTTTTTATCGCGTGGAAAGACAAGGCATATCAGAGACACTTCTTGGTTTCAGTGAAAAAAATAAAAAAGATAGAAATATTTAACGTTTCCTGCTAATATATCACAAATAATGAACTATTCCGTTTTGATTGCGAGAGAAGACAAAAGATATAAAAAATTCAGTCAGAAAATGAAAGAAAGAAGAGAAGATAGAAGTGTTTAACGTCTGTTTCAGTGATAAAGTTGTCAATTTAAAATGTTTTCATTTGTACCCCCTTACTTCTTAAAATAACGACCAGAATTCATATTTATGATTGCGAAATTTATTTAAAGTCGGTAATTAAATTTTTACGGATATTTTATTGTCGTAAACTCGCCATAAGATTATTCAATCATTTACTGAAGAATTAAGAATTCATTAGAAATTTCAAATAGGAAAACCGTGAAATTTTCACGGGTTAAAACTAGTAATAATAATAATAACAGCATAGTGTTAGGTTTTGACTTTAATGTCGAGCATAGTAGTGTAGTTTAAATATAGCTTGCAACACTGCTATCTGTTGATAATAAGTGAGGATTCCATTATCGTTGTATAAGCCAAACGATAAAAATATTAATTATAACCAGAGGTAGATTGAAGCGTCCTATTATAAGGAAAGTGAAAGGCTCGGGGCCAAAAGAAACGATAAACGAATTTGTTTACGCATTGATTAAAGCCGGAAATCATTTCTAATATGTCTGCCTTCGTGGTTCTCCGTTTGACTGACACAAGTGACAAATTGGTCGAAAGATATCCACAGTTCATAGGTAGATTATCAAGATTAAGAAAGGCAGGGATTAAACCAGCTGTCCCATAGACACACTCAATCACTCTTATTATTCCCTCAATGATTGTTCACAACAGTCGTAACTGGTGACTTACCTTGGATATTAAGTGACAGCAGGACCGATGCGTAATACTCCCGAATACCCCGACCGGGGAGGCCAAGCCTGATTGGGGACCTCGGGCATTGCTTTGTGTACATCATTAGTATTTTTTACTACCTCTATTTATACAAGTTACAAATTAAACTAAACACAACAGATTATTAAATGACAAAAACTCTTCGCTGATTTTGACATAAGTCTGGGGTCTTTTTTGTCCAAATCCGTGAATTTCGTTTTGTCCAGGCTAAGTCTAATATATATATATAATTCACTATTTTTTTATCCATAATGTTGAATGTGTTAAATTATTCAACTTTTTAACAAGAAAAATCTCAAATTGATGTTATAAATTACTGCAAAACATTTGGTTTATTTAAGATGGAATGATCTATTATGACATGACTTTATATTTAGACTAGCAGCATGGCCCGGCGTTGCCCGTGCTTGATTAAAAAATCGTACGACTCATACAGCAATCGCTATCACTTGACTTAAAATATTTTTGCCCTTCCTTCCCTTTAAAGGAGTGACCTTTGCCGTGCTGATGTTGCTACATGCCTTACTTCTTGCCTATCTCACACTGCGAATTTTTTCGAAGCTCTATACTAAACATTAAAGCTGTTACGAAAAAAGAACTAAACAAAATAAACACAAAACGACCAGCTTTAAAAAAAGACTCGTAACTGGAAAAACCGAATGAAAAAAGAATGTTAAAAATAAATACTTTTTCACACCCAACCCAGTTCTGCGGAATCAGAATCAACGTTGAGTTTAAGCAAGCGAATGAGCCAATTAGAGTAAAGTGCCATGCAGATTTAAATTTTTCACACTTGTGACGGATGCAGCTATCGATTTTTTTGCATGCTAGTTAACATTCATGTCAGTCAGCTGTTGGCTCTCACGCTGGCCAATAGAATCTTCCTGTCTATTCGTGGCAGCCAACTATAGGATCTCACTCTGACCAGTAGAAAATGGCCGCAAACTACATGAAAGGTGCCGTAGAAGCATGAAAAAATCGATTATTTCCACTATCGATGGGAGTTGGGAAATGCAAAGTCGGACTTGGCCTTTCCGCTAACTTGGAGCATGTGCATGTAAATTTTGGTGCAAATCCGTCGAAAATTGCGGCCGTGCATTCGTTACACACACACACACACACACACACATCCTGCCTTTTATATATAGATAGATAGATTCTATTTATTTTCAATCTTGTTGAATTGCTCACCTATATTGCATACGATCTAATATTGTACATAAGTAGGTTACAATAAAATGTGTATTTTATATGAATATTACCTTATAAAACTTGAGATGTAGTATGAGACCCTTGCACTGGCACTGGGTAACAGCAATCTATTCGATTCTCTGTACGCTGTTTTCCGTCAGGTTATCGTATGGATAGTTCCAACTCTTCCTCTAATTTCTAGTTTCTCCAAACCTTTTCTTTGGCTCTTCAAGATCGTTTCCAGCATTCCATCAACGACTATCACTACCGTCATCTACATACTCAAATTCTTCATCTCACTGGCAAGATCGAGATTTTTTTTTATGTGCCGTGGCCTCTCGGGACGGAGTCTATCATGCTTTTCACAACTTCCTGTCCTTTGTAGCTCTTAATAAATTTTTTCTTTCTGTTATTTTCCTAAACCCTGTTTTGAAATTCATTTACTCATGCTTGTTAATTTCCTGATGTGTTCTATCCTCTGTCTCTTTTTCCTTCAATCTGTCCTGTGAGAGTATCAGATTTTCCAAGCCTTTTTTCCTCCTAGAAGCATCAACTGTCTCTTTCTTATGTTAAGTATAAGTTTCCTTTTGTTTCGATTTTCCAAAAATCTTCGTCCTTGCTCATATGTTGAAATCATCGTATACTCAGCATCCTTCTGTAGAACCGCATTTGTGTTGTTTCAAGTTTCTTTGAAGACATTATACAGCACTCACTGCCACACAGGAGGAAAGATATCACGTAACAGTTTAGTGCTCTTTTCCTTGTTTCTAGTGAAGTTTTTTCTATTTCTTAATACTTTGTTTATCTTTTGGAAGGCATCTTTGGCTATATTACCCCTGAAACAACCGACCAGTAGTGGGGCGTTTTTGGGACCGCGTTGTGGCTTCTGACATTTTTTCAGCAACGTTTTATGGCCATCCGCCATTTTTTTAAAATTATTTTTAAACTGACATTACATTGTAAGTCATTAACTAATAATATACATCGTGCATCTGAATGACCGTTGCAGTGCGTACTATGCAGGAAACCCGACGTTATTGAAACTCCAAAAGGGCGAGCTTCAGTAGCATTTTTTCGTTTTTTGTACTTTTTACTTTTTTTTTCTACCTAAGTTATATTGTCAATCATCAACTATAATAATCAACAGGACCGGTGCTTATTACCCCGAACCTTTCAACCGCGTGGGTGTCCCACGCCTACTAGCGAGACGGGTAGAAGTGCTAATTTCAGTAGGGCTTATTTTTTTAATTGTAATTTCCTTTAAATCAATTTAGAGCGTGATATATCTCGGTTAAAATCGTTTTTCATACTGAGACCATTCACTCAAGGAGATCTCTGATATTTTTACTAATAGTAATACTAACCAAAATCTACGGCTAGTAATTAAAATAAAATTTCTAGTTGTTTTTTTTTTTTTTTTTTTTTTTTTTACATTTCTAGAAAGAAACTGAGAAAATGATCGTTTAAAAAATAAAAAGAGTTTAAAAAGTTTAAAGATTTCAACACATGAAAACTGAAATACTGTTTTTAAAACAAATTTTTAAGACAATCCCATTTGTGTTGTGTTGGAATCTTTGTAAAACTTTTTTTTTTATCTCACGGAGATGCGTCGGCGATTAATCTTTATGGAAATTTAAAAATTTAATATTGGTGGCTATTACAAAAAGAATAACATTTTCTCAGATTTTTTGTGAAATAAAAAACCTATCTATTATAAAAGTAAATAATTAATGAATATGTACTGAAATTTTCATTTAGATTGGATAATTCCCTGATTTTTTGGTCATCTGCCCTTCCCCCGACAATTTTCCTTCGAAGGTTTGTGCCCCTCAGGTTGGGAAACTTTGAAATCGACATAGTATAGAGCGGAACCTCGTATCAAAGTTTCGTGGAGCAGGGCAAGACCATAGCGCCGGCTCTGGTAGAAATAGCAAAAAGACAGAATTTATTAAGAGCTATAAAGGACAGAAAATTGTGGAGAGCCATGATCGCTTACGTCCTGAGAGGACACGACACATAAAGAAGAACCGATCTTCAAACCTGGATTGAATGATCCTTCAATCACAAAATCCCAGAGAATTTTACGTGTTTCATTTTATAAAACAGATTCTGATCTCAGAATTCATCCTTTTTCTGTATGGTACAGTCATTTGCATACTTCCTTGTGGATTACCATCCCCACCCATTCATGCTTACCCTTTATAAGACCACCAGCATAATAAGACCATCATTCACTTATTAAGTGATTGCCTCATCTTTACTTCTACATTTAGTTTTCTCCTCGCCTTTATATACTTCGTTCTTTTGTGTCTCTATAAATGACAACTCAGTTTTTCTCTATAGCTTTTCCCTACATAGCCATGTAGAGTCATCTGTTATTCCCTCGATAACTCAGTATAAACATTTCCCCTTATAAATACACAGGAGATCTGGGCACTTCGACGTGGTATAATGATTAGCAAACTTGTCTCGCTAGATCAATTCTATCCTCACTGGGTGCACCACACTTTTGACCTTGTGCCACATCTAAGCCATACTTAAAAAAAAACATTTGCTCCCCACTCATTGCACTAGAGAGGGGATCGGTAGTGATACCAATACCAGCGCAATTTGCGGGAGCTGGACTATTTTTGGTGCTAGCCCGGGTGTAAGCGCTCGGGTGCCCCACATTAAACCCGCCCTTGTGTCACATTGTGTCTCTGTGAGGAGACGGGTAAATGCCTACATAGGATAGTTTATAATCAATAAAAAATTATTTTTTCTGTCAATGTCTATAATAACAATCGAGTAATAAAACCCCCTTTTTTTTTCTCAGGGTATAGAAAAGATTGGAAACGTATTACATTTTGTCTCGTCGTGGCTGGTCAGATTAGTCAAAAGTCACGCCCAGATTCTGGGAAGTCATGTTGTTAATATTTGTCTTGCAGATTAATAATCTTCTTAGTCATTTTTTTATTTTATTTTGCCGTTTGATACAATTGCTTAATTCCCTCACCCGTTGTATAAATGGTGAGATAAGCATGGCTTTTATTGATTTCTACCTTTTTGTATATTGTAAGTATAGAAGTAAAGGGAGACGAGCAATCAACCGGCAACCGTAAAAACAGAAATCAGGCGCTACTTTTAACTTACCCTGTATAATATGTTCTATAGAAACTCTGAGATTGATTGTTTGTGATTAAAACGACACATAATAGCTTAAGAATAAAGAACCCTAAACAGGTAACAGAAACGGATGATTTTTAGTCGCTTTTCACCATGTTAAGGTTTATGGCGTTTTCCATTAGAGAAAATATCGAGCTTCATCACCGTAATCAGTCAGTTATGTGCCATGCATGACACGCGCGTAGGCGATCATGTATCTTTCGATACATGACTGACGAGGCAGATTTTTTTTTTTGCGGTAGACCAATTGCCATCCAAGGCTACAGAACCCGGTCTGTTCTGCTATTTACCCATAGCTGGGGGAGGAAGAAGAAGATTCAAGGGTATTAGCACGTAAGTGAATGTAATGGATTCGACCAGAATTTGAACTCGGCTCTCTGATTCCTAAATCAGAGCCACTATCCATTACCCCACCATTACCATAATAACGTTATTTTTAAATGTTCATACACTAAACTTGCTAGGATGTTTTAGAAGAGGGGCAAGTTGTTAACTGACTAGCTTTCTGACATCTGGTCTCGATTTCTCTGTCTAAAACATCCTAGCATTTCCATGAGCACCAAGGCAAATCTCATCAACGCCATTTTCCTACCAACGTTTACATACCAGTGCCAGACATGGCCCCTATCAACATCACTTGAGAGGAAACTTGTGAGATGAAATGCACGAGGAAAGCATTGAACAAGACCAAGCAAGACAAGATCAGGAATGAGGCAGTAAGAGATGTGGTAAGGGTAATACCAATCATACAACACATCGAACGACAGAGGATCAAGTGGTTCGGAGACCTCACTCGTATGCCTATCAACCAACCAGTCTCAGGTACTCTGGCTGGAGAGCGAAAGGCAGACCAAGAAGACGCTGGAGCGACTCATTGACAGACAGTTTCAGAGCCCACGAATATCTCTCCTCCAGGCCACTAGCCTTGCCGCCGACAGACGACTGTGTCTCCCATCGACGCCTAACAGCACAAGCGGAAGGAAAAACTTAACTATACACTAAACTTATAGGAACTACTAAGATTTTTAAAAAAAAGAAAAGAAAAAAAAGTCCAACAAAATTGTACGACGTCATTTTTAGAATTGTTATATACATGGCACGCATATATCAGAAAACTCTTTCTAGCTGAAAAGTCAACAGAGGTATTGAATTTATGCAGACTCTAAAATTCACTAGCTTAAAGATTAGAAAGGGTTCATTCTAAGATGGAGGATTCATTTGTTATTTACAGTTTATCTACCTTCTGCAAATTATTTAAAGCCAGATAATATTTTTACATTGTAAGAATTCACTGGAGATAATAATGATTTACTGATAAAAGTCCTACTACTTAATCCATAGATTTCCTGAGGGTATTTATGTGAAAGTGATTGTAACGAATCTAACTAGAACTGGAACTTGGTTCTCTGATTTCCAATTCCGAGTCGTATAAAATGGTGGAAAGATACCAACGGATAGAATTCTAAAAAGAATGAAAGTCATAAATGAATGAATCCGGTCAATAGGAATCGCTATGAATTCTTCCTATTCAAGCCTATCTGATGTCTGGAGTCGGCATATAGATTCTCAATAAGATTTATCTGCTAAAAGATTTTACAGTCGATAAGTCAGCTTCAAAGAAAATCTGATAATCTTTGTCTTTTATCAATACAATTACTATGCTATATTCTCGGCCCTTTATCGTGTGACGAACTTGATAACAAGCAATACCTAGGAATCGAAGCACTCAGTTTGGTGACCATTTGATTAAGAAAAGAAAACTGTGTCTGAAATATATTGTTTTCTTATAGAAACTTTTTAAAAGTGAAATAAAATATCAAATTCAAAAACTATTATCGAAAATAGATGAATAGTTCATGAAAATATTTATCAGTTCTTCACCAGGGTTTGCCAAATTTCACAAATCGTTATGACACTTTCTCTCCAGTTTTCAAAATTTATCCATCGAACCTGGCCAGTTCATATGTGTGGTCTTGCTCCCAAACTAAGCTGCACTTAGTATTTGAGGAGCTTACAATAAAATCATATTTAAAGCACTGATCACCAAACGTAAGCAATAACAAAATTAATCAATACTTACACCGGTGACCACTTTAGAATATCAAGTACTGCAAGAAACTTCTTATACACAGATTCAGTCAGTTACACGCGTAGGCGATCATGTATCTTTTGATACATGACTGATGAGACAGATTTTTCCAGCAGTAGGTTGCCATTTCTTTCTGCGGTACAATAGTTGCCCTCCTATAGAACCCGGTCTATCCTACTATTTACCCATAGCCTGGGGGGAGGAGAAGATTCATACCTTTCCCATGGGTATTAGCACGTAAGTGAACGTAATGGATTTGACTGGAATTCGAAAAGAAGATTTGAAAAGATTACTTTAGATTTTAGTAAGAAAATGGTGCCAATGACGGGGTGGATCCATTAATTTGATTAAGTTGGTGTATAGATGGGGAAAATTATGGAGGGTAAATCCGGTGATCAAGGTGCTGGAAGGCATTTTTGTTTTTAAGGTTACTCTATGATTCATTATAATCATCAGGTGCCACTTGCGTAGATTTTCACAATCTTTTCTCTCCAGTTTTCACGATTTATCCACCGCATCTTGGCCATCGTGTGTCATATTTCTGAAACGGATGTTTTAAATGAGTGACCAATACCAGTGTGTCCTTGTTTTGAAGTCCATAAAAGAACGTCACTGATAAGCTCATCCTTACTTCGCAAGGAATGTGTACCAAATCTAGTTAGATGAATGGTAGATGGCTTTAGAGCTACACGTTTTAAAGTTGTTGTTTCTAGGATAGATTTACTCGAACAGATCAAAATAATCAATTTATGGCTTAATATTAAACCATCTTCGCTGGTTTGGATCTCTTTCATCAGTGTCATATATTTCCGCTTTCCGTAACTTGAATATGAGAAGAAACGGCACAGTTGAACCTTTCTACCCGCAAAAAAACAACGAAGTATCATTGATACCGCCATTAGTTTAACTACCTTTACTCCTCGGCAATGTTTATTGTTTTTAAAAGCGATGTTTAGAATTTTAATAAAAACTACAGATGACGAAAGTGAATTTATACATTTGTTTTCGTTCTTTAGAATTTACAACAAAAATAATAAACATTATTTATTGGTTAAATATCAATTGATTCAAACTTTATAAAATGGTGAATAATAAGGATTACCTTATAGTAGGTTTACATATTTTAATAATTTAGCAAATATAAATTTGTGAATGAAAAATTGTTTTCATATTTTTTACTTTATTGGCAATTATTGCATTAGTTTTAATTGAATTAGTTTTTAGAATATTGTAAATATAAAATTATTCTTCTAAGTAAAAAAAATCTAATCAGTTTCTCTTGTATATACGTCGATTACCGATTGGTCCTAAAAAATCTAGTCAGTTTCTCTTGTATATACGTCGATTACCGATTGGTCCTAAAAAATCTAATCAGTTTCTCTTGTATATACGTCGAATACCGATTGGTCATAAAAAATCTAGTCAGTTTCTCTTGTATATACGTCGATTACCGATTGGTCCTAAAAAATCTAATCAGTTTCTCTTGTATATACGTCGAATACCGATTGGTCATAAAAAATCTAGTCAGTTTCTCTTGTATATACGTCGATTACCGATTGGTCCTAAAAAATCTAATCAGTTTCTCTTGTATATACGTCGAATACCGATTGGTCATAAAAAATCTAGTCAGTTTCTCTTGTATATACGTCGATTAGCGATTGGTCCTAAAAAATCTAATCAGTTTCTCTTGTATATACGTCGAATACCGATTGGTCATGAATGCTAATTTTCTTCCAGATAGGTTCTTTTACTCTAACTGAAGCGTTTTAATTTAAACCGAATTTTATTAATTTAAAATCTTTATTGCATTATTTAGATTCGATTATGCCCTGAATCAATCGCTTATCTTCCCACCCCGATAAAAAGATTGATTTCGTATCAAATTTTACCGTGAACGTCGTTTAATACGATTTATTTTATTTAACTGAAATAAATTGTAAAAAGCCTTAATTCAAGTTTGTTTTTTTTAAATATCTCATATTCATTGATGGCTTTCCACAGAATTACTTTTTCCTTTACTTTCTGGGAATCACCATGATTTTTGGAAGAGATAACGGAATGATTTCCGTTGCATTCTCTAGGGTTTTTGGATTCAGGGTTGTTCCTTCTCCTAGACTAGCTAACAACTAAAGCTAGTTGGTTCAGTTTACCCTGATAATTAACCCATGGATGGGGTACGAGACGAAGCGATGAACACAAACCTTTCCTCGGAAGATTAGTGCAAAAGTGAATGCAACAGGTTGGGACAGAATTTGAACTCGGCTTGCCAATTCCACCTTCCGCGCTGATAACCGTTAAACTACCACCAAAATCAATTCAAAATTTGATTTAATGAAAAATATCAAACCATTTCCAGGACTCGTTTCTTTTCTATTTAACTTGATTATTTTCTCAGTTAGTCTTTGGTCTGCACTTTCCAGATAAACATTATGTGACACGTTTTGCAGTCAAATCGATTACTATTTTGCTTATAATCCAATAACTATAATCTGCAATATGCATCTTTGATTTACATTCAATAAAAATTAAATTTGCTTTTTTTACCTTTTTTTTTCTACTTTAAAAATATACGATGATACAGAATAAAAATAAACGTCAATTTTTAATTTCAATGCTGTTTAATTTCTATTCGCGTTTATGGTTTGGTTTGGTAAAGAATTAATCTTCACTAGTTTAGGTTTCTTGTAGCAGTGGCTTCGGATACTTTTTCAATATTTTACTTCTCCGTTTAAACAGTGTATCATGACTTTCTTCTTTGAATTTGCCAGAAAAAAACACACCTTAATGCCAAAAATGATCGTACAATTCGTCAATTGTTACGGGTCCTGCAGTTAAAAAAAAAGTTAAGTCTCCTATATGTAAGGGCATATGTCCAAATAAATGACACAAAATCCTCCCCAAATGATTCAGAATAAATATATGGTTCTGTGCGTCTCTTTTTTGATAGTGCTTGAGAAAATCCCGGGTACACACATCGACAACACAATTTTATATTAAAGGTTGGGCGTCCTTTTCCCACTGTCGGCTGAGTAACACGAAAGTTATCAAACCAAATATTGGTTCTTAGCCAAAATGTTGAACCCAGTATTAAATAGATTTATAGGCTTACAAATCACATTTTATCAGGTCCGCATTCATTGCGCTTATTTTGATACTGTCAAAAAATATGGCCACTCATAGGTTCCGAATGACGTTTCAAATAGTTTATAAGCAAGATAGAGTCAAAAACAATTCGTAAAGAAGACCATTGACACTTCTTCCTACACTGGTCATCGCTAATTTGATACGAATCTTTTTAAAGTATATCATATTTTATTATTTAAGTCAATATTTTCACAATAAAATTTATATTAACCAACCGATGTTGGTAAAATTTTCACAGCATACTTTTATTTGTATGAGTAATATATCATAAGAATTTAAGCTAAGGCATAGGGTGGGGTAATGGATATCGGCTCGGATTGGGGAATCAGAGAGCCAAGTTTGAATTCCAGTTGAATCTATTACATTCACTTACGTGCTAATACACTTGGGAATGGTAAGAATCCTCTTCTCCCCACAGCTATGGGTAATTAGCAGGATAAACTGTATTCTATAGCTTTGGATGGCAGCCTACTGCGGGAAAAAATCTACTTCGTCAGTTATCTATCGAAAGATACATGATCGCCTAAGCGTGTATCATGCATGGCACATGACGGACAGACAATCCTTATTTAAGATATTGATGATAACTTCTTTTATGCAAATTAAGTCTAACAATAAATCCGAAATTCCAACAAGAAACATGTACTTTATTAACACAATATATTATATATCAGAATCATTTCACACGTTAATAATGGCTTTTTGACAATATAAAACCATCATCAGTCTTCCATCGATTGATTATTCATTTTAATTTTTTACTTTTTCGACTTTAACATTGCTTGCGGCAATTTGTATTGCTTTCCAGAAATTTGTTTACTTGAATATTGCTTTGCAACTATTTTAATGATGAACTACGATTTTTATATTGAATTTATGTCTGGAGTAGCTGAGACCATTCCATTAATTTGGTGTCTTTTGAAAATGTGGAGTAGTGGAGGGCTGCAAAGTAGGCGAGAGTCAGCATGCAGAATGTGAACGCGCGTTGTCTTACAGGAATATACATTTTAGCTCAATTCCCTTGGAATCCGTCTACCCAGGTTCTTGTTGCTATCCAAGTGTCGAGATTCTAAACATTTAGCAACAACAATACATCTTTTAAATGAAACATAAAAAGCTTATTTTCTGAGGGAATATTAGAAGCAGAACGTCTGTTGAAATAATATTTATAGATTCTTTTCAAAAATATACAATAACAATAAAATGTTCAATTTTCCATACAGTGAAATTTATTTTATAAAGTAATTAAGTGGTCTTATTGATATGTGAAATGTGTGAACAGACTTACTTTTGAGGATTAGCCTAATGTGTTTGTGAGTTCGTAGACAAAGGCTTAGTCGGTGGTTGCTGGTTAATCCTTTCTACTGTGTGCGTGGACAATGTCTTAATCGGTGGCTGCTGGTTGTTTCTCTTCCATTGTGTGCATTTGTGAGTGTATGTGTGTGTGTGTGCAAGTATAGATCGAACAGGCCTCCGTATTTGTTTTGAATATCGAGAATCAGTATGTTTCTATTTTTATATGCGTAAAGAGATTCAAAATCATATTTCACAGAAAGGCGTGAAACTTTTGAATACAAGGTTTTCATTGGTTAGAAAATAATTTGACACTGGCTCGTGAAAAATATTTTCGCGAATTTTCGGGAATGGTAAAGGTAGTTATTATTGTTATTTTCTAAATGGTCCATAAATAATACATGGTAGGTCTACAACTACGTCCGCAAGTATTTTCGCAGTATTTGTCCTTGTAATGATTGTTTATCAAACCAACCTTCTGGTAGGATTTTTATCGGTTGAAAATATATATAGGATTTAATTCCTATAAATCTTTTGGTTATGACCTGTATCACTTAAAATACTTCTTGTCCAAGAATTTATAGTGATTTATTTTGATCCTATCATAAAATTTGAAGGTACCTATAAGTTTTACTACCTACAATACTCGCACAAGTTATTACACTACTTTGCTACTGTTGTCTACTAACTCATTATGGTTGACTATTTGCCTGAAGTACCCAACCTCTAGCTTAGACATCATCCCTATATTCAATACTAAAAGTTACTGTTGTTCAGTTTTCATGTACTTTTGCTCTTAAATGTTTCTCTATGTGATGCTTACGCAAATGTGGAGTTTTGGTTGCTCTCGTGTCTTTAGCAAATGTTCATAATATTCCAAATCTCCCTGTCATTTGCAACACCAGCTGCATCAAATATTTTCTTGCTGAATAATCCATTTTTCTTACCCTTTTAATTTTTTCAAATCTCTTTTAGTGACATTAATAGTCAGTTTTTCTTGTTGTTATCAAGGTTTTCAATTCCTTTTTTGGTTATTCTGTGATCTCTGATCAAGCTTTTCACAATTTGCAATGTTATGCTCCCATTACGTAATAACGTTGCAATATTTTGTTTCTATCGTAGGTTATGCCCTCCTTACAACTCATGGCAATCTTGATATATCTGAAATAAAAAGAAAATCATACACTATTATATAAATGTATTTACAATATGCAGATTAACACACAAATTGCATAATAAAATACTGAAATACCAAATAAGCTGGACATATTTCTAATAAAACATATGTTGAATTTGACAGTATACTTATATAAATATAAGGATTGCTTCAAGCATTTATCAGCATCAAATTAAGATTTTTCTTGTGAAAATATTGCATAACGAGATCTGACATAGAACATATGATAAAATCTAGTTCATTTCAGGCAACAGAGGTTGATGTTTTATCCTTGCTAAATCTATGGTTTGATGTTATCCTTGTTAAATCTTTGGGTGTCTGAGTTCCTATGCTTAACATCAGACTCACAGATATGCTTTCTACATCATGTGCCTATTTAGATTGAGTTATCGACAATCAGGAGCAGTCGTAGTAGCTGCTGGGTTCAAGTAAAAACATTTCTTTAGGACCCTAAGTTCATTGCCAGGACCTTTGTAGAAATTTGTATACGTATGTTTATATAAATGTCATCATCTTTTACAGAGAAATAAATGTTTATGCTGTTCTATAATTAAAATTCTATCCAAACCAAGTATCGTAATAAAAGAATAAATATAAACAACTGATGTTTAAGAATTCAAAAGAAAAGAAAAATTGTTGTTGTTCTTTGTAAATTCAGTGAAGATGCATGTCTCAATGTGTTTTCTTTGACAAGACTAGTACTTAACTGTTATATGTAATACCACTCCTCTTATATGGCAGTGAATGCTGGACAATCTTATCACAGATGAAGAAAAGACTTTA
>OZ010605.1:37880979-38255979 GCA_963932145.1 Acanthosepion lycidas
CTGTTGACAATTTAATCTAAGTATACGCTTTTAACTTTTGAATTTGATGTTTAAAATTTTAACCCGCCTCACATTTTTTAGAACTAAATCAAGGTTTTTGACAAAAAAAAAAAAAAAAAAAAAATAGGCTGCCTCATAACTTCATATTAAACTAAATCATGGATTTTAATATAAAAAAAAATCATACCTGCCTCATTTTCATACTAAAATAAGGATTTTACGCAAACTTTTAAATTTAAATTTGTATTCACGAATCTCGATAAGCAAACAGCTTCTTTTGACGCAAAAATAGCTTGCATTGGACTGTTCCACTTCAAAGAAGAGAATCTTAGCGAATACTATTTGCATCTGGGAGCAAATGATCGTGTGACCCAAAATTAAATACGAATGAATTATTTAATCCGCGTGTTGCTATTTTGCGCCGCCTCAATCGATTATGAAATTGTTCGCTAAACGAATTCTGAAGGTTAAAACAAAAAGGCTATAAATTCTTCTAATTTAAAATAAATGAAAATTGTTTTAGTGTTTTTAACACAATTTTATAATGGATTGAAGCGGCGCAAAAGAGCAACAAGCGGATTAAATAATTAATTCGTATTTAATTTTGGGTCACTTCTTTCATTGACTTTCCCTATTTTTCAACCTTCGCAAGTGCTCACGCGAACACACGTGACTTTGTTGTACCATTCAATTTGATGAAATCTTTATACAATGATTACATAAAAATCAACCAGAGTATAAATAGAAAACAAAGACATATCGAGTTGATTTTAATAATCACGCCTAGCTTTTCTCACTAGTCTCACACACGGCATAGCCTCTGTCTTAATTTTTTTTATCACGTTGGCCTCCTGAAGCGTAGCGTGAAGTCCAGTCATCGTTTGATGTTGCCGTCAGCAAGTTTTGATAAACGAGCTCCTTTCTTCCCGCGCTTCGTTGACAGTTGGAGAGGATTCAGGAACATACTATACACATGTCCTGTTCGCTGTTTGATGTTATCGGTTCATTCATTTGGTGTCTCTCTTCTAGGAGACATTCTTTACCCCCCCCCCAATCTTAAATAGTCATGCTTTATTAACGACTTAAAGAATTCCACTGCTTTTCCTATTTGAATATATTTTATTTGGCGTCTCTTGTCGCTCTTCAGTCGCATTTTCAAGTATAAAGCCACTATTTGTGCGCCTTGTTTATTTGATATTTACTTTACAACAACTCGTTATCTCTTTTAAAATATTCTTCTAGAAACACTAGATTCGTATTCCGCTTCCTTTTTGTTGACTTGCAACCATTCAGTGCGATTCGAGATTTCTCTAAGGGACGTAATCCCAAATGCACTGCATTTTAAACAGTAGGAAAATAATAGTATCTAGGGGTTTAGTTTGGTGGATTTTGTTTAGCGGCATAAAGTTATTTAATGCCGAAACCTAAATATTCTGAACGCAATTATATGCCTTCAACTACAGATAAAATACAGTTTCTAATTCTCCAGTAGATATTATTGGTAATTTTTTTAGGATTTAATTGATTTGTCTATTTAACGGCATATCAACTCCTTATGCCAAAAATTTAATTTTCATGGGATCTTGGAAGTAATTAGAAAATATATTATTCTGATTTCACAATTGAATACATGGTAGATGATACTCAGCTTTTGTGCATATACACGTTTGTTTGTGTGAACATAATTACTAGGGCGGGGCGGTGATGTGTCTTTTATATTATAAATTTGTTAGTTATATTTTTGAATACAGATTTCAGAAATTGTAGCATATGGATTACATTAATGTCATTAAAGTTATATGTTGGTTGTTTGGTAGTATTTTAAATAAATTGAAGTGAAGTTGCTATAGTTTGTTAGTATGTGCGTATTGTTGGTAATTTATATAAAAATGTATTGCTGGTATTTTTACTATAACGTACTATACACATACATACACGTATTTTGTTTTTGTTTGGAGAGTTCACTATTTGCTCTTAGCTGGGACCATAACAGGTGCTAGCACCCCGGGTCAGGGAGGACCTAGGAACAACAGCAAAAGGTGGTTCCACTCTCCTCAAAACCCCCTATCTGGGGCCTTGCTGCCTGATGTAATTTATCGTCATACCTAGAATTAATGATCTGGGTGGGGTAACCTCTGCAGAGGTGCACTCAACATTGGTAAAAGTTTGGTAAAAGACAACCAAGTTTTTAGTTAAGGATTTTATTTTATCTCGTTTATTTTTACTCTATTTCAGACTATATTCTTGGTTTAAGAAAGATTGGATCGAATCGAAAATTCGGCCGGAGTCCCATACTAATTGAGCGTGTGAATAAGACCAGTATAACAAACCCTGTCTAACGTCCTAGGGATATCTAAAGCAACAGGTTGAGCTTTGACATTCTAAAGTTTGACAGACTCTTTCAGTGAAAACTGTTAACACCTCAGCCGTTGACCTAGAGAAGCTAATACCATATTGTTTGCCTGAAAGAAGGTCGTGCGAAATGAGATGCTTCTTGATTAACCATTTTGAAGTTGATTAAAGCCTCGCTAGTAATTTACCAAAAAGAGGTAGACAACTTCCTGTATATTTTTTGCGTTTACAAAAAAAAATCTCTGATGTCTGTTTGTGAAAAGATGACATGTATTTTTACAGTACGATTTTAAAACACTCAGATCTTGATCATTACTGATGAAATTGATATAAAAAATAGACATGTTTGAAGAATCGAAAAATGTAAAGTTTACAATGCCATTTTCGAATGTAAACATTTTTTTTAAATAAATTTATTTATTTTTTTAATATATTTTGCAATTGTTTGATTTTTTTTTATTCTATGGAAGCTGAAAATCTAAGATAAAAATACTTACCGAGTTATGTTCCGTGACTAACGCGCTTCTGTCCGAATATTTGTTTCTATAGAAAAAGCTAAGTTTTTATTATGTTTGACAGCATTTTTGACGAGAATTTGATCAGTAGTAGGTGGTTGTAAGAGAGTATTTTAAACGTGTTCACAAGCGAGTACATACGCTGCTGGGAAAATGTATTTTTACGTTATATTTTTTTGCAACAGTAAGTAGTGTTTTTACAAAATCTAATTAATTACTATTTTACTAATGAATCTAATTTACTGTTTTTCTACGAAACAAGAGATTAAAGTGTTTTAATTTCTCCTTAGTCGGCGTCCATAAAATTCGCTGATCGAATAGAAGCGAGTTTTTGTGGAATTTTTTTAATGCCTGGAATGTTTATTTAAGGACCTACATTAATAATTCTTACGGTTTAACTTTGTTATTATCTGTCAAATAAAACCAAAATGTAACTTCAAAGACATTTTAATTATTTAAAATGTGTTTTTTCAGCTTTTATTAAAATGTAAATGGAGGTACTCAGTTATTAAAACAGTCTGACACAAAAGAGTATCATACAATAAGCAATAATTAATAAATAAATCAAAAAGTTACAAATAAGTAATCTCATACCCTCTGAACAACATGATTTTCAGTACTATTGACAAATGGACCGACATACCAACCTAGAATCTGAGCAATTATGCGCTCAAGCATTAAAAACTGACACTGATTTCTGTCCTTGTACCGCGAAAAATGTTTTATTCTATTGACATATATTCTTGAGAAATATAGTGAATTGCTTCCCCGTTGTCTTCTGAGCATCAGTAGTCTTATACACAAAAAAAATAATATATCACTTCAAATGTTATTTTTATTTAATGGATGGCCGTATTTGAATAGACATCTATCAGCCTGAAAACTTGAGAAAACTTATGAAAATGTGTTCTCTGGCAGGGGTCGAACATACGTCCTCCTTTGTAGGAGAAACCATCGTCTGATTCGGCGTGCTTTAAACCGCTCGTCCACAAAGAGCATCGAAACCTTGACTGGTTATAAATACCATTTTTAAGCAGTACACATCTCCTTCTTGAAATATTATCGAAAGTTCATATTTTTTCTCTTTCGTATCCGAAGAGGGAACAAAATAATTTCTAAAGAACTAATGGTCTTATTTTTAATCCGACATTTTTATAACTTCAACTGATTTAATTTTTTAATGGATACGTGTTTAAAATAGACATCAGTTTTTATTTTTATTATTATTTTTTTTAACAGTGCCTATTCTAACCTGCACCCTCTCCCATTGTAGGAGAAACCACCGTTTAATCCGGCGTGTTTTTTAGCGCCTGGACACAGAGATCATCACAGCCCAGCAAAGTTTTTTTTTTTTTATAACTCTTTTAAAGAAGGCACTTATCCCCGTTCTGATCTTTCTTTTGTTTGTAATTCTGCTATAAATATGTATTTTTATATTTTAGTGTTGTATTATATTATTAAAATCAACATAATATCTACAAATAGTGAACATTCTCCTGCCAATTTTATAGCAAATTTTAAATAATAATATATATATTAGGTTGGTGCAAAAATAATGACGTAATAATGTCGTTTTTTGACGTTAAAAAATACGTCAAAAAACGACATTATTTTGCACCAACCTAATATCATTTTACTATAAAAATGTACTGTTAGTAATTTCTTTACAAAAATGTTTTGTTGGTAATTTTTTTTTTTAATGTATTACGGGTATTTTTATTATAAAAAATTATTTTTATACTTTTGTAGTGTTTTGATTTTTGTTTAGAGGTTCAGTATCTGCCGATACCTGGGACCCTAACAGTTGCTACCACCCAAAGTTAGTGTGGACCTGGGAACAATAACAATTAAGAAATGGTTCCACGCTTCTCAAAACCTCTAATCTACTACTTATTTGGATGCGGTAACCTCTGCAGAGGTGCACTCAACATTGGTAAAAGTTTGGTAAAAGACAACCAAATTTTTAGTTAAGGAATATTCGGTTCTTTTTTTTTTAAAACTTTATTTGAGATCATTTTCTTGGTTTCAGATGAAAATTTAAATATTAGGTTGGTGCAAAAATAATGACGTAATTAATAATGTCGTTTTTTGACGTTAAAAAATACGTAAAAAAAAAACGACATTATTATGTCATTATTTTTGCACCAACCTAATATAAATTGTCCAATTCCTGTACACTTTTGACTTTCATAAGCTACCATCACCACCATTACGTGTATTATATAAGTAAACTATTTTATTATGAAAACTGTGTGTGTGTATGCGCGCGTGTGGTTATTATACTCGTAACATGAATGTTATTAAAAGCAGCGATCATAAGCTTTTTTTAATATTTGTTTAAGTCAAGTGTCAAATCACATTTAGATTGTTGTCCATCAAAAGATTAATCTGATGTGCTTTCTCACCAACACGAATCCAAATGAATTTATTCTACAAATAATGAAATACTGTCGCTTAGTGTTTTGACTGTTTCTATGCAAATCGAAAATTTTATTTATATTCTTTGCGTTATTCACACGTCCCAGCTAAATGTAAAATAGCAGAGTCGGCTTTTTAGAAAAGGAGAAAGGATAACTCTGAATTTAAAACTGTACATGACTTAACGCAATATCATTCCACTGTATTTTCCAACAGGTCATGACGATTTATAACTTATAGATATTAATAGAAAAGGAAGCTATGGAAAACCCTAATCAAATACATCCTGTTGGTTTATGTTTTAAATAAAATTTTATATAAAAGTCAAAGTAATATTTTTGCAAAGCAATACCCTCCAATCTCTCATCGCAATAGATCTGACCATAATTGCTAAGTCGAAATTATAGTCAGAATGCTTTTTTTAGTTAAAAGAAGTAACTTATTAAAGCGAAAATCTATTTAAAGTGCATTAATTTCGTAATCTTCTACGATAAATTTAGGTTTTTCGGACTGTTGTCCTCATCTTTATTGCCATATTCACGTTTCGGCCGTTGTACGTTCCAGCCTTCTTTCTTGGGGGGCACATGCCCAAGCATTGGTTGAGTGATCCAAAAATCACTTGACCCAAAGAGTTGCGAGTTCAATACCTGGCCACAGCAGAGGTGAACAAAAACTTGGAGAGTTGAGTTACTAAGGTAAAATAATTGAAACTGAGATATCCAAAAAGGGCACGTGGACTAAATAAAGGGTTCAGTTCAAAATTCCAACAGATATCACCCGAAGAAGGCTGGAGCGTACAATGGCCGAAACATCGTGAATATGGCATTAAAAATGAGGACAACAGTCCGAAAAATGTAAATAGTGTAAATAGTTACAATACTCATAAATATAGACAGATGATAAGTTTACCTTCTGACCGATACAACATATCTCCCTTCTTCAGAGAACTACTGCTGATACGATGAGGATAATTAAAAACGGCGATAAAAATAAAATGCTGGATGAGATATAGGTTGAATGTTAAAATTGAACTTTAAAGCTCTTCTCTGTATCATGTAAATAGTAACCGACGTTCGTTGTATTTTTACCCTCTTATATCACTAAGACAGATTTCATCAATAAAGCAATTATTAGTCTGAAGTTTCTTCTCGGATCGAAATGCGTCACTAAAATTTGGCCTGTTTTGTCATCCATTTAGCTACACTTGATTGCGCGCTAATCCTTCAAGATCGATGAACTGCAGAAATTTGAAGATGAAACGATGAGAAGTTATGGAGATAATTTTTATTTTTCTGTTGAGTATTTACACAAATGTTTACAGACTGATTAGAAGCAACCTTAAGGGATCACATGTCCGTCTCATCGACCCTGGCGCAGAAAATATCATTTCTTTAGCTAGACTGACGTTTAGGAAAGGGGGTTCTTATCAGCGTTCCATTTTGAAAGTGAACGAGGCCGTGTTAAATCACATAAATTTATATTTAATTTAAAAAAATACTTCAATACGTAAGCTGATTTCAGTTTACAACACTAAATCTGAGTCAGTGCTGGATTTACCTACAGGCTTTTCAGGCTGAAGCCTAAGGCCTCAAAATCTAGGGGGGCTCCAGCCAAAGTATATATTATTGACAGTCATAGGTCTTTCTTACACATGCTGTCATAACGCATTGTAGACTAAATAACCCTTCAATAAATTTAAACACTCGTCATCTTCGGCTTTACTCAAATTGCTTTAATTTATATTTTCCTCTACTCGTGAGAATGAGGGATTTGGAGGGGCCTCACAGGTGGAATAGCCTAGAGTCTCTCTTCATCTACATTCGGCTCTTTGGCATTTTTCCCTTGTTTAATTGTTTGAACAGAGAAGTAGAAACAAATCTACGTTTCATTTCTAGAAGTTATGAAACAGTAATGTCAAAGAGAAACAACTGTGTTAAGTAAGGCTGGAGGAACATCGAAAAGCCGTAATTAAGAGGAGACACTGAAATTCAGCATATCTGATGATGTATGGAGGGAAAACTGCAGTCACTAACCACCGTGGAATGATGTAAAAAAAAAAAAAAAATAGTAGGCAGAGAAGAACGCTGGAGAATCCGACGTCTGAAGGAATTAGCACATATGCTAGGATATGAAAACCTTCTCAGTGGGCCTAGCATAGAAATAAATACCATAGGAGAACCGTTTATAAATAAGTTACAAGACTTCAGCAACAGCAGTAAGAAAGATAAATGGTGATGAAAGCAATCAAGTGTGTCAGAAAAAAAACATTAGGTTTAATTTCTTAGTTGGACATTATCCCAATAGCCTAGTGGTTTGTGAATTTGGTGACAGTAATTGAAAGTTCAATCCCTGGCCCGAGTAGTACGGTTGAAACAAGGCGATCAATAATCGAGTGTTATTAAGTGAGAATAAAATGAAATTTCCCTAGACATGAACAGCAGAACGAGAGCATTCTACCGACTGTAGCTTAGAGAAAGGCTTCAGTTCGAAATTTGAAATACCCGGATCGACCGACACCTGAAGAATGCCAGAGGCTACATCAGTCGGAACCTTGTGTTAACAGCAAATTAATTTCAGTAAAAATAATATTATAGTTTACTAGAACATATCAAAAAAAGATCGCGTGTTATACGTAATGCTTGAGATTGTTCGAAACGGTTTCGTTTTCCATGATCACAGATATCATTTTTATTCCAGAACGTAAAGAATTTGGCAAAGTTAAAATTGAGTCTGCTAAACTTAAAGCAGAATTAACAATTAAATAGAGAGATTATTATCGCAGATATTTTTGCAAACTACAATTTTGCGACCCCCAGTATTTTAAAAAGGTTTTTGCATTTTTGTATGTGTAAATACATGTCGATTATTGTACGTAATTAGGTGTTAACAAAATTTGTAATTTAGATGAAGACTACCTTATGAAAACTGAGATGTAGTGGAGGGTGCGTATCATAGATTCGGGCTTGGGGGTCATGGGAAGCTTGCACCGGTCCTGCTTACAGTTATCTAAGAAAAAAACATTAAGGTATTTATCTCTCCTGGCACAATTTGGTGGATGAATAGTAATGAAACAAAATAATTTTTAGGGGACTTGATCGCAAGAGTAAATTTATTTAAAGAAAAAAGTATCTGTTTTAAAAGTGCATACTTAGTGGTATTTTCGTTAATAAAATTAATTAAAATGAAGCTTTAGTACAGAAATGTTATTCCTGGTGAACTTCTTTGCCCCCCACCCCAATTCTTCATGCACCATTTAGAACGCGGGTGATTATGGCGATCTCACATTTTCCTCCCTCTGTAGCTATTAGCAATATTTATCCTCTATCATTTCCAGGCTTAGGGTCGTGTCACGTTGAAACACCGGTTCGTGTACGATCACCGAAGTTAAGCAACGTCGAGCCTGGTCAGTACCTAGATGAGCGACCCCTTGGGAATACCAGGTGCTGTAAAGCTTGGATGTGTGATTAGTGTAATGGATAACTGCTCGGAATTGCAAATCTGAGAAACGAGTTGAATTCCAGTCAATTTTGTTATATTTACTTACGCGCGAATACCATTGGAAATGGTATTAATCCACATCTCTCCCCAACCTATGGATTAATTAGTAGGTCTTGTGCCGGAAAATTAAGATTAGCTTAAAAAGACATTTTTGAATTGAAAAATATTTTCTGGCTTTAAATAACCTGCAAAAGGTTGATTATCCGTAAAAATCAAATCCATCAATCATCACTTCTACTCTATGTTCTATTAGGTTGGTGCAAAAATAATGTCGTTTTTCTTTTGAAGTTGAACGTAAAAAACGACATTATTTTTGCACCAACCTAATACCATCTATTTACACAAGTTCGTTATGGAGATTAATTGTCGTTTCTCTCTGACCCTCTGTCCTCATTATGAGCCCCAGAAATTTCAACAGTCTTGTTCTGATTCTAAGTATTTTTTTTGTTTTCATTTTCCTTAAAATGTCCTGATTGCTCACATGTTCCATCCACGTTATTCTCAGCATTCACTGCTATATATGAGGTTTGATATTACATCGCAGTTCAGTACAAGCTATTTCTTACAGAAACATGTCAGATTATGTACGATTTGCTTGAATAGGGAAACAACAAAAGCAATAAAAACTTGACAGTTCGTGCTAATGATAGTCAAGGATTAAAAACGTTTGTATTGTGTTTTGAAACGGGTGTCAGATTTTAAAAAAGGAATTAATGACTTTTGAGCGTGAATGACACAAGTGTTAAAAGTTTGAATCGGTTAGATTATTTACCCACTGATTATAGTTCTGTGAGAAAAACAAATTATGTGCTCCAATGAATTTGTAGCAGTGAGAATACTTGACATTCTCTGACGCTGTTATATCAGAAAAACTTTTTTCTAAAATTTTCTTAAAATTCAGTTTTTTTTTTTTTTTTTTTGGAGAGTGAAAAGAAAACGTCATTTTTGCCTTCCAGACTGGAGGTTTTCATCTGGAGGATATAGAAAATTCGGTTTATGAAAATATTTAATGCAAAAGATATAAAATTAATACTTCAGACTATGTGGAAAAATAAGGAAAAAGAAAAAAATTAACATACTATTAAATTTAATTAATATCACATCCCTTCAGGACAAATACGATTATGGCTCTCCACTATTTTTTAATATCTATAAGTCATGACTCACCGTGCTGTTCTTAAGGAAAGTAATGGTATAGTTTTTCGATGTATTCTCCTCGATTTTAAATTGGCCTTCTCCTTGGTTGATTGTCCTACCAAGGCTATAGAACTAAGTCCATTTTACTATTTTACTCGTAGCAAGAAACGTGGGAGTGGAGTTGGATTCATACCTTTCCAAAGAATATTATTGTGGAGTGAACAATCTATCTCAACTGGAATTTGAAATTTTTCGAGTGATAACAGTTACACTATCCACACACCCACATGGGTTGTTGAATAATTTAATTTAATTGTCCCACCCCCAAATAATTAATTAAAAAAATTCAACAAATTGGTATTGGGAACATCGATGTGGTGCAATGATTATCTTAGCTAGATTAATTACAACTGAAAAGTGAGATCGATCCTCACTGGGTGCCCCATACCGCCGGACGTTGTGTCATAATCTAAGCTTAGTAAATCAATTAAAATTAAGTGTTCACTCAAGTATAATTTATCACGATGAATTAATTTGAATGCAATTAAGTTGTAGTAACATCATTATTGAATGAGACTGTGAGTAGAAGCCCGCCAGTAAATCGACGGTGGGGTACAAACAAACTAAGCCTTAAATACCCACCATGACACCCAGCCTGATAAAGGTATGAACCAAAAATGTGCGCAATATGGTGACAAAGCAGCGCATAAACTTGTAGATGTGGTCCCAGCCAGTAGCGTGCAGAAAGGGAGAGGCAGACGTTGCAACGATCCCCCGGGCACCCATTCAAAAAGTGAAATAAAGATTTAGCTTATATTTAATTTAAATAAATTTCATGTTTTATCTGTTTTTAAATATTTCAAATGTCTCTTTTCTGCTATTTATCAATGCTAGATATATGCACCCCACTACATAAAATCAAAAAGTTGGCGCCGGTCATCACCAAACCTTTGCACGGGACTGGGGTCCAGTTCGAAATACCTTCGTATTTCGAACTGGACCCCATCTGCATCTAATCGATTAACCCAGTCTACTCAGACTGTTTCCGAATAAAGCTCTTCCAAAACATCAAAATGTGACTCCCAAGTTGCCGTGTCTGTCTATATTCCCTCAAATCTAAGACCAACCCTCTCGACACCCAGACATGATGTTGCCACTCATGAACAAAGATGCACTGTGCATCATCTCTTAAAGAAGTGGTCTCCAACCCATTTTTTTTTATACAACAGGCCGGTTTCATGCCTGACAATTTTTCCGCAGACCAGTAGTGGCATATATGTGTAATTTAAGTGCATTTCGAGATAGTGAGGGCAAAATAAAGAGAGCAATTTATTAAAGGGAAGAAAAAGTGTGTAATCTTTTTTGGCTCATGTGAGGGTTCCAACCTTACCACACACTTGTTTAGTTTACCTGAATGAATACCTATTACACCATTATCATATCATTATCAACTCGCCATAATGTAGAATCAATGGAGAATCTGAAAATTAGTTGGGATTAGAAAATTAATTGAAAATTATTACAAATAAGAACATGACATTTATTTTAAGATGTACTTACAGTTATGATAAATAAATTTAGTATTGAGTAGATGAATATGGAATAATTAAGCATTTATTTAAAAATTAAAGTCCAATATTCAATTTATCTATTATATAATTTTAAATAAATTAATTATTTCTTTACGGTCCAGTGATTGGGGGACCCCTGTTTCTTAACGGATATACCTAACTGGTTATGGTCAGGCAAGTTACAATAAACGTAATACTTAATACCCAAGAAAATTTGTACACGTTTTAACACCTCGAATCAATTAAGATCAGAAAACATGAGGTCCATTCCAGTGTAGCATCAAGGTATTTTATTATCATTTTTATTTTATTTTTATCAACACCTCGATTTGTACATAATTTGCTTTTGATTTAAAAGAAAAAAAAAGGATCTAAGTAGATTTGGAGGAACTAAGTAGAGACAATAGTACTGTGTGTATTTAGGATTTATATCAAAATTTAAAATATATTTTAAAAAAATGAAAAATCTTTCTTGGAGTTTTAATTACAAGCTATTAGATTCAATTTTAATATTCCCAATAAGCAAAAATACTTTGACATATTTTAAACAAAATTTAATCTTTTTTTCTGCTTAACAGTAAAATCAGTAAATTCTTCCATAATTGACTGATTTGTCAGCACACCATAATTCGCTTTATAAAAAATCTTTCAAAAATAAAATATACTTTTCTGAAACTGATTTAAAGTTTGATTAATCCGACTGAAACAAATATTACTTACTTTTAGTTTAAAATATCGCATAAAAGCATCTTTTAAAGACGGAGACATTTTTATGACGTGTTGATGATAATTAAACACTTAAACAGCCTCAAAGGTTTGGAAAATTTAAGTAAGGGAATCATAACTGAAGAAAAAAATTACCTAACAAATACGTGAACGCCTTCTTAACGACCCAGTGAGTAATCTTTAAAAATTAAGCACATATTTTAAGGATTCTAATACTGAATTTTAACTACTTTGGTTTACTTACGAAGATGCTTGTTAAGGAAATGTTAGAAAATTATCAATAACTTTTAAATTTACTATAGGTACCCTCCCTTATTTCCTGATAATGTCGTGTACGGACGTCCGTATTTAAAAAAAAAAAAGTGACCTTGTGCCAAACTAAGCTAAGCCCAGTGCATGCTTTTAATGTGAAAGCTTAACCTTAAGATTACAGCTCTTGTGACTATGATAAAGTAAGTTTGATAGTTATTGTGAAATTTCCCCTTGTGTCCTTGTGACAGACAAAAAAAAGGTAAGCCCATTGTATACTTCAATGGTTAAAGCTTGCCACATGAGTTTTTTCATTGTGGCCCTGTGACAGACTCTTAGTGCCTTAATCATAAATTTTAGCAGTCTATTTCTACAGTGTAGTGACTGATTCCCACTAGGCACCCTACACTGTGCCAGACTAGAGTAAATTTAAATATTTTAGAAGAGTGTTTTAAAATGTATTGTAACGTTATTATTTATTATAACATCTTCATCTTATACACCTCCACTTACTGGACTGTGTAATCACTGTCCAGTATTCAATCTTCAGTGTTCTCTATACTTTTAGTCTTGTGCCAGACACGAAACAAAACACGCATAAAATAAATTCAAAATAGTGGGTTGTTGAATAATTTAATTTAATTGTAATAAGCATTTCCATTTTTAAAAATGTAGTTTCAATTTCAACATCACCTGACCGCTACAAAAAATAAAAATCCATACAAAATTTTAAAAGATTTATTTTAAACGTATATACTAATTAAAATTTGAAGAAAAAAAACAAAAAATAATTCTTATAAAAATTCATTATTCATAGAAATTTTTCTTATGGCAGTAATGTCCGAAAGCAATTAAAAACTTTTCTAATTAAAATGTCTTACAGTCTTCTTAGTTTTACATTTTTTTACGATTCAGGCGAGATTTTATGTAACTGGGATACTGTTTTAAAAATCAAAAGAATGTCATGATTTAAAAATTAATTTCTTCGAAGACTTTACCTTATAAAAAATGAACATTTAAGCGATAGGAAAAAGAATTTCTCGAAATTTCATAAAATTAAATGAGGGGCAGAGGTAACAGATATAAAAAGGATTTTTACAATGATTTTCTGAAAAAACAAACGTTTCCAGAAATAATATAAGACCTGAAAATTTAATTAAAATCCGGCAATTATATGATTTCTGCAAGAAATCAATGTGTTTTTAGTTTTTCATCGCAAAAAACACCCAAATTTCCCGTACAAATTTACCGCGTTGACGAAAAAAAAAAAAGAGTTTTAATTAAAATTTGTTAAGATTAAAAAAGGATAAAAAAAAAATCTTGTTTGGTACCTACAAAAATGTGTGTTTAATTTAATAACACAGATTTTTTTGTAGGTACCTAAACAAATTTCGGTATGGTCATTTGCAATCGTATTGCGTACCAATTTAAAATAAAAAAAAAATCTTTTCTTTTTTCAATTAGAAATATTAGCTGTCATTACGTATTTTGTCTTTCATTTGAAGTTCCCAGATTTTCAACAAGCAAAATTTATTTTCAAGGAATATCGAATGGTTCAGTCAGTGGAATAAAATTAAAAATAATCAAAAGACAAAAATAAAAACAAAAACCGTTGTTACACTGTTTTTTTTTTTTTTTACTCTTAAAAATAAATAATAACGTTTTGGAGGAAATGCAACATTGATAAAAACTTGATTGTGACTGATTTCATTTTTTTCAATAACGTTCTAACATTTAGTTACCTAATCTCATATTCTGAGCATACAATTTTTACCTGTAGTAAATTAAATGAAATATGAACAAGTAAATAAAAGTGATTCTCTCGTTTAGGCATGAAAAAGTTTTTTTTTTTTTTTTTGTTTTTTGTATCAATCAACTGGCAACAGAAAAGTCCGGTTTGCAATAATTTATTTCAAATTAAAATTTAAATGTTCACATGCAAAAGAAAGCAAAAGAAAGGAAATTCCAAACATTTTTTTCCACTTGGGTTTTTTACTAATTTTTCTTCGTAAAAGTTAAATTAAATTTCAATTTTTATTTATGAAAAAAAAAAAAAAAAGTGTTCTCAGAATATGTAAAGCAATATTTGAAATGCTAAAACTTTTCGGGCACTAAAAATGGTACAGTACAGTGTACCAATTAAGTTGTTACAGTTATTGACTAAAAAAAAAAAAAAATGTATATTTGTGGTGGTGGGTTCTTCTGTCAATTTCAGCGAAAATTACAGTGAAAATACGCTATTGGTCAGGTGACAAAAAGAATCTTTTCTATTTATTTTATTTTCCAAGATCTTTCGTAATTATGACGAAGTTTTAGATAAAGAGGGAAATGATATAACTTACTTTCGACTTTTTCGTACATTCACATTTTGAATTTGCTATAATCAACAAGAATAAAAATATAGCCTCTAGGTGAATAGATTTCCACGACACCCGTTATATGCATGTACCACCAAAATAAATGCGGTTTTTCATCCGAAATGAAAGCAAAAAAAAAAAACAAAAACATCTGTGTTAACAAATTTATCGAAAATCAGGGAATTAAATTATATACTATTCAAATGAAATGATCAGTAGTTATTCATTAATGAATTTACACGCAGAAATTAATTTTTCTTTAATACGGATTATCTTTACTATTTTTCAAATAAAACCAAAATTTCACTTCAAAGAAGGCATTTGATTTTAAATTATTTAAAATGCGTTTTACGGGATTATTTTTAGTCCGTGGCGGTACCTATAGGACTTAGAAGACACGTGGTATGGTGATTGTTGCACGAATGTGAAGTGCATAGAAAAATTATCAAATGAATGAGACTTGCTAAAAAAAAAAAAAAAAACGTTTTTTTAACTTAAACGTCAGAATTTCCTCATTTTTATAACGTGTTTATGAATATATGAATATTGATGCATTCAATCAATTGTGTAGTTGTACAACAATGTTACAATAATAACCACTGGAACCAAAAGTAAGCTCATTTTTCTAGTAAAATAGGAGTTACTAGCGAGGAGGGATTCCATTGTAAATTGATCCCCCTACAGAATCAAACCACCAATAAATGTAGCCGACGAGGACAAACGTAAAACGTCAGTCACAACACTAACGCCGTTCTCGACCGAATAAATTTACAAGGATGCCATTTCTGCTCTTCGTAATGCAACGCTGACGTTCCAGCGGTTCATATACTTATCGTCAGAGCATTTGAAGCATCTTCACAAAACGGTATGGGTTGAGGAGTATAATCCCTGAGAAATGTATTTTTTTGGGCATCAAATAACTTAAAAAATTTGAAATTTGCTATTTTAATATTCGTAATTATATACCTCAAAGAAAGTAAGAAAAGTCATACCTTTCTTGAACCTTTTATTTTAATTTTTTTTAATTGCAAGCCAATAATATTTCCAATAAGCCAAATATTCTACTGTATTTCAAACCGCATTTAAATTGATTGGAATCATTTTTTAAATCGCTGAAATCAGTCATATTAACAAATCTCAACATACTTTTTTAAAATCTTTCAAAAATAAAATATACTTTCTGAAACTTTATTTAAGATTAACTAATTTAATTTAAAGTTTCATTAATCTGAATTTAAAAAAATATATTTATTTTTAGTTTAAAATATCGCAGAAATGCATTTTTAACACGGTATTGGAGTTTTTATGAAATGTTGACAGATTTATTGATAGCTTAATGTTTGGTATTTTTAAGTAAAGGGAACATAACTGTAAAAAAAATACTTACTATTTTTTTATTATCTTCTATATGTCGTTTCCATTCAGGACGTTGATGATCATGGCTCTCCACAATTTCCTGTTATTTGTAGCTCTTGATAAATTTTGTCTTTTTGTTATCTCTCCTAAACTGTTCTGCCACCCATTTACACAAGCTCGCTAGGTAAGTTATGCGTTGTTTTCATCTGTCCCTCTTGTCTTCAATCTATCCTGTGTACATCAAATTTTCCAAGCCCTCTTTCCTCATTATATGCACTAGAGGTTTCAAGTGTTTCTTATATTAATTATAAGTGTCCTTTCTGTTTCCATTTTCTCTAAACTTCGTCGTTGCTCACATATTTGGTCCATGATATCCTCAGCATCCTTCTGTAGAACCACATCTGTTGCTTCAAGTCTTAATCTGTGAGGAGATTGTCCAGCATTCACTGTCATATAGGGGAGGAGTGATATTAAAGTAATATTAACCGAATAATAACCAGTGTATTAATTAAAAATAATAAAGAAAGATTGCGGTAGTAATGTTTTAAATTTAACATGTGAATTGGATTTACTTCTGTACAGTGCTGCCAAAAATATATATCCTCTCTAGACTCTCTATCCTAGGATTTTTTAAATGTTTTCTTGGTCACAGCAGCCAAAATTTAAACTAAACAGAAAGGAAAAGAACCCTAATCGTAAATGTTAAGTAAACACTTGGCTGTCATAAACCTATTTTTCTGTTGCTAAGATGTCTGTCAGGGCAAAGAAAGAGCTCTAAGTTATAATAAAAGGAATATTGTCTACCAAATCATTTATTACGAAAGTGCAGGGATGGGTGTAAAGACTAAATCACATTAAGTTTTTTTTTTATCTGATCTCATATAATGAATATTTTAAAAATCTATTATCCTACTGTAGACAACTTTGTTTTTATTTTTAAATACAAATTTTGTTGGGGCTTTTCGTTTGTATTTAGTTTCTTTCTACAATGAGATCTACAATCGCATATTGACTTCACTTTTATAATATAAACTAATGTTTCGGATAAAAAAAAAATTAAGTTTATTACTGCTTTATTTTTAAAATTAATGGCATTTTTAGACATGATATACAACTAAGAAGCTCGATAGTATTGTTACAGAAGACAAATTTGATCTGTCTATTTCTCAGTTTCCGCATAAGGTATGATGAAACAATTAGAAAATGTTTATAAATTTTTAACATATTTCGCTTTTATTTATACTTCATCAGAAAATGTAACTATGGAGGAGAATAGAACATTTTTGTATTTTTCTCCATATTTCATCTTCTGATGAAGCTTAAATAAATTTCAAACAATTTTTTTAAATTTATAAATTAAATATTTCCTATTTGTTATCATTCTGTTGGATCCCAATTAATATATGATTTTCCAAACGTAGCTTAAATGTAGCACAAGGCCGAAAGTATAGGGCACCCAGTGAGGATCCCAATTATATCTCAGACAGAACCGTCGATGAACTGGTGAGCACACAACAAAAAAAGTGGGCGTTTTGGGAAACCATTTTTTTTTTTTTTACTTTTGTATTCTTTAGAGACCTTTCTTAGGCCACGACATTTGTCAGAATCGAAAAATATCGATTTAAAAGGAGGTCCTGTTCACAGTATCGATAAAATCGATGCATGGCTTTTGCAAAGTTATTGAAACTAGCACTTGCCTTATTTATAAATAAATGTCTGGTTTGAAAATGTGGCAGAATTATAATTTACATCTTCATTTTTTTCTGAATTTTTAACCATTTTTTGTAAATTTAAATAATAAAAACTTTCTATATGAGATTTTTGGGAAGTTCGTTTACAAATATTTGAGGTTAGTAATTATTCATTTTAAATTCTGAATAAGCCGAAGCAGATGACATACTTTTTTAGTAAACTTAAAACTATGTAAATTTTATTTTGGTAAATTAAATTTGCTTTTTAACGCCCGCGCTAAATATCTCTTAAATTTTTCCCCAAATCGTTATAATTCCGTGTCAATGTACAATACATGCTGAACTAGAATTAACAATTAAATTATGAAAAAACGTACCATTTTGGTCGGAATTATCGACAAGAAAAATTCGGATTTCTTGTTGGTCATTCGTGCACCATTTACTGCCATAATGTTTATTGTTTAGTAATTTACTACGGGATACATCCGGCGGCGAAAGCACAAATTTATTTTTGGCCTATTTACTTCTTTTACAGACTTTCGGTTCTCGTACACAAAACTACTAGGTTCAATAATTCTGTAAGAAGTCAGAGGATCGACTGTATCAATAACCTGTACATTCCCAGATCGATCTAAAAAAAAAAAAAAAAAAAAAAAAAAAAAAAAATCAATATTTTTCAATTCTGACAAGTTTAAATTAAAAGAATGGTAATCTACAATTTTTCCCCAGTGGACAAATCTATAATGTAAGTAGTACCAGTGGGCGGTGGTCATACCAGTATTTTTTAATCCATAAGAAACTATGTAAGTTTATTGTAACTAGGTTTAAAGAAAAAAAAATGATGTTTTTACTTCAAGAATTCTGTCGTTATGATGTATTTAATTTATTTATTTTATTTTTTGGTTCAAATACCTTAAAAACCAACTATTGTCGACAGATATTTAAAAATGGTAACGCTAGTGATTATATTCTATTATTTCACGGCAAAAACAACATTTAAAAAAATCACAATACGTACGCAAGAGGCAAAAAAAAAGAAAACAAAATAGCAATATTTTTACCGCGGATTTAAAGCTTCACTTTCTTTTACTATAAAGGTCCTTGTATTTGTGACATCGATAAACTCTGTGTGTGTGAAAACATGAATATTTTGGACGGTGTTATTTTTAACTCCATTTACGGAAGAATTTAAATGTTTTTACTTTTTTATACATTCAAAAATAAATCAAAATGCCGTGCTTATGGATTCGTCTTTTTCTCACTTGAATATTGGGGGGGCGTGGAAACATTCTTCATTGTTTGTTTCTTTTTGTCAACTGACCAATTGGATGAAACTTTCTTAGCCTAAAGCCAATCATATGTCGTATCGCCGCTGCCCGGTAAGTTATAATCCCGTTTAAGCTTTTTATTTATTTTTTTATCTTGTTTAAGAGCCGGAAGTAGTTGATAGCTAGTCTTAACTAGATTTCATTCAAGACTGGTTTACTACGAGCTGCGAGGCCATAGAGTTGTTTTCCATCGTTAACAGGACGAATTTCTAGCGGATAGGGAATGTACTGTGATCTGCGACATAAATACTGTATGTAACGACTGTTCTATTATTTTATCTACACTTTTTTTCGCCTTGGACAACAAGGTGAAATTACTTTTCGACCAACTCGAAATGTATGATTATTTTTTGTTGTTCAAATGACAGCGTTTGCATGAAAATTTTTTTTTTTTTTTTTTTTTTTTTTTTAGTATGTCTTCGTCTACAACTCACCCATCTTTGCAAAGTGATACAGTGCTCATGGCCACATACTATCAAAAAGCTAACACTTTGTACAATACCCATGCATACAGTGGGACACCTACAGAACTTCTATCAACAGCTTTTCATCCATTATCTTCATACGGCATAGATGCATCAACGACTTCCTATTCTCACACGCATCAAACCCATCCTGCTGTTCACACACAAGCGCATTACACACCAGCTCTCCAAAACCAAGTTAACTGGCCGCAACTAGCCCACAGATATGGTCATATGGCCGGTTCAGCATCTGTTGCTGCGGACTATAATAATAATCGACTATTTAGTCATAGTTCGAATTCCCTTCTTCCCACCTCGGCAGAAATGAACGGTGGTAATCCAAGTGCTCATCGAAATATCCGTCAAACAGCTACCCCAACAACGTATCAAGAATGGCTAGCATCTAGTAATCAGCCAACAATCACAACATCAACTAGCAGCCTTAAGAGTTCAAATAACAGCAATGGTCGTTCTCTCAATCTTGATAGTTCTATGTCCGCACTAGTCTCTCAGCACGATCAACAAGTGTTGCCCCTTTCTCAAAAGAACCAAAATGGTTTACGTGTAAACGCTCTTAACAGATACCCTTCATCTGTTTTTCATCGGACAATAAATCCATCACCACCACCACCAAATACACACGGGGACTACCTGCCTCAAACGATAAATGGATCTGACATGCAAAACAGCCTCAGTAATTCTCCTGTATCTTTTTCGGATATTTCCGTATCTACGTCGGACATGGTCCAAACTCTTCCTCATCAATCGCTTCATTCCCAACAACATCACTCTTCACTACATCAACAACAATCTCTTCACGATACGTGTCACCAGTTAAATCGTTTGAACTCTCCCGTTGCTTCTAACACGTATATCCAATTGCCTCATCCGGCATTGGATCGCGCTGGTAGCAACGAAGACGGACTTTGTTCTTCGGATCCTGATTCTTCAAGTCCAAATTCACTGATGAATGGAAGCCGAGCACCTTACGATTGGATGCGGTCAGCACAAATGGAAAATAATTCAAAAATACGGAAAGCAGGTAAAGAAAAGTTAACTTTTAAATGGATGTATCAATAAAATTGAACACTTTTTTTGTGCCAGAAATTATTCCCGCTTACCATATCTTGCAGCGAGTGACTTCTAAACTAAAAAAAGTGATTGTAAATTTGTTGATGTAAATGATTGTAATCAATGTTTTCGGTTTCTTTTTAATTCTGATACGATACTGTTTTTAACCTCGTAAAATGCTTATTTTTAAATTGTCAGAATTTCTAGCATGAGGAGTTACTTTCATATGGACTATTGTCCTCATCCTTACGTTTCGATCATTGTGCCTTTCGGCCTTCATCATTAGGTGTGCTCTGAATATGAGACTAAGTAAAATGTAAGGAAGGTAATTTAGTATTTGATAATAAGGTGAAATTATTTATGTCAAACTGGTAGAACCCCTCCCCCCAAAACATTTAGCTATTTATAAAAAATTTATTGATCACTTGTGTAAAAAGATAAAATCTCCAATGATGATCCTTTGTAAAACAAGACAACAAAAACACTAACTTAAAAGTTAACACTAACAGTAATATCGGAATGCAGAATGAATAAAAAAGGTTATAAGCATAATAATGCGTGTCACTTTTTAAAAAATACAAACACAGAGCATTCAATTTTGAATTGCAAGTTCTGAAATTCAATTTCAAATAGCGACACAAAAATCTGTTATGTAAACAAAAGTTGAATAGCATTCATTGTGAAGATCTCTATCATTTGCCCTTTCTGTAAGTTACTATGTGTACAAGGCGTCGTTTTCTGAAGTATTTTCAGAAAGGGAATGGCCTTGGGTAAAAAACGACCCTCATTATTAAAAAGTGAAGGGACATAATCAAATTTTCTACAGCTAAAGTACATAAACACTCCTCAAACATGCCATTTCGTCACTATAGTTACTTGTTGCGACATGTGCCTCATAACTATTAGTCGCAATATGAACTTCTTTCTTTTTTTTTTTTTTTGTTTTTTAAAGACGTAACTTAGCAAATTCGGGTAATTTGCAGTTTAAATTACCCGCAAGTGCTTGAAACATTCTTTTCGAAGTGTGACACTACTTAGTGTCCGGTCGTTTTTAGAAAAATTAGGGAAACATTTTTTTTTTTTTTTTAATTTATTTTTAGAGTGGTCTATGGTAATACAGGTTATTAATGTAGTACTGGAAAAGAGTTAATTATTGAAGATTTTTTTTTTTTTTAATCAGCCTAATACTAACCGTAAAAAATAAAAATTTATATTTTGATAATAGAGGTCAGTGTCGTGTGGTTGTAAAAGATTACATAAAATCTGAATTTAGCGTTTAGTCTCTTAAAAAAAAAAAAAGTGACATAAAAATTAAGCTTTAACTCGCTGAATGACAATCACGCAAGAGATTGATTGAATTAACTTCAATTTTCAACTCCAAATTTTTATAGGATGGTGATCAAAGTAGAAAGTTACTTTTAGACTTCGGAGAACATTTTCCCTGTACATGAATTTAAGAAGACGCAATAACTGCCTTTTTGACGCGTTTCCACTTTATTTGAAAATACTTTTGACCAAAAATAAAGGCGATAAGTAAAAGAAACGTAAAATATGAATTCCTTGGTGATATAACGAATACAGTCGGAATAAATTTCTGACATGCTGAAAAAAAATGACGTCATGTAAAAAAAATCTATGCAGCGTAAAAATTCTTCTAATCATGACGCAATGCTATCAACAATGCTTAAAAAAAAAATAACAAAAACAAAACTTTAATTCAATTTTCCAACAAAAAATCGTTCCATCGTTTTTCATTACTGCTTTTTTTGTGACAACTGCAGTGAATTCTTCGGGTTTCCGTCACACTATTTCAACATGGATTAAAAAGAACTTGGCTAACTGAAACCTTATTTTCTCTTAATTTTGAGGGAATCATTCTCGGATGCAAAAGACGTAAAAAGAGTAAGAAAACTAACTTTTGAATTCTCATTTCTGTGAGCAGAATGAAATCTAAGAGAGGTCATAAAGAATTTGCTATGCGAAAAATATTTCAGACGACAAAATATACCAGTCTCATGGTATGACCAAGACGAAACCATTCTAGAAATTACATAACTAATTTCAGCTACTTGTTTAGGTATTATTCCAAATTGTTGAGTACTAATTTAGCAAGAACTGGAGAAACTGAATAGCCCAGTCAGTATTTCAATGAATCATCGTCCGGAAATTAAGTTTCTCTTAAAACTGCATTAACTAAGTCGAGATTACGACCGTTTCAATGGCATACAAGTGCATTGAGAGAGTGTGTTCATTTAAAGTTCCTTTTTTTTTATCCTTATGTATTATTTTCTTTTCTTTAAATCTCTTAATATTTCGCCTTTGAATTTTTATGAATTAACTTTATTATTGATTAAAAAATCGTTTTTATTTATATCGAGTTTAGCCCAATTTATTTCAAGTTCATTAGTTATCGATTAGGTAATATTGCCTAGACATTTTTTTACTGATTTTGAACACTTTTCTTTTAGCATTGTATAATAATAGTAATTAGAATAGTATTTTTAGTATTTTCAATATATATTTTTTTCAGATAGAGTAGGTTACACAAATAAAGACATTTAAATAGCTTCCTGAAAGGTTATAAATCCGATCTAAAAATATGTTTCGGATACAAGTGACATAATGAATATATAGAATGTTTTTTTGTCCCTATGTACGGAATATACATTGTATTTATTTTATTAATCTGCTAATGGATCATGAAACTTTACAGCGCCCAATGACGAAGATATATTTTAAAATCCATTTTTAAATGTTTTCCTCTGTGGTGCAAGACAGTTTTGTTTTTGTACAATGATTGTTTCAAATATTGAGTCTCTTTACATTGATTTGAGTGTTATAGGGTTTTTAAAATACTATTTTAATTTTAGTCTTATGATCAAATTTGTCGGATGTTCCTATTTTGGTTGTTTGGTTAGTTGGTCAAAATGTGAACGAATTGCACTAACATTCGATAAGTAACAAGTTAAGATTTTAATTTTGATAGATGCGATCTTCCAAAGGTCTCGTCAGTCAGTCAGTTATGTACCATGCGTGATACACGCGTAGACGATCATGGATCTTTCGATACATGACTGACGAGACAGATTTTTCCAGCTGTAGGTTGCCAGCTTTGTCAGCTTTTCTGACTCTGAAAGCAGGGTTCGATTTCCAGTCAGGTTCATTCGTTGCATTCACGTGCAAATACTCTTGGGAAAGTTATGAATCTATTCTCCCCCTCAACAATGGGTTAGGATTTGTATCTGGAAAAAGTTCTTCACAGAATGCAATTTACTCTCAAAATCTAGAATTTTCACAAATCTAAAATCTTTCAGCTTTTAAACAACCTAATCGTTGAACCGTAAAAATAACAAATCAGTTTTGATTTACCTATTTTTTTTCTTATTTTTTTTAAGAATGGACAATAAGAAACAAGTGTTCAACACTGAAGTCTTGTTGTGGTCTGACTTTTCAGTTATTTGCTGTCGATGTTTTAATTCTATTTTTCCACTTCGATATTTATAATCGAAGAAATGATTCTTGAGATAGAGATGGGATAATCCTACAAATTACTGGGATAAAAATAAAATTAAAAATCTTTATCCAAAATTATTGATGTCTTAAAAGAACATCAAGTAAATATTTTTATGTAAAAAAAATTGAAATTAAAAAATGATTGTCACAATTTTCAGAACTCTCAATTTTCAGAAATGCAAGTATTTATTTTTGACAAAATTTGTTTCAATGTTATTTTTTTTAGCTGAAAATAAATATTAGGTTGGTGCAAAATAATGTCGTTTTCTCATGTGAGAAAACGACATTATTTTGCACCAACCTAATAGTTAGCAACGCGAAATGTAAAAAAAGTTGCCAAACATTTTTAAAATAAAATTGACCTTTTTGAGTAAATAGGCCATCAGATAAATATTCTGTAATTAACATTCATTAAGCAATGTGTTGAATGACAGACAAAATAGAAAATCATGTAATTCGTTTCAGTTTAATTAATTTAATGTTGAGGGATCATTTCTATGCAGAGAGTAGAGCGAAATTAAAACAAACGTCGATTAACACTAACGGTGAACCGCTGGAAGTTTTGAAAAAAAAAAAAAAAAAAAAAAGTTTTCATTTGAAATTAGCCATTTTCAGTTGCAGTGAGGTGCGGAGATTTGGTGATGCCTGAGGCCAACTCCTTAAGACGAGTAGAGAGAGAGTGTGTGTGTGTGGGGGGGGTTATAGGTCCTAATACTAAAAAATGTGAGAAGACATAAAAACAGATGAAACCTGAAATAAACACCTTATTCAAATTAAATATAAACTAAATTTATATTTCCCTTCTTTGATTTGATGACCGGGTCTGTCGTACCCTTTGTCCCCACTTCAGTACGCAACCCATTTAAACACTTTAGAGTTTGTGGGGTCATTATTAGCAATATAATGAAGATATGAACTCTCCTTAAACATGAGATTTTCCCGCATAAAAGTAAAAATGGTTCACAATACCATTTGACAAATTAAGTCAAAATTACAAAAAATCCCTAATAAGTATTTTTTTTTTTTTTTTTTTTTTTAAGATTTAGAAAAGAATAAGAAATTTTATAACACAAAACAATTGTGATAATTTTAAGATGTTAAACAACTTTCATTGTTCACCTGACCAAGAAACCCAACTGGTCATGTTTAATAATGATTTGGGCAGAGTAGCTTTCAATATCTTAGTCTTCTTAATCTTACCCAAAAATCAAACATTTTAAAACTAGTTCAATATGAATTTTTATATTCATTTTTTTTTAATCTTTTTAGTATTAAGAAATAAATACAAAATATTAAATAATTAATGCCATAGAAATAATGACGACAAATGTTTTTTTTTTATGCAAGTTTTGGTCGTTTTTACGTCACATCGTATGAAGATATGTATTTAATTTTTAACAAAAAGGCTCTGAACACTGAAAAGTGAAAACATTGCGGTACATTTTTTTTTTTTTTTTGTCGATAAATTTACAACAGAACATGACTTAAATTCAAATTCCTGTTTAAAAAGAACTTTGATTTTTAGTTTTTAAAAAATTTCTGACCAAACTGCAATAAATGAAATTGAAATAATGTCTTTTTCGGGGTATGCACATAAAATGTAGATAATTCCCCACACACAACACTAACAAACGCTCGCACTCGCGCCAAAAAGAGATACCAAAGTTTAAACTATATTTAAAAACGAATACAAATCTTAGTTTTAATTTTAAATTTAATATTCCCAATAAGCCTTTCAATCGAATTGATTGAAATCTTTTTCTCTTTATCAGTAAAGTGACAGTTCACAATCTATTGATTGCCAGATGTCAACACAATTCTTTGTAATAAAATTTTAAAATATAAAATACTTTTTTGAAAGGTTCTGAAAAAATTAGCTGATTTAATCAATGTGAATTTGAAACAAATTACTTTTTTTTACTTAAAAATATCACAGAAAAGTAACCCTTTTTAATATGGAAGGAGTAAGGGTTTTTTTGGTAGGGGGCGTCTTGTATTAAGTGATGGACCAATGAGTCTGTTTGAATTTAAGTAGCGGACATAATTGAAAATAAATGCATGGCAATAAAACGCATTTAAAAAAAAAAAAAAAAAAAAAAAAAAACTACCCAGTAAATGTTTAAAAATTAGGATGAAAAATGTTCTAAGTACTTATTACTTGATATTGAATTAAACTACAAACTTGTTTTTCATCATTTCTTTTATTAATTTACTTGGATAAGATATGAAAAACGATATCCTTTTGAAAAGTGCTTTTCTTACTGGGCGGTTACGTACGCCATCACAACTGATGGCGATAGAGAAGTTAGGGAGAAGTTGATGAGCGCGAAGTGGAGGCGGGTACCCTAAGTTTGGGAATGTCTTAGATTTTTTCCAACTTTCACTTTCTTTCTTCGGGTTATGCTTTCTGTTTCGAAACTAAAATAATAATAATAAAAATTAATTTTTGTAGCTTAGAACATTATTAATTAGATCTACCTCAAACCACATTCATCAGAATTGAAGAATATTGATATTTAAAAAAATAAAGTTTTTGGAAAGGAGCAATTTAATGTTATCGATACAGTGTCAAATCGATCCTCGACATTTGAGTTGTTTATCTGGATTTATAAAGTTTAAAATCTGCGTACGGAAACTTATATACAAAAAACAAAACTTAAAGTGTGTGTGTTTGCATTGTAAGAAAATAAACAAGCAATTGTTTGTATGGCCGGCAAAATGCATAGCCTGGTTTATTGTTAATGGGAATGTAGGCTGATTCGCTAAAAAACAATTAGAATGCCATGATGAAAAAATGCACCACCAAAGTTTTAAAAGTTTTGTCAAAAAAAAAAGACGCTAATATTTCCTTTACCAACGTTTGTCCCACGCTGATGAAAAAAGATTTTAGCTAAAAATTTCGAACGTTCTAAAAAGGATGAAAATTTTAATAATCAAAAAATGCATTGGTCTCTTTATCGTCTTAATAAAGATTTTGACGATAACCTTTGTTTTTAATAAATTTAGGCCATTTTCCCCTCATGTCATCCTAAATTATTAGTGAATCAGTGGCGGTACCTACTTTAAAAAAAAAAGGTGATTTTTTTTTTTTTTTTTTTTTTTTTTTTTTTTTAAATACTTCCATTTTTATAGCTTACTAATCCTCGTAGAGAGTTGTTCTGTCTAGATGATAGTTTTGTATTAGGTCCGCATTTTTATTTTAAAGATATAGTCATTAAACGAGTTTTGCTATTTGTGTGTGTAGTGTACCCTGTTACTATCATTGAATGCATCTCCAGCATTTTTTTTTTTTTTTTTTTTTTGCTGTAATTATTAACTAACAGTAACACCTAGGACAGGATACAAAATGAAGATATAAATCGTCGATTTTTTTGATTTTTTTTTTTTTTTTTTTTTTTTTGTAAAATCAAAATACTAATACACAGCTACCCAAAAGAATTGTTTACTTGCGATTTTTTTTTCTCTATTTTAAATACAAAATGTGTTAAAATATTTTAAAATTAAGTTTCAATCCGTATCCTTAGTGAATGTTGTTAATTAGATCTATCTATTTTTATACATAAATTTAAAACCTTATTACAATCTGCGATATACAGGTATTTTAAAAATATTTCTGAGTATGCAAAAAATGTTATTTTTCCAAATATATGTACGGACGTTTGAGACATGTGAGAAGTTTTATTTTTAAGAGTTGTTTCTCCCAACAGCAAGAACTCCTCAAATTGTTTTCTTTCTAACGAGAACGTTTAAATTCTCTGACTGACTATCATCAACACATTTTCACAATTTTTAATTTACTTTTTTACATTTTATTTCACTGAATATTTTTAACTTTTTAAATATAATTAATTTATTGCTTTTCAGTGAGACATATTGCAATTATTGTTTTTCTTTTAGTTTCAATTTTAGGGACGGAAACGGTGCAGGCTTTTGAACATCGTTAAAAAAAGTACAAAATAAAAATCAATAAAATATTAGACTTTTGATTCTTTGAAAGTATTTAATTTTTTAAAAAAATTCGAAAATATTGTCACTTGTCCTTCCGCCCGATAACTTTCCCTCACGTAGGCTGTCGATACATTGACGTAAAAATGTCAATTCACACCTCCAAAACCAATCACTACGGTTAGACATGCTTCTCTTATTTTCAACTAAATTTTTTTCTGCTAAAAAATTAATGTTTCCACTTACATTATTTAAGTAAACTTTAAATTTTCTATTTTTCCTAAAATAACATTTTCAAAAGGTATTATTGATTTTTGCAAGATTTTCTAAATGGAGAATTTAACTTTTGTTTACCAATTTCTAAGATATGACATCGATTTTTGGAAATGTTGCCGACTCAAAAAAAATTTTAATAAAATTTCGGACATGCTAGGAAGGATTAAAAAAAATTTAAAAATAATCAAAAAATATTGTTTTCATCAAGTTTGGGGCTTTCTTTTTAGCGAGTTAGTGGAGATAAAAATACGGATGATGCTACACAATTAGTTACGTCCGTATCAATTTGCAGCTTCAAGAGAAATCTGATATTTTTAGTGGAAGTTTTTAAAAAATTATAAGAATGAAGAAAATTACTTTGAAAAAATAAACTATATAAATTTATAATTTAACAAAGACAAATGAAAATGGTGTCACATTTTTTTGTGTTTTTGTTTTTTTTTGTTGTTTTTTGTTTTTTTCTTCTCTTGCCAAATCCAGACTTAAGTTTTAATAAACTTTATTTTCAATTTAGTTTCCTTTTCAAAATAAATGCATAAAAATGAAATAATTTCCAGTCCATGCACATTTTTAAAGAGTAGAATCTATTTATTTCATTTTCTTTTATAATAATCAATTTAATCTGTTTAATCTCCCCCCCCCCCCACACACAGCAATTCTTTTAAATTAAAATGCTCCCATTTTGACCCCTATCCTCCTGGTGTTGGTTTGAAACTGACCATTTTGCTTAAAGTCCCTTTTTTTTTTTTTTTTTTTTTTTTTTTTCTTTACTAAATGGTTTCGTCTAAAATAATGTTCACTTTCTAAGATTACTATTAAAAGGCGGCACTAGTTTAAAATGACGTCACCGCATGTTTACAAATATACAGAATTAATTTCATTTGGTAAATTTTATTTTTAATATGGAATCATAAAAAAAATAATTTGGTGACTAACAATGACTCATTTGTTGTTAACAAGAAACTTTGATCATTTGTATATCGAAGATTATTTTTTTTTTTTTTTATTTTTCACTATCCCGATACTTGCAACTTACGCCTTGCTGCTAGTTACGGGTATGACTTTTCCGCACGTAGTATATAAAAAACAAAACTCCGAAATTTTTGTAAGGAAAACTGCTTTAAGCACTCTGCTTAGCGCCAGATGTGGGAAGATCAAAGAAACTTTTTTTTTTTCTTCGGCGCTCGGACTGAGAAGAACTGGCGCCATTCACCACATACTGATGGCGTTAAGCGTCGCTAAGATTCAGATCTATATCAATAGAACTATGAGCGGCAAAACAACAAAGAATCGAGGTAATCTTACCCTACACCCCACTTCTTTCTCTGACCAACTGGACGTCGGAAGGTCAAGCTGTTTAAAGTTGATCTCTCAAAAGTTTAACTACCTAGCAGGTCAACGTTTTGATTTAACCAGCTACTGACTTTTTAAGAACTAATGACTTACATATCGGACGTGAGTGAGTGACTAATGGTTGCTTAAGAAGAGCAAAGATGTGACCAGTCATTTGACGCGGCCAGAAACGATTCAAAGTTGAAAGACATTCTAATTTTGAAGCCTTCATTCAAAAATATTTATATTGCCTCGCCTTAGGCAGGAAAACGAAACGAAAGATTTAACATTTCTCATTTGAAAATTTAAAAATCCACCAACGAACGAGCAAAGTTAACAATTGTCTAGTATTGTAAAATTTCGGCTAACCAAAAATTAGTGTATGAAAATAAATTCTTTAAAATCAATTTTACGGAAGCACTAAAAAAAAGTAAAAACAAACAAAAAACGCTTATTTACAAATTTTACCAAACGTCAGGCATTTGATTTAAATTCTCATTTATTCATTTAACGAGTTAATTTTATAGTGGAAATATTGGAGTGGTAGTCAGTTTCACCCACCTCCATCTCGATATACCGTGTGTACTTTTAAATTTGGGGTGTTTAAAATTTGTAATCTCTGAAGATGTAATTTCAGTTTAAAAATTAAATATTATATTGACCATTTGGCAGGAAAAACCTTTCAATATTTTAAAAATAATTTTATTTTTAAAATAGTTAATATTTGAATTTATTTAGCATCTTGAGTAATTAAAGTAATATTTAAATAAACTATTTTTTAATTACTTAAATGACTTTAAAAATATTTTAATAAAGATTAAACATTTAAAAAAATTAAAATGTCTTTTTTCTTTTTCTTTTTTTTCTTTTTTTACTACTTCCAGCTAATAGGCAGACGTTGACTTCCTCTACCAAAATAGCGTACCTTATGATTTTTCATCCATGACTTTCGTTCCCCACCCACTACATATTGCTTCATAAATTTGTATTCTTCATTATCTGTAATTGCCTACAGTTAGTTAACCCTAATCCTGCCCAGGAGTGGGAGACAACTTCCTTTGTATCGGTCTAGCAATTAAACTATTCATTTATCCTGTCTACTCGATCATAAGTTAGTTTGAAAGTGGTTGTATTGCAATATGATGGGCCTTAGTTAACCAAGTAACATTTTAATATCGAGCTATTAAAATGCAGTGTCTCCAAGACGTGGGCGATCATGACTATTTCTTTTCTCTTTTTTTTTTATCAGCAAACTACCATGCATTCTGGGTAGGGGATAGTTGTGGTTTCCCGTTGCTTTCTCCAATTCCTTCTCTTAAACTGGTTGGCAGCCAAGACTAGTCTACCAACTGCTATCTGGTGGAGAAGAGACGGATTAAGGATTAGCCAGGACTTCTAATTCGGTTTGCCGATGCCACATTACTCACCGATATCCGTTACACTACCTACATATCTCGGCATATTTTTTTATATACCGTTTTCATCTCTTAACACTTGTGGAGCGGGATGTACGACTCTGCAAAATTTTAAAGAACTGATCAGTGTGTCAGTTTTCTTTTCATTAAAAAAAAAAAAATTAAAGACTTTATTTGTGGACTTTATTTAAAACCAGGAATTTTTTTCCAATTAACACCTGGCTAAACCTGGGTACCTTAGTTTGTGTGTGGGGGTGTGGACTAGCCTGGTTAACCGTTAGTATTGAATAAAGAATTTAGTTCTGTGTGCACCATTCTTATTCTTATGCCTTTGTACCAAGCTAAGCTAAAGGCCCACCTGTATTTCTGTGATGAAGTCGGACTAATAATGTCTACATTTCGTTACCACAACGTTTCAGTCTTTTTCAGGTGTCTCTCAATCCGGGTAACTTTGAAATTTGGAACTGAACCCTTTATTTAATCTACTAATTAAATTGTTCTCATTTTGCTGTCCATATCTAGGTATATCTTTTATTCAGTTATTAGTCGTCTAATGTTTAAAAAGACAACATATTTCTAAACATGGAGAGCGGAACAAGTAGTCTGCTGCGGTAAGTTAGAGACGAGTTTAAAGTTCTTTGAAGCCTGAAGACAGTACAACGACCGAAACGTCGTGATAACAAATATTACGACATTAATATAAATGCAAATAAGTAAAATTTGATAAATGGTACTTGTATAAACTTTCACCGATCATTCTTGCTTTGAATGCTTACTGGGACTCAAGCTCACCTCCGCTGGATATACAATCCGTCGCTAAAGATGCTGGAAAAATGATCGGTTCCTTGTACCGCTCCTGGCCCTCTACTCTTTACAAAAACCACATCAGACCAAAGCCATATCTGGTCTTGAGTCTTAACATAATTTAAAAAGAAAAAAAAAATGCGTACAGACGGCCTTGTTGATTTTTGTTCCACCAGTTCTGACCTTCGCAGATAAGGCCGGTCATGCCATGTACACTGTGACAAATCACCCTCATTCTCTTCTAGGTCTAGAGTTAACTGTTGCCCCCTACATAATCTCATAAACTGCACCTTACCTCCTCCTTATGTTCATACAACCTTCAGTAACACTACCTTGTGTGGCTCTTGGACCTTATCTTGAGTGAACATAAAATAAAAAGTACAATAGCTTATTTTATGGACAATATCAATATTGGAAGTTAATCTTGTAATTTAATGTAGTTCTTTAAGTGTAACACCACATGTATGGGGTACACAGTGAGAATTCAACCTTAATTCATCAGGGAGAGCGGACACTAAAACTTTAACTGTTTTCTTGTAATTTAACGGATTTGTGATTGCTTAAAAAACAAAACTTTTATAGCTTCGCGTATTGACCACGATACCCTCCATTTCTCCTAAGTGAATTTCAAAATGGACCCCTTTTCATTTTCTAGGATGATTCATTATTTTTTTTCTGTCACGTTGTCTTTCCTCGGTGTTTCTGAACTTCTAGCAGTCAACATTTCCTTATGGTAATACTGCTTCGCCACACTTAAGTCCGGTATTAAACTTACGACTGACTTCCAGACAATGAAAGGAACTTGTACTAATTTGGTAAAAGCGCTTTAGTTTATCTTCCCCACTCTTCCCCAAATATGGAGGAAACAAGTGTTTTTTATTTAAAATTACCCATTCAACGAATGTGACAAGCCGGTGGTTACAGTGAATCCATAATTAAAAAACTCACCCACTTATACCAAAAGTGAACAAAATGCCAGACCCGTATAAAAAAAAAAAAATTCAAACCTTGAAAATTCAAGGAACTTCTTTTCAAATTTTAATGTCCAGTTGAGACATTAATAATATCGGCTAGAATTTTAGCCTGTTACCTGGTACAGTATATGAGGTTCCAGACAAAATCCTCTCAAATTGCAAAGTAAAAAAATAAATTAGCAGTATTAAATTTGGTTAAAATTCGTTAAACTGAAATAGTGGAATTTTTTAATGAAAAGGTGTTTGTTTGTTTTCCGACAATGATATATTAGCCTTTCCCTTAAAAGGAAACATTTGGCATTCACTGACCGAGCAGCCAGTACCTGCTTTCGGTTGAAGTTTATAAAATCGAAACCTTTTTTCGGAAAAAAAGGTTTTTCAAGTCCAGTAGCTATTATTGGTCTTTCTAGTAATGATGAGGCCTTTCTTCCTAACCATTTAATTGAAGGAGTGTGAAGTGTCAACATCTTGATTGTCATTATTTTCTCTTCGAATTGCATATGCCATCCACTTTAGTTGTTGCTGCTGTTGGCAGTCCTCAAGTGATGTAGTTTCTCTTATTTGGTACTGTTCTTTGTGATTCTGTATCACCAGTCGATAATATCCAAAGAAGGGTGGTCATTTCCAAAACCATCCGGTTTCACTAGTACAAAGCCTTTCTTAACCACTGAGCTGAGAAAGCTGACAGTCGAAATATTTCTGAGCAGATTTGACGTCATGCATGACATCCATCTGAAAATCTCGACCTGATGAGGATATTTAAGAACATGACTCGAGTTTTCAAGTTAAGGATTTAGTTTTGTAGCAATTTGCAGTGTTGGGCAAAACTACCTCTGGCGCAGCACATTCTATGTTGTATTACCTACATTATTTTTCCGAAATTAATTTTTGAAGTTGGAGCGAGGGAAATTCCTTTAACGTTGGTGGGGTTCGATTGACTGTGTTGGCAAAATGCAAAGTTGGAAACTGTCCGATAAATATGGCTACGAAAGAAAGATAAAACAAAAATACAGTTTGAATAAAACCTATAGTATATTCTAAACAAATTTCTTTTTATACTACGATTATTCAGTGTTAAAAAGAAACAGCATTTCATTTCACTATTTGAAGTTTTTTTTTCGTTGACAAGACACGCTTCCTGAAAAATGAAATTCGTCCCATAATTTTTGTCGTTTTTTTTTTTGTTTTTTTTTTTGTTTTTGTTTTTTGACGTATTTTACGTAAAAAAAAAAAACTACATTATTACGTCATTATTTTTGCACCAACCTAATATCTGTACGAAATACTGTATAAAAGCAAGAGTCGATTTTGTAGTCTTCGTGGGACGTTTTGATGGCAACTAAATTTGAAAATATACATTTACAAAAGAAATGTAGCTCATATTCGAAGAAAGCAGATCAAACTGCGCGAGGAAAATACATTTTCATACGAAAAGTCCGCTAATTAATGAATGTTATTGTTAACCTTATTTTTTTACCTGGCTAATCGAAGCTACTCAGTTTAATATTTAAGAATATTACTAGAATGAATCTCTCTCTCTCTCCCTATATATATATATGACATTTTTATGTTTAACATTTTTTTATAGAGACGAATATTTAAGTAAATGCTCTGTTAAATAGTATTAAATAACATTTAATGCCTGAATATTTTTCATAGAATATATTCCTTCCTCCGATAGGATTCGGAACAGTCATATAGTCTGACGTGCTTTTACCGATTTCGTCACAGAGGGGCGTTTCGGTTAGCAAGGTCGAATTTACTGCTTTTAAACTTCAATCATCCATGAATATCTTACGTACATTCATGTCTGCTCATGGTGTATCAAATGTAAACAAATGACGTCATACATTATGAAATGGACAAAGTCCGACAATTATTTTAAGACATTTTTATGTTTAACATTCTTTTTATGGATACAAATATTTAAGTAAATATTTGTCCATTTCATAATGTGTTAAATACTTAAATATTTGTATCTATAAAAAGAATGTTAAATATAAAAATGTCTTAAAATAATTGTCGGACTTTGTCCATATTCAATAAATTGAATCTCTTCCCCTCTCCCAGCTATAGATTAAATAGAACAGACTGGACTCTTTGGCCGTTTTTAGCAACCAATATAAAAGGATCATTCTGAATTCAAAACTTTGTGGCTCTGGTAGGGCACATGCTTGAACTGTAATTAAGATTCCCTCAGCACTGTTGCAGTTAGAATCACATGTTGGCCCTCTGGGTGTTGAAAAAACGAAATGGACATGATCGGAAACTAGTGACCATGCTGAAGATTAGAAATCACCGATTTCGTCTGCTCTGATAAGAATTTCGTTTATTCCAAACACATTAAGTAGACTTTTGTGGGGAAGTTTTAGTTCTAAGACTAACACATTTTTTTTACTCGCATCTCAATTTGTTTTAAGTTTATTTTATAGAAAAGGAGGGAATTAATAGAAATAAAATCTCGTATGAAAGTAACTAGCTATATAATTTCCGTTTTAATTTATTTGTCTAAAATGAAGGTAAGGAATACATTAATGTGGGGGAGCGGGTATAATAGATGCTGAACATCCAGTTGAACTTTTATTAAGCACTAGCAGTAGAGCCCGGCGTTGCAACAGTAAGAGATAGATCAAGTATCGACTATCATAAAGACTGAAAAATAAAATTGACAAAGATTATTGTTTAAGGTTGACGGACACGCATGTCTTAATTAGTTTTTTTTTATTTATTTTTTTTGTTTTACGAATTGGTCAAACTCGAACAAAAACATTGTTTTCAATCGTTACTTATGAGTCTACCGATTGAATAGAATTTTATTATAAACAATTGTCTTGTAAATGGAATTTTTAAAGCATTCTGAACGTAAAAATACAGAAAAGTGTGCAAGACAATAAGAAACACTACCTGCCAAAAAAAAAGTGAAGTTTTGTTGAAATCAGTTGAAAAATGTAGGAAATCCGATCCCATATATAAACGAACACACACAACCTGGGTTTTATAAGTATAACTCGATATGAGTTGTCCCCCTTTCATTCTGGCGATGCCTCTTAATCGTGTTTTCAAATTGATTTCGTGCGAAAAAAATTGTTTTCCAATTTTTGGCGCTGTCAGAACCCCCGCAAGGTAATTTTACGTAGTCCTGTGAAGTTATGTTGAAATCGGTTGAAAAATGTAGGAAATCCGATCCAATATATAAACGTGTACACACACACACACACACACACACACACACACACACACACACAACCTGGGTTTTATAATAAGTATGATTGTTCTCTCACCAATAAAATTGGGTAGTAAAAATTCTTAGTCCGGCCATTTCTCCAATCCTTTCAGACATAGCCAATGTTTACTCACTATAATGCCCAAGAGCCACTCAAGATAGAGCGTTACTATGTCGTGCTGTATGAGCATAAGATGAAGTCCATGGGGTTATCCAGGACAGATAACGTTTATCTTTAGGCTTGAAGATTGTTGGGATTAGGTAAACATCCTGCTCCGCAAATAGCAATTCTTGAAGTTTCTGTCCGAGTGGTACTTACTTCTTACTAATAGAATATGATAGGGGTGGAGGTGATTCTCACTTGTGTACGTGGGATGGCGGACCCCAGTTGTAATGATCAGGGTTGGTGGAACTAAGGAATATAGCGTAGAAGAAAACGTTGGTAACAATACTAGTTGGTACCGTATATATTCGCGTTTTATGAAGACTCACTTTTGAAGCTAATTTGACTACAGTAAATGGATATATAATTTGGTCAACAGCGTAGCCAGGGTCAGCATTATATATCTCGTTTATGATGCGACGCCTTTAAAATTAGCTTTAACATTAGGTCTTCAAAAGTCTTGTCGGAAGGCTCGATTCCAGTCGAATCCATTCCATTCACTTTCCTCTTATGAATGCTTCTCCCCCCAGCTATGGGTAAATAGCAGGACAGTCCGGGTTCTATAGCCTACTGGTCTACTGCATAAAGAAATAACAACCTACTGCGGTAAAAATCTGCTTCTCAGTCATGTATCGAAAGATACATGATCGCCTAAGCGTGTATCGCGCATGGCACATAACTGACTGATGTCAGTCTGTTGTCAAAATTTTCTCCAGTCTTAAAAAATGTTTAGAAACACATTGAATCTACAGAGAAAGGCTCATAGAAGTTATCATGAACACATTATTTTTAATTTGAGTAAAAGCCGGATCAAAAAGGCTGCTAACTGTAACATTTTATTTTGTAAAATAATACTTAGACAATTAAGGGTTAATATAAAAAATATACATCATTCATTTATTACTATTGTAGTGGGTATATACATGTTTGAATAAACTTCTCAATTTTATTCGTTTGGTACTTGTCACTTCGCTGACAGTAAGCTAATCAAATTTCAAATTTATTTCGCCATTTAAAATAGTACATTTATTAGAACATGTTTAGCTTAAATGCAGGTGGAGTCATAAAAATTACTATAAACTAAAGGCTTTCCCACCCACCTAATACAAACGGTTTGTTGCCAAACAAAAAGGGTACTTAGCCCCTGCGACATATACTTGTGTGTGTGCGCGCGCATGCATATTCAATGGCAGTTACAAATTTAAAAGGATCACTTTAGAAAAAACGAATTTTTTGTCTCCAACTTTGATATTATTGCTCTCTTCAGGGTATAGGTTGCCCAGACTGAGTAGGAGGCGAACGTATTATTCTAATATTTCTTGCGCCAATAGGTTACCATAAATTAGTACGGGTAATTTTAGCGTCTTTTGAGGTGCAAAACAGACTTTGATTTTTTTTTTTGCAAAAAATCAAATAATAATCGTATTTTAATGAAACTTTCGGGACTTCTTCACAAATGAATCCAAATATTTTTTTCAATTTTTCTTTCTTTTTTTTTTTTTTTTTTTTTTTTTTTAGAAAATGTTTGTAAAAAAAAAAAAAAAAAAATTAACATCTGTTAAATGCCACTAAATTAATTTTATGAAATTTCAAGAAATTCTTTTTTTATAGCGCTTTTACATTATTAGTTATAAAGATAATTCGTCTAAATTTAAATTTTTGTCAATCAGAAAAACTCAGTAACAGAATAGACGCTGAATCGTAAAATAAAAATGCAATAAAACTAAAAGCATTTAATTGCTTTTATGCATAAAATTTATGAACACTATTGTCTTAAATTCTATTAATAATGAATTATTCCAAGAATTTTAAATTTTTTATTTTAATTATAAAGTTATAAATCTTTTGAAAATTTTATATTAAAATATCGCAGAAAAGCATTTTTTAACACTGAGGAGGGAGTTTTTTTGTTTTTTTTTTATTTTTTTTTAAACTTTCTCAACAAATTATTTAGGATTTTTTTTTCTAATGGTGTACATAACTATAACAATTACTTGAATATAAAGTTAACGCCTTTCTTATAATTTAAAAATAAAATCCAATAATGTTAGAAATTTTAAATATGCATGGTAATTTTTTTTTTAATTTTAGATACTTTGGCTTTTATAACCTTACTTAAGGCGCTTGTTAAGGAAATAGTAGAAAACCAATAAATTTTAAATTTAGTATAAGTACCTCTATTTATTGATAATGTCATGTATGAACGTCCGTATTTACAAAAAACAATGGTGTTCGTTAGATTGTAGTTAAATTTTCCATTTAAGATTAGTGAAGTTTTAATTTAATAACACTATTACTTGACCACTACAAATTAGTACTGAATTTTAAAAGTTTATAAATTATTCGAATTAAATTTTTTTTTAAAAAATGAAAAATATTTTAAGAAAAAATTATTCATCAAAATGTTTTCTTGAACCAAGTGTCCCTAATATATTTTATTCAGAAAACAAAACCTTTTTAATCAATCTTAGTTTTATATTTCATTTTTATTTTTGGATTCAAGGCACATTTTCTGTAGCCGGGGTCGTGTTTGACTAAAAAAAATTAATTTCAATTCTCCAGGGACTTTCAAATATAAACCTTAAATGATACAAAGTGAATTTCTCGTAATTTAATAAAATTAAGTACTTGAAGATATTTGCAAAGAAGATTCTAAAATATAAAAGATAAATTTCAAAAATAATTAATTCTTGAATAATTCCTGAAAGTTTCATTAAAATCAGAAAAATCTGGGATTTTTGCAATAATTTCGAAACCGGTGTTTTTCACTGCAAAAAGACGCTCAAATTTCTCATACGAATTTATGGTCCAGTGTTGAGGCCAGACAATTTTTTTTTTTTTTTTTTTTTTTTTTCCCAAAATTTCCAAGGTTCTAAAGGGTAACAATTTGTACATAACAGTATCCTTTGATCTTTCCTCTTAATAATACAAAGATTTTGACGATAAAATGTCTTGTTTTGGGCATTTTTCATCATGTATCCTATTTGTTAGCGAAATTTTTGGAGGTACTTTAAAGTGACATCTTAACATTAATCTCATGCGTAATGTTTATTACTAGACTTAAATGATATCCTTGCTTCACTGCCTGTGTCTTAACGCATCAGTTTCACGTCAAATATTTATGGTGTTTCTAGGACATATTCTTCAAATGAAAGAAATTGATGGAGAGGGTTTAAAAGGTGACGAGGGTTGGGAAGAAATCTACGCATTTCTTACTCTCCAAATCTTGCTGCTTCATCCGATGACTTCCTCCCTCGGAGTTTAAAGAACCATCTTGGACTACTATTTAAAAACCTATGAACAGGCGTAAATTGTTATCTCTCTACGGTCTTTTCTTCTAAACCTTTTAGTAATTATGAATAAAACATTTCGGCGGAAAGTGGATATTTTATATATATATATATATACACACACAATCTCAAAGTAGCTGTAATTATTTTAAAAAAGACAATAAAATTCTGATATAGAAATTTCTCTATAGAACGGAAGATTTTGTTAACGTTAAATCAAAAGTTATAATTTGTATTAGATTCCTTAGCCTCATTCTAAATTTTGGAAAAGATGGCCAAAAGAATTTTTTTTTTTTTAAGAAAGGTTCACTCTTTACAAATTAAAATTAAACTCGAGTTAGGCTGTTACGTTAGGAGGCACTTTGTGCGTATATGATTGGAAGATAACGGTTAGCCTCTAGCCTTAAACAAGTCAAGATTGTAGTGATCGGGGAAACATCCTGTTGAGTCAGTTCCACAGAGCAGTGGTTCTAGGGAAAGAAGCTGTTCGAGTGGAAATTGTCACCGATGGAATACAGATGAGACATGGGTGGTTCGCTACTATGTAAGTGGCATGGCGTATCCTTGATGTGAAGGTTTGACCTGGCGGGACCAGGGAATTTAGTTCCTGCCTGCACATTACTACATTCACATGAATTCAGCTTGCAGTACGGCAAATTCAAGTTTGCTTTATTGGTTCCAGCGCCCTAAAGATTTATTATACTTGGTTGATTTAATCGATAAATGCAAGTACGAATAATTGACGGTGATTATTCCATCAATTTGCTATAAATGAATAATTTATAGCTAGGTTTCTTGGTGTTTTTTTTTTGTTTTTTTTCTTTTATCTTTGATTTTTGCTTTAAAGTGAAATATGATTGCAAGAGATAAGTACTTTTTAAAAAGATGCGGTTTCAAAGATGCACTGAATAAAAGCAAATAAAAAACTACTGTCATGTGATTATTAACTCAATGCTAATATCTTTTTTTATATAAGCTGGTTTGTACATATTTCCCAATAAATCATTTTAATTTGGAAAATGTAAGCCTAGATTAATTATGCAAGTTCAATATTTATAAAAAAAATTTTCTTGGGTTCAATTTTCGTAGTGTTGATTTGTTTGACAGCAAGCTTTCAAACCTTCTGATTAAAAGAGGGGAAAAACTCCTTATCACAATTGAAAAGTATTTTTCTTCAATTTATCCCTATAACTTTTGAAGATTAGTATTTGTAAATTTAGCGTAAATTATTTGGTTCATTTCATTTTCCATATGCAAAGTGAACTTTTCCCAAAACTCTTAGAGTGGAAATAAAGTTAATATGAATTTATAAATATGCATGAAAATGTCTGCAGATACTTTCCGCGAAAAAATTTATGGGTTATAAAGTAGATACCATCAAAGTGGATACGTTTTGTTTTTTGTTTTTTTGTTTGTTTTTTTTTCTTTCTTTTTTTCCGGAAATGAAAGCAAAAAAAAACCTACCCTCTGAAAAAAATCAGGAAATTATCCGATTTAAGTGAAATTTTCAGCACTTATTCATTAGTGAATTATATACCGCTTATTAAATATCTGTAGAGATATTTTGTGGGGTTCAGTTATCCCTCCGCCCCCACCCCCCATTTCGATACATCTTGAAAATTAGGTGGAGGTGTGAGATTATAATTATATATATGTATTTTTCGTATAAATATTTCGTTAAAAAAAAGTAATTCAATAAACCACAATTTTTGTTGAGTTGGTTTTTGCATAATCTAATAAAATACATTTTCTTTCAGATTTCACAGAGGAAAAAATCTACAATATGTATTTTCGGAACATTTATTTGTAATTTTTTTTGTGCGATTTTGAAATTCTTCCGGTTGCTGATTTATTTATTTATTTTATTTTATTTATTTTTTTCGCATCAGAAATATTTTAAGCTAACTTAAAAGTCGTCATATCGGGCGACAATTAAACTAGCTCATGCGGAGGGATTCTTGATTAGGCCTTCATCACAATAGATAGGGAGGAGAAGATGCAATAGGCAACAATAAACTACAGAAGAACTCAAAATTGGTCGCTGCGTTTAAGTATTGTATTAATATTTAAGGTTACCTTTTAAAAGTTCAACGATAATTCTTCTGCCGTCACTTAATTTAAAGAAAATTTGATGTACGTAGGTCCTTAGTTTCCGTACAAACAATTATTTTTATTTCATTTAATTTCGCTGGATTTCGCAGTTTTGATTATTCCCAAATTTATTTTCCAAGTTATAAAAATTGTTATCGTACAAAAAAAAATTCGCAAAAAATCAAGTAAAAAAAAAAAAAAATCACCGAAAACAGTTACTTGAAAATCAAAAATTTCTGTAACATAAGCTATTGAAAGTTAGGGAGTTGTGTCCCTTTTAATTGAAAAGTGTCACTGACATTCGCGTTTATTATATAAATGAATTTAATTATTTTTACTGTTAGTTTATTATTTTTATGGAAGGTAAAAAAAGATTTGAATCACTTCCCTCTCAGTATTGAACATTATCAGTTCTTTTTAAATTTTAAAATCAGAAAAATCGTCATTGGTCGCAAAAATTTTATAACTCAAACTGGTAAGAAAATAAAATAAGCAATGAATTAAATTAAAAAATATATTCAGTTTCATAAAAGCGTATAGGACAAAAATATTAAATATGATTATATAAGGTTAAAGATAATTTTAAACATAAACAGTATCAATTTCTTTATTGTACTGCTACTTTTCCGTATCTAAAACTTTTTCGCGCGCTTTAAGGATGGCAATAGAAAACTGACCTGTGAACTTGATGACAACTAACAGGCTACCGTGCGTAAATCTTCATGTTTTAAGCAAAAAGTAAGCATTACTTTTACAGAATCAAGTCAACTAATCCTTAAATTTACTTTGAAACATTAAGAACAAATATTAGGTTAGTGCAAAAATAATGACGTAATAATGTCGTTTTTTAACGTCAAAAAACTACATTGTTACGTCATTATTTTTGCACCAACCTAATATTAGATTTTTTAAATTTTACAATTTTAGTCTATAACGGCACTTTGACGAATCAACGAGAGAACGTGAAAATGTTTTTATGTTTAAAACTTTATTTACATACGGAAATTTATTTATCTTTTCATTAGCTTCAGGATAAATAAAATAAAGCCAAAATTTTATTGAAAAGGAGGCATTTAAATTATCTTAAATGCATTTTTAAGGTTTTAGCTCAAATTTTGAGGGTACCTAGAGGAAAGTTTGATATCGACTAGTTGCCTTGATTTTTCAACTACCGACACCTGATCCGGTAACCCAAAGTACTGCAATCGTAGAAGCAATTGTCTAGGGCAAGATTCCTTGACATATCCCATTTCTTTTCAGGCGGAATAACCCAGTCTATTCTACGGTTTAACCCATATCCAGTAGAAAAGGATAAGGATTTCCCAAGGCTATTTGTGTGAAAGTAAATGTAATGAACTCTTTTTCAATTGATTTCTCGTTCTGGGCAACTAACAGTTAGCAAGAGGTTTGAATTCAGCTTTACTTAGCTAGACTGGCTGCCAACCAAGGTACAAGTTCCATCTGCTCTGTTGTTTAACCCCTAGCTGGAAGAAGATGGATTCTTGCTTTTCCAATTGTATTGGTGCGAATAATTTGAACTACCGACAGCCAGACATAAAAAAGGTCAATTTTTGTTACTGTTAATTAGGTAACTGGCTTGCATTTTGTGAACTGAAGAGAAGGCATTTGGTAAAAGATTTCGCATTGTTACTTAGCTTATTGATAACATTCCAATACTTGACAAAAGGAACATGCTATGAATGTTCTCAAATGTTTTATTCATATTTTTTTTCTAATTCTGATTAGTCATCGATTTAAATTAATTTTCCCCATTTAAACTGAAAATAAGAATCTGTAGTAGAAATGCAAATCAAATACTTAAATGTAAAATATTTGAAATTGTGACATTCGCCACTGAAGCATCTTTTTTATTACTTAAGGAAGAGCTTTCAGTTTTATGTGCTATATCCATTTAGTGTAAGCGAATATGGCTCTCCACAACTTCTGTTTTGTAGCTATTAGCAATATTTGTCTTTTTACCATCCTTTATAGTCTCTTTTATGATACATTTACAAAAGATCGTTAGGTAGTGTCTTTGTTTCTATCTTGCCTTCATTGTTTTGTGAGTATCAAATTCTTCAAGACCTCTTTCTTCATTACGTGTCCCAGAAATTTCAACTCTCTCTTTGTTTCTATTTTCCTTTAAGCTCCCTCATTGTTCACTTATTCCATTCATTGCATTCTAAGCATCCTTCTGTATAATTATTTTTCTCAAATTTCTTTATCTTTGAAATTGTCTAGCGTTCATTGCGATATAAGGATTGATATTACATGAAGTTCTTAACTTTTAGTTTTGAAATAATATTTAAAGTTTTTATCTTCATTATTTTCTCTTTTTAAGTGCCGTGTCCCTTCAGGGCGTTGGCTATCATGACTATGCAGAATTTCCTGCCTTTTGTAGATCTAAAACATTTTTTCTCTCTCTAAGTCTTGTTTCCCCATCCATTTACTCGCTAGGTAGGTTATGCAGTATGTTTTTTTTTTTTTTTTGTCTGTCCCTCTTGCTTTCAATCTGTCCTGGGAATATCAAATTCTCCAAGCTTTTTCCTCATTGTGCCTTAGACACTGTCTCTATCCCTGACATTACGTATAAGTGTCCTTTTTGTTTCCTCCTCTAAAACATCGTCGGTCCATGGCATTCTCATTATCCGTCTCTTGCTTCAAGTCTCTTCATTCTGTGAGGAGATTGTCTAACATTCACTGCCATATGAGAAGTCTGATATTACCTAACTGTTTAGTACTCTCTTCTTTGTTCCTAACGAAATGTTCCTTTCTTAATACTTTGCTGCTTTCTTATGTGCCATGCCTTTTCAGGACGTAGGCGATCATGGATCTCCACCTCCATCTATCCCTTGCAGCTCACAAGTTCCTGCCCTCTGCTTCCTCCCCCAAACCGCGTTCTGTCATCCACTTGCTTAAGCCCGCTACGTATGTCACGCGTTGTTTTCCTTTGTCTCTCTTTCTCTCTGTTCGACCCGTGATTCTCCAGGCCCTCCTTCCTCATTACGTGTCCCAGAAACTTCAGCTACCTATTCCTGATGTTACGTATAAGCCTCTTCCTTGTCTGCAAACTCTCTCGGGCCTCATCGTTGCTCACACGCTCGGTTTATGATATCCTTAGCATCCTTCTGTAGAACCACATCTCCGTCGCCGCGAGTCTCTTCTTCATCTTTGAGGAAATCGTCCAACATTCGCTGCCGTAAAGGACAGATGTCACGTAACAGCTCAGTGTTCTTTTATTTGTTACCAAAGAAATCCGCTTGTCTTGCAATCCTCTGCCCAGCTTTTGGAAGGTGTCCTTGGCCATCCCAATACGTCTACAGATCGCAATGTCCTGTGTCAAAATGCTTCCCAGATATTTAAACTTCCGCATCTGCTTGATTCTAGTGTTCTCGATCTGCAAATCACATTTCTGGCTCATCCTTTTACTGATGACCACGTAATTTGTAATTTCTTTTGCTTAGCTATCCCAATTCGCCTTTGAATTTTAGTGTCGCATTGTATCAATAAATTTCAGGGCGCATTGGGTTGGTAACCATTTGTATTTCTATTTTCAGAAATCATTGTATCGACACATGCGAAAAATATTTATTCAGCTTAAGACATTCTCATAATGGAGTACCTACTCTTGCAAGAATTTCCATGCACTGCATACACGTTTACGTTCATAATGGCCATTCTTTTTTTTGGGGGGGGTGCTTTTGTAATTGCAGATTCAATCCTCCGTTTTGTTATTTTTATATCTTCTATGTCTGGAAAGAACGGAACTCAAGTGTTCCCAAGTTGTGCAAGATATTTACTAATTTTCTGACAAGTCAAATGGTTTTGGGACGATAGAAACATTTCAACGGACTACTTGAATCTACATTCGAAATATTGGCATTTATCTGGGCTGTTGTTGCCAGTAGAAAATTAAGTCATCAAACAGATCGAAATGAGGTTGGATATATATATATATATATATATGTGTGTGTGTGTGTTCTCGTTCTGTGCGTCCAAAAGCCATCAAAGGAATATCATTTTATATAAAACTGTAAAAGAAAGCAAAATTGATGCTAAATCGTTGTTACTTATTGTTTCTGACACATGAATGTAAACGGGTTGTCGATCTGTACTGGACGATAAACCAGCCGATCCCAACCGACTAACTGCTTTAACAAAAGGTGCATAAAATACGAATAATATTTAATAGTAAAATTTTAACAAACTCACAAAACCAGGTTTGCTGCTATAGTTCTTTTCAGGACATCTCTACTTTCACAAAATCTATCGGCTTTACAAAATGTCCAAGTGTATGAACGCCACAACAGATGTTCTTTCCATTCTCTCTCTCTCTCTCTCTCTATATATATATATATATATATATATATATATATATATATATATAAAAACCTGATGTGCTGTACCATTCAGCTACAGAGAACCGTTTAGTTAGCAAAGTCCGAATTACTGTTTATAAACACACAATCTTCGATTTTTCTCTATCGATAATTTCTGCTTGCGAAACCTATTTTAACAAAGAATGACAACATTATGAACTGGATTAAGTTCGATAATATATATATATATATATATATATATATATATTGTCGAACTTAAACAATGGCAACATTATGAAATGGATTAAGATCCGTAACGGATCTTAATCCATTTCATAATGTAAGCAGAAATGATCGATCGAGAAAAATCATCGAAGATTGTATGTTTCTATCTTATATAAAATCTGAAAATTCCCTTTATTTGTCCCCGATTTAATTCTTTACTCTTGTAGGGCGGGGGGGGGGGGTGTCTCCGTTTCCATTTGTTTCTTTTAATTGGGATCTGCTACTGACAGTTAACAAACGGATACACATTGAAATTAGGCGAAGAGGAGATAAATCTTGAAACTTATTTGAATGACGTAATACATAAATATTGGCAGCTGGTTAATGTCACTATGGACGGCGATAATCCATAGTGCTCAGCCGTGTACTTAGAAAATCCCATTAATCAGAGCTGCCACCGATCCGCATGGCGTACAATTCGTAGAGCTGTTTTGTTTTTTTGTTTTGTTTTTTTTAGTCTTGTGCTGATAAATGTTAACAATTGTATTCAATCTCGTAAGCAAGCTCACCCGTATCCTTGCCAGCCGTAATCTACACTGACTGACCTTTGCCAAATTGTCAATGAACTGACGGTGTGTCATCCTTAACTCTTTTAACGATGCTACACTTAACAACGCAAGATCACCTTTTATATATGAATTGAGGGTGAGAAATCCAGAGAAAAATATGCGGTTGTGCTCAAAGTTCCTCGGCCCGACCCACTTACCAAAAATCCGTATTTCAATAATCAGGCATAAGATTTAGGGGTAGTGGGCTGAGCCAAGAACTTTTCAGTGCTCCCTGGTACATTTCTACTGATGAAAAATACGGTATCCTGAAGAACAATGTCTAGGCGTACGGAAACATATTCTAATGAAATTTTCATTGTTCGGTAATTTTGTAACAATGTAACACTTGTACCGGTGCATTGTTTGTATCTGAGCTGGTAGCAAATGCTGCGATGGAGGCTCATTTCACTGAGAGAACCCCCCGTCTAAGCAGGTATCGTATCTCGAATACGCACACGGAGAGCTACTTGAAAGGAATTGATTGGATTGTTCACCTTAAAGCGACTGATCATTTTGCAGAATTACTGTATATGTTGGACTTGACGTGTCGGTGGTGCCTCCATGTTGACAACATTCCTTCAACCGTAGACCAAATTCTGGATGGCCAATATAGTACATGAATTTGCAAAAAGATTTTCGCAAGTACCATTTATTTTTAAGAGGTCAGTGTCATACTAGAGTAAATATGGTCCCAGGAGTGTCAACATGGACCATTTACTAGCAACAAAATTATAAGCACGCATTTCTTTAGTCAAATTACTACTTTCGTCATAACACCATTACAACAAGAGAAATGAATGAAGATTCTGTAAATTCTGCTTTCATGCAAGTTGTAGTTGTTAGCAAATTTGCGTGCTGACCTCTACGAGGCACAGACTCAACCCATGGTATCATCGGAGTGTGGGTACCATAAGTTACAAATCCCACCCACCTTTGGTGTTTGTGGAGGGAATATGGAACAGCGTAAGATGTTCTGCTTCTATTCTTGTAAGTGAAAATGGGGCACTTTTTTTCCATTAGGATAAAGCCAGCTCACGTGATGGGTGTATTAATCAATATTGTACATCTTACCTGGTTGACGTGATTCGCCAGCCAGGCTTGGGCTACAGTGGTTGATATGCCATAAAACCCAACCAACCAACCAGTCTTGTGCTATATTGAGCACATATAGGACATGATGGAAAGATGCCTGACTCGTTCACTTAGCCCACCTACAACCCTTGCATCAATATGTACAATAGACGTGGAATAAAAAAAACCTTCAATTTTAGATAAAACCGTTTGTGCTCTAATATAATTTGCACAAAAATATATTCATTTTTAATGATTAAAGTGCCATCTTAATTTTATATCAATTCCTTTCAGTATTTAACTTAAAACATGTACTTCTCAACTTGAACATGAAAAAAATGCGTTTTCTTTTTTTGCACGAGTTTAATCTTGGTCATAATGCTTCGCAAATTGCTGCCAACATTAACAGCATGGTGGTTAAGGATTGTGATTGGACAGAACAGCGCTGGTGTCTGGAGTTCTGTAGTGGAAATGCGAATGTTGAAGATCGAGGTAATGGCGGTCGTCTATCTGCGATTGAAAATCAACATCTGAAAAATTCTAGTCGATCAAAACCCACGTCAAAATGCCAGAGAAATGTATCAGATAATTAGCGTCAACATTTCAACAATATCAGATCATTTAAAAAAATGTCATGGTGAAGAAACTCTGTAAATGGGGTTCCATATGAACTCTGTGAAAATCAGACACCGACGTTTTGAAGTGTGTTCGATGCTGCATCAGCGAAATTCGAATGATCCATTTTCTGATTAGTGATTTGTGATATGAAATAGATCTTTTATGACAATCGTAAACTATAGGACCAATGCCTTTATCATGACGAAGGTCCGGAACACGTTCCAAAACTGAAATTCCACCAACAGAAGATTACGGTAACTGTCTGGTGATCTGGCATTGGAGTTGTCCATTAGAGCTTTCTGGAATCTATCCAGAGCATCATAGTCGAAGTTTATTGCCAGCAATTGGATGGAATGCACCTTCAGTTAATCAAAACACAACAGGGACTGCTTAATCGATAATGTTCAATTTGGCTTGATGACAATGTTCGATCACATGTTGCCACTGCAAATGCTCACCGACTTGGGATACGTGGTTTTGCCACACCCATCATACTCCTCTTGATCACTTGCCCACTGACTACCACTTTTAGAAGCACATCTTGACAATTATTTTAACTTAAAGCATATTCCATTGCAAAAATGCAGCAACTCCATTAAAAACTTGTTGGCGTCCAAACTTTTAGATTTTTATTATAAATGTATAAATGAACTTGTAAGTTGATGGCAGAAATGTATACATGTTCAGGGTTTCTTATTTGATTGATTTAAGCACTGTTTCAATACATTAATTCAGAAATAAAAGTTGATTCTAAAATAGAAAATTTCCCGAACAACCTAATATCACAGAATTGTGTCCACCATTTGTATAATGTGAATGCTTGCTATGTTAATATGGAATAGTGTAATTTCATTTTCTCTTAATGCATTATAATTGAATTCAGCTTAGATACAACAATTATTAGATGCTGCTGTCGATATATTGTACTTGACATGGTCACGAAGATGCTAGCTGTCAATTATTTAAATAACACACTTTTAGTGCATAATTGCTGACCTAAATAATAATAAAAGCAAAACAAATGTAGTTCTTTGGTATTGACGTGCCATTTATTTAATCCATTAACTACGGATGACAATTTCCGTCATTGCAATTGCTTTCGAACAGCTGAACTGTTTTTGTCTTCACGACGTCCTGTCAATTTACAACTCTGGTGTAAATGATTTCTGAATTGTCAAGAAGAATATTTAAAAAAAAAAATGTTTGCTCAGATTTTGAGTGTTTTCGAGGGCGATAGCACGTTAGTTTTGGCTTTGGGCGACTGCTTAAATGTTCTTGGACGATGCCAGGTTGATAAATTTTTATTTAAAATTAAGATTGGTAATTGTAAATTAACTTTTTCTGTATATAAACATTAAAACTTTTTGTTTATAATTAGAATGTACTAATATTCACTATAGAAAATAAATGCTTAGAGGACAATCATTAATGTCTGATAAGTTACTCTAAACATGAATTTAAATCTGTTCTACTGAAAGGAATATCTACTGCAATACATTTGGATTTAAAGACTGTAAAAACAGAATTTTAGCCACAGATTTCTCTTTAAAAGGTTACTGCAACAAAGTTTGCATAGATTCGAATAATGATTCAATCAATGTCGAGTTTGACATTTTTTTTAAATCCACAAATTTTGTATGTAAAAACAAATAACTTGTCATATTTGTAAGATTACCTGAAAGTCGAAATTCAGCAACTTTCGATTTCATAAGTTTAACACTTGGAAATTTTGAATGTGATAGTAATCTTGTGGAACATTGACATTTTTAGCCATTATACGGAAATGATTTTGTAGGTTTTGAACCAGACTAAATTGTAAACCCTTTATATGTATGTATATACATATATACAGTGTTTTTTATGCTTTTGGTGTATTTTAGCTCTTTTGTTTTTAGAACAATATACAGTGTAACCCGGATATAAGAGACTTCTTCTCCGGTCCCGACAACTCTCTTATATCCGGGTTACACTGTATACTAATTTTTAAAATATCAGACTGAATCTTTGTTGAATGAAAATTTTTCAAATAGGACTGTAATTTTTTTTTCTCCAAAAATTTTTCCAAAATAAAGATGCGCTTTATGCACCACAAAAAATATGGCATCTTAAAAACTAATTTTACAGTTATTAGTAATAATTAATTGCAGAATTAAATCTAATATGTAATTTACCCCCCCCCACACACACACACACACAAATCTAAAAAGCTCAGTAAAATAGTATTTTTACTATCTTTATTTTCCATTTTGCAGAAAATATGACTGCTTTATTTCCACGTGATGGAGGTGATGTATATTTTGTTCTGATTTTGTTGATTTCACTCATTTCGTAATTATTATATAATACCATTAAACAAAATTACTTTTCTCTCTCGCATTCTTGAAAATATGGTAAAATGTCTCTCGCGGCACGAATTTCAATATATCTCTGATCAAAGAATTTCGATTTTGCGCTATCTTAACTTTTTACTAGAATTGTTGCTTTATAAACAAATTACATAATTGCCTTTGAAATGGACCCTTAAGAATACGTGCAACATTTGGAAGTTTCTGTACGACGAGTGTTTGACTATTGCAAGATACAGTGACCGACGTGTATTACCAAGATACAAACTGCTTGCTTTTTGTGCCTCTATCATTCCGCGGTAAAATAGTCATGGGGAAGGAGCTGTTTGATAATTAATGAATTAAACATTTTTTCTTCGTCTTAAACTTTTAACATCCCGAACTTTCATAGTTGATTCGTGAATTTAATATTTTAGTAATTTTGCTTTGGTTTTACACGGTTAGTGTAAAGGTTTTTAGCATGGCAATTTAAATCACGATGAAGTTCAAGTTCCGGTCAATCATTTCGTTCTCTTTCTGCTAATGACTTTGGAAAAGGACAGGAATCAGCCTTCCTCCAGCTATGGGTTAAATAGAAGAGAAAACTTGGCTCTCTTACCTTGACAAATTAAAAAAAAAAAAAAAAAAAAAAAAAAACAGCCTGAAGAGGTGGGTTCTTTTAAGCTGTATGTCTCTAGAGAAACCAATTCTGCTATAGCATCAGGGACATATGGGAGTCCTACGACCCTAATGTGTTCCGGAACTCTGGACGTGTCTTTCTCAAGTATAATCTGGAATTGTATCCTTACCTATGCTTCAATCACTAAGCATAGTTTCGGAACTAAATTCAAACTTTAATCTTAAAAAATTAATGTTCTTAGAAAAAAAAATGATATCTAAGTATTAAAATGTATTTTTTAAAAAATAAAAATTATTTTTAAAGTTTTTATTTTAGTTTTAATTCCAAACTATTAAATTAAACTTAATATTTCAAACCGAATTTAGATTAATTGGAATCTTTTTTTCTTTTCTTTTGTTAGTCAAATCTACAAATTCGCCCATATGGACAGATCTGCCAACACAAAATTTAATTTTAAAAGTTTAATTAATGTAAATTAAAACAAATACTACTTTTATTTTAAAATATACCCCCAGAAAAGCAATTTTTTATCACGTAGCGGTGTTTTTTTTTATGTATTGTATGATTATTTACAGTATTTACATTATCCGGACTGTTGTCCTCATCTTTACCGTCATATTCACAACATTTCGGCCTTCGTACACTCGGGCCTTCTTCAGGTGATATTCGTTGAAATTTCGAACCGAACCAACGCTTTTATTCATTGGTTTGGATACAAGCGTTGGTTGAAGTAATCCAAAAGTGATTTGACTTAGATTTGTGAGTTCAATACCTGACCCCGGAAAGTTGAGTTACTAAAGGGAAATAACTGAGATATACAGAAAAGGTACGGTACATGGAACAAGAACAATCTACCGCGTGGACTAAATAAGAGTTCGGTTCGAAATTCGTATATCACCTGAAGGCCTCAGCGTACAACGACCGAAACGTCATGAATATGACAATCTGGACATGTAAATAGTTACAATACCTCATCTCAAATATAAACAGATGGTATTGTGAGATTTATTAGGAGTCTGGTGTTTGGAAAATTTAAGGAGGATAGAACTGAAAGAAATTTCTTAACGTGAACGTCTTTACATATGTAACTACACAGTAATTTTTTAAATTTATGAAAATACCTTAAACATTCTAATATTTTTATTACGAAGATGTTGACAAAATGTTATAAAATTAAGAAAAAAAATTAATGTAATTTCTGACTAAACTTTGAAAGTTTCATTAAAATATCTGATATTTGCATGAATTTCTAAATCAATGTTTTTTTTCACTTGCATTCTCTCCCAAAAAGACCCTTTCCTGTGCAAATATAAAGTTTCGTTTTGGCACCAAAAACCAAAATTTTTTTTTTTTTTTTTTTTTTTTTTTTTTTTTAGACCTAAATTTTCAGAATTCTAAAAAGGATAAAGAAAAAAAAATACATAGATGAAATTTGATATTTCCTCTTAAATAATACAGATTTTAACGATAATGTTTTTGACATTTGTTTCATCATGTAATTCTCCTTTTTAGCGAATTTTTTGAAGGATGCCTCCAATGTTATCAACGAATCTCTATTGGGGATCCATTTAGATAATTTTCGTTATACTTTTGCGTCATTTTGGAACACGTTTTAGGTAGGTACCTCCACTAATTCGATATAAATTTTCGATACCTAAAGTTTAAAATGAATGATATATTTCAAATAGAAATGATATAGATTGGAATCTCGATAATTTGCTTGCTTTCACAAAATCGATTACAGGCGGCCATTTTCTCACATTTTAACACATTTGTAAATAAAATTTAATTATCGGCTTTAAAAATCTTCCAAAAATATATATTTGGGACACGTTATTTGAAGAAAATTAGCAAATTTAAGGTTAAATTAATCTGATTTGAAACCTATTAATTACTTATACCATGAAAAACGTAGTATACAAACATTTCTTAACCATGTGTTCTAGTTGATTAATTTTAACGACGGACTAAAGGTGACAGCTAAGTATGGATGACCAGAATTGACATTTACGAAATCTAAGTTAACGCAACTTTTTATTTTTGTGGGGGATGGGGGAGGGGTTAAATACCTAATAATTTTTAGAAATCAACATTCTCAGCAATTTATACTATACGTTTGAAGTTGTTTTATGAAAAAATAATAAAATTTAAAATACTATAAAATTAAATTAATTTTAAAATTTCGTAACTGAAATATTAATGAGATACAGCAATAAAGGTAACTCAATTTATGAAATGTTATAGTATTTCATTTATTAATAATTTGTATTTTCTAATATCTTTTTTTTAAATTTAAAATTATTAAAACTGAAGGGATGATGTCCAGTGCCTGTTGAGACGGAAACATGCAATGAATAACGAATTGCAGACAAGCGAATTTCTCTGTAAAGGGAGAACTTTTACAGCGTGACCTTTTAATAATAATAATGTCATGTATAGACTACCATACATGTAAAAATGGGAATGTTTAAACTAAAAAATTTTTTTAAATCTTTGTGCAAAACGACTTTAAGCTTTTCAATTTTAGATTCGTAAATAGTTTCCACTTAATTATAATATCACCGAAAAGAAAGTAATGCAAAATTTTAAACGATTTTTAAATTATTTATTATTATAACTAAAATTTTAAAGAATGAAAACAAGTGTTGTAAAAATTTATTCATAGAAATTTTTTTTCTTAAGGAAATAGTGTCCTTGATATGTCTTATTTATAAAAGTAATTAAAAGCTTTTCTAATTAAATAATGTCATAGTTTGATTACATTTTTTTGTTTATCATTTGGTGCAGATTTTCGGAAAAACGGCAGTAGTTTGAAAAAAATAAATAATCAATTAAAAATTGGATGATTTATATTCTCCAAGGAGTCCTACTTTTAACTAATAAAAACTTTTGAAAAGAGAACTTAATTTCTCGAAATTTTATGAAATTAAGTTGAGGGGAGGTAATATGTTTTAAAAAAATGTATTTTTTATCCAGATTTTCTAAAACAAAAAAATTCAAAAATAATTTCATTTGTGAATAAGTACTGAAAGTTTCATTGAAATCCGACAATTATTTGATTTTTGCAAGAATTTCAAGATCGATGTTTTTCTCCCGGAAAAAAGCGTAAAAACACATAACGCAAATATTATGTCAATCGCAAAAAATAACCAAAATTTCGAACGTGTTAAAATAGATTAATTTTTTTTTCTAAATAATTAAAAATACATTTTTCTTTCTCTTAATAATAACAAACATTTTGACGATAAAACTTTATTAAGGTTGGGCCTATTTTCAGCGAGTAAGTGGAGGTACCTACTTTTAGGTTACAAGCTAGCTATTATAATCACAGCCCTTACAAAAATAAAATATCCATCTCACGCTATTCTGGGATATTTTGCAAATATCAAAATATAATTATTTTTAGCAACTATTTTCTTTTTATTCTTTTTATGACCAAAACGTGCCTGCTTTTCCAGGTCGGCTAAGACAGCACGCCAGGTGCCAACCGTTCACAAACGCGCCCAGAACACTTAAGTTACTTGGACACTTCTTATCTCCTTTTTCATATCCTAGCAACGTTTTTAGTCACTGCCTTGTATTTAGTCGCATGTAGCCGGGAAGAAAGCCGGTCGATTGGTGCAGAAATCACCCCACCCTGTCACCAGATACATAACAGTAAAATTTGATTTAGTTTATCATCAACTGGAATGCTACTAAGAGAAGTTAGTCTCATCTCCGGATTAACTATAGAAGTGGATGATATCCATTATCGAGTTTTTATGACAAAGGTAGTTTTTTCTTTTTCTTCCGAAATCATGGCAAGTCTTTTTAGCAGCTTGTTTTTGTTTTTTTTAATACTCTTCACTTACCAATAAGATGGAATTTTATTCAGTTTATTTTTTTTTTTTTTTAAATATCTCTGGTTTATAGAAATATTTCAAGTATTCCATTTCAGTATAGCGTATACTTTCAGAGTCAATAAAAAATGAGCATTTCTTGATGAACTTAATAAAATAAAATAGTTTCATCAAAATCTATAAGAGGAAAACACGACTTTGTAATTATTGAATTATATTTTTCCTCCGTTTTAGAATGTTCGAAATTTTGAATGAAAATTTTGCTTTTCTTGCGTCTCTATAATATTCCGATTTTTCATCGCAACATTTGTTTGATTATCGGAATAAACTCTAAAGACCTAATGACTGTTCCCAACTAACCGATGGTAATTTTTGCCTCGTATCAAAGAAACATGTGGTCTCGCGTTATCCTGATAGAATATGACGTTCTTTCTTTGAATTATTTTGGACAGATGTTTTTCATTGTGTTTAAATGAGTCCTACAAGAAAATACAGTTCAGTTGGGTTTCTTTGTTTCCGCTTATACCATATCACGTTGAAAAACCGGTTCTTGTATGATCACCGAAGTTAATGTAATGAAATGTTGAAGCCTTAAACATGATGCCTGCGCTCAGTGGGCGTGCGTTCTTCCCAGAAAACGGTTAGAGCACACTCCCAAGCCTATCTACCTTGGGGGTCACACTGGACCGTTCCCTTACATACAAGGATCACATGGCAAAGAATAACGCCACGGTCGACTCGAGAAACATCCTTTAAGAAGCTGGCTGACACCAAATCGGTTACCTATGCCTCAACAATGTGAAGCAATCAAGGAAAATCGGCCCTCTTGCAGCTCAATCACCTGGGTGTGTCTCTAGTTGCTTGGTGACATTGCTTCCGCCTACATAAGGACAGGCCACTCGAAGTTGAAGCAGGAAATTGACTCGCGTCAGCCCCCCCCCTCCACAGCTGTAAACTAATGACAGGCTCACGTCAAGACAGCTTTTTACCCAGCCGAACCACTGAGCAATATAGCTCCTAGTCATCGTTTGTCCCAGTAGTGCAGTTAACGTGGAATTCTTGCTCTCTCTCAGCCCTACAAAATACCCCGGTCATCTTGCAATTTTTCCCTATTATCTCGTCTTCATTTCACTGATGACTACACTTTTTCTCTTCATATATGGTCAGCCATGCCTAATTTCAACATCTTCCACCATTCCGAAGAAGTCTTCCGATATTCCTTCAGCTTTGTATTTCTTCACACAATCAGTTCTTAGTCATGTTCTCTTGCTAGAGTAGTTTAGTTTGGGAAAGATATCAAAGGGTTTAGCTGCTTTTGAATCTGATATATAATCTTGAATCGTTTCAGATGTGTTCTTTATATACGGTAAACTGTGGCAGTTTTTATTATTTTCTTCGTCTCTCTTCCATCCACTCCATTACAAGCTGGCAAAGTAATTATTACCTGGGAGTTTCTAATACTGATGTCATGTGTCTGTGACACATGAGTTTGGACCGATGTTGTAGGTAGAGCATGATCCCTTTCTAGATTCTGCATGAAATGAGTGAATTGAATTTAAGTATATATACATGCACACACACACACACACACACACACACATATATATATATATATATATATATATATATCTCGGCGAGGAATTGTCATGCACTAAATTCAGTCTGGTTCAACCTAGCTTTTCCGTTATCGTACGGGAACCAGTGTTTCGATAAGTTGTGAGCGTAAGCTTATTTTATTATTTCATCCTCACTTTTTCGGGGAAACAATTTAAAATGAATTTCCATAGGAAAGATATTTTAAAATTTCGAAAATTATATAATTATTAGTGATCTAGAGCAATAGTTCCCAACCTTTTTAGCTCATGGCCCACTTTAAACCCAGATTTTTTTTCTGTGGCCCATGAAATTATTATAGGGTAAAAAACAAAACAAAAAAACTTTCATTTTACATAGTTGTAACTTTATTGAATAAATTCTTTTCACGAGAATCTAAAATGTTTTTTTTTCTTGAACATTATTAAAATACCAATTAAACAAACCATTAATAAGAGTTTATAGATTTATCCACTTATAAACATATAGCGGTATATTCACAGAATCATAATAGAACAGTTATGGCTATAGTGAGCAAGATTTTCGCAAAACTGAAATAGTGTAATTTTCTTTCTACAGTCAGAAACGGTATTTTCAATGCCTGACTAATTAATTTATTCAAACACTAAGTAATTAGTAAATTTTCATAATCTAAATATATTAAAATTTACATACATTTAATTTCATTAATTTAAGAATTAGTAAATAATAAAACCTTTATGGATTATTCAATAAGCAGTGGCCCATATATTATCCCGGTGGCCTGTAAAAATTATAAAATTTCTGTGACCCACCTGAAATTTGTCATAACCCAATTTGGGAAACACTGATTTAGAGGTTAACAAATAGTAAAAGAAAAAAGATTTAATTTTTTTCTTTAGAGAGCTGCGTTTCTGTAGAATGCCTGACAAATTTTTCATGAAGGCACTTTTAGCCATCTAACAACAAAAGCGAAACTTTTACGTTTACTGGATCCTTTAAAGTTTTAGTAGTTGATATTGATAACGTTAATAATTTTATCGTTAACAGTAACAACCCCGAAATGTTATAACAATTTAGTTTCGCTAAACTTAGTAATTACCATTATTTCATGTCACTGTAGAAACTCATCAACCATCAAAAGCTAAAACTTTTCAAAATATCTTTCAAAGGAATGTGTGTGGAATTTTGGCACTGAACCCACAGGTTGAGGGCATATGTATTCAGTTCATAACTGTAAGATGACACTGTCAACGCTGGACTCGTGGCAAAAACATTTACGGCATCCTGTTTGTCTCTAAAATCTCTAACAGGAGATTATGGTCTGTCAAAATGGTTGTTTGTCAGATAAGTATTTGTGGAACTTAACTCCAAATACTATGACCAGATATTCCTTGTTCAATTGTGCACACCGCTATTCAGCTTTAAAATAAGGGTCTTGCATGCTATTTGTCTTTTTATCTTACATTTGATGAAACAATACAATCTTATGTAAGAGATTTATTTGAAAATCTACTTAAAAACAACCACTTTAAGTGGGAGCTCAAATTAAGGAGAAATTTAACTTTGATGACTAGCTTATTTTCAGATTTCGTAAATCAAATGGACATCACTTAAATATCGTGATTTGAAAATATGCATACTTTCATAAAGTGGTAACACATTTTTTTTTAAGTAAAGAATAAAAAATTTATGTAACTTAACAAAAGTATCAAAAATATATACCAATGACATAAGCATATTTTCAAGGCAAGCCATTTGAAGACAAATTCTTAAGTGCAGCTCTGTAAGAATCACGGATCGATTTGATATATTGATATTTTATCGATATTATGGACTAAGTTGAAAAACATGAATATTTTTCCGGTCTTGAGAAATTTCGCGCCCTACATAATGCTAACATACAAAAATTATTCCTGTTATTTTTTTTTTTTCCGTCTATAATTTGAGCCGTCAAATTTGTTTGCATAAGACATGAAACATGTCTTATGCAAACAAATTTGTTGAAAAAAAAAAATGAACATGCATAGATTGTTCACTTTTATCTATAGATCTCACAATCTCTGGAAATATATCTACTGCAGATAATGAGGCATGAATGTACTTGATTAATCTTACAAAACAACTTCAGTATTGATTACATCATTAATTTTTATCCGAATTGTTTTTCTAACACTTAAAATGTTACACCGATTTATTGCATCACAGATTTATTTCAAAACCTATAGAAATGTGATTGGCGTTGTTTTCGCTATTTTCTAGAATTAAAAAGAAAATGTGCTTTGCTCTATTATACTTAGGAGGTTAAGTCAATAAGTTTGTAGCCCAATACAAATATTGGCTAAATTTTAGAAAAAAAATCTTTCTGTAGATGTTTGATTTTGGTGATTTATTTTTTATTCATTTTTGATATTTGCTACTGAAAGATGTCCTTTGACAAATGAGATTATTGAAAAAAAGTGACAGTAGAAAATAACGCACTTTATTGGAGATATATACATTTGGGGCTACAGATATATTGATATTCCTACATTTATATGTAATAACAGTAACATTATTTATAGAAACGATTAAAGGAAAACTTCAACTCTGGCAATCGATGGTGGCTTACAATATGAATTGAAGAATTAGCTTCAGCAATAGTCTCGCTTTAAAGATTATATACAAAACATACAGACGTGTTTTTTTATGCTTGGAAATACACACACAATGTTATAGTATAAAGATTTTTTGTGTCGTGATATGAGTTCATTATTTTGCTAGTATTTTGCAACATAAACATTTTTTTTATTTTTTTTTTCAACATGCATGTGAATAATTTTATTTAGGTCACTTATTTTTGTCCACTTCTTGTATTGTTTTTCTGTTTATAGCAAATTCTTTTATAAAGTATTCTCTTTCTAGTAAATATGCACAAAGCTACCTTGGTTTGTTGTCTTATACGATTTCACTTAATGATTAACTGAAATCTGTTCGGATTTTCTCTTAAGATGAACTCATGAATGAATAAGAAACATAGATGTCTCATGGAAAGAAAGCGTCACGAATAGTTTCAGCCATGTAATTTTAAAATGAAATAATCTTCATAGATATTTTTCTTTCTTTTCCAGGACGAACTCGGACGAAAGACAAATACCGTGTCGTGTACTCTGATTTTCAAAGGCTTGAACTGGAGAAGGAATTCCACTATAACCTCTACATAAATGTCATTAGAAAAGCAGAATTAGCACAGGAACTTGGACTTTCACAGCGTCAGATAAAAATCTGGTTTCAGAATCGCCGAGCAAAAGCCCGGAAGTTACGACAGCGGGAAAAAGATAAAGAACACATTAAAAGCGAACCAGGCATAAACGATTCATGCCTCTCAGTTGAGGCCCTCTCTCCTTCACCGCATTCCCCAAGTCGAATGTCAGGGGAAGAAAACAGTATCGCTTAAAAACTGATCAAACTTTTAAATATATATATATATATATATATATATCAAATGAAAAGACTTTAAAGGAGACTTTTTGAGTTTAATTTTTATGGTATCACGTTAAGTGCTGCCCATATCTTTTTGTAGTTTTTAAGTTGTAATTTTGCCACTGATTTTAAATTTTTATTCAAAATGGTTGGGTTAAAGATTCTCTAGATTTTAATTCTTTTATATAGAAAAAATATTTCTACTTGTATAAAACATTTAAAATAGATTTCTAACTTTTAAAAAACTGTTAATCTTTGAATGAATATACCAAAAAAATATATAGCTCAAGATGTGAGTACAAATCAAAATGTTTATAAATAGATGGCTACGATTAATTAAACGGTTGAATACAAGCGAAAGTTAAGCAACCTGATTCAACCGGTTATGTAATACAATGTATTTAGACAAGGAGGGCCTGTCTTTTAAATTCCTGTTTTCAGAGATTGTAGTTTTTAATTTTTTTTTTTTTTTTTTTTTTTTTTTTGTGACGTTGAAGAACTCTCGTGTATAAACTTATCAATTAATGTAAATATAAAACGTTGAACATGCAGTGGTAAACCTTTTTAAGTTTAGTTCATAGACAACTATAAAAATGTTCCCCTCGTAAACTGTTTTGTTCTGCGTGTCTCGCCTATCGTCAGTTGTCATACGAAAAAAAAAAAAAAAATGAAGTTGGATTGCAATATCTGTCCATGATTTAGAAGCTGGCCAATATATTAGTCTAAAGTTTGTCATCTCTAGCCTAAAAGTGTGTTCTCGACAATAGCCATCTCATCGGAGACAGGAGACAGGTAGTATTTGAGTTTCATGGTACCAAAAACAAGTAAGAATCTCTGATCACGTATAATCATGTCTGTTCAGTATATTGGCGATTATAGCCATCCGCAACTTCATCTTTCTTTTAATCTATTCACAATGCAATGCTATCATATGGTTGTTTTAGGGAAGCGGAACAATGAAAGGGATTTCGTGTTACCTACTCTACGGTTGTTCTTTATAGGTTAGTTGCCAATCAAGGATAGAGAGCATAGTCTGCCCCACTATCTGAGATTCATGTCTTTCCCAAGGGCATTAATAGGAAGTTAACGCAACATCCTCACCTGGATATTGAAGTGACCCTGCCAATTGCATCTTTTCTCTCAATACCTGTTACGCCTCTCGCACATTCAAGACATAAGTTTGTTGACCACAAGATTCATACGCCGTGAATGTTTTACCATAAATTAGACCGGTGTCGATTATCCAAATATTTGAATAGAAATTAGTATTACTTAGCAAAAACAATGCAGATATTTAGTTAAGTGATGTTTATTTATCAAGAAAATGGTCTCTCTCTCTCACTCACTCACTCACTCTCATATCGACTTAGAAACAGTCTGATACTATAAAATGTAAGATCACAGTTACAGTTCATTCACTAGATATCTAACGTTTCACTTTGTCCAATTCCGCAATATTGAATGGGGACCAGTGTTAATAAAGTAATTTTGATAAACGATTATCGTCTAATGAATTGTGCCTTCATATTAAGGAAAACACTCTGATGATAGCAAATTTAGCCATATTTTCAGTGTATATATGGATGGCGGTTTTGATAATATTTTGATATTCGATAAAGACCAGACATGTCAAAGAAATTGTAATAACGAAACACTGCGCGACTGTTCATATAGACTGGTGAATTCACTGTGGTAGGATTTTAATGTCGGTCGGTTTAATGGAGATTACCGCGCATAACCGGCTCAGGACAGATATTGCCCAGCCGTCTTGACCACTATCATGTGGATGCCGATCTCCACTAAACCTCTATATTCAGCGCAACGAGGTAGGTGCTATCGCAAAACCCCTGGGAACTGGATTCCTCATAGTTTAGAGAACAGGTACTACAATTTGATGCCAGTCCGAAAGCCGGGGAAAATTGTAAGTCGATATTTCTGCTCGGACGGAATGTGACACAAAACAGAATTTAAAGTGGGGGATCCTATGTCGGATCAGGGGTCTAAAAATAATTCAACCTCCACAGTATTTTTCTGAGGATGCCTCGGACGCTAACAAATGACTCAAGCCCTCTTCCAAGGGAGAGATGTTTTTTCTGGTGACTGGTTCCTATTGAGTTAAAGTCCTTTGGTTTTGTGCGCCTCTCTGGCCAAAGTGTGTGTGTGTGTGTGTGTGGGATAGAAAAACAAGTTACATGGCCCCGTGGAGAGATCGGCTGGTATCGATTGGTTTGTATCAATCTTCAGATAGGATACTTAAAATGGCAATTGGCCACAATTGCGGAACGGTGTGCTAACAACGGTGGTCACAAAACACTATAGATATGTAGTACCAGCCTTACAAAACAATTTTTAGATACTTGCCGAATTGCAAAAAGATCAACTCATTTGTGCATGAAAGAATGACTTTTAAAATATCTAGTTCTTTATCATTTTTTCCTTGCATCTTTCCATTTTCTTGCCTGTTAAAAGGATCCTGATTTCTTTCACTGGTTAAAAATATATTTTTATTTTTGCGCCACCCCAATAATATTAAAAATTGATCGGTTTAAACGAATTCTGAAGGTTTTGACTGTATATGCTGCTTAATGATTTTGCGTAAAATTTAATAAACACCTAGCATTCAATTTCTAGAGATCGTATTCATTGAAGAGGAAAACTTATTGTGTATATCGAAATCCGTGAATTAAAGTTCGTTTTTTAGTTTAGAAAATATGCGTCTTTATTTTAGTATGGAAATATTAGGCGGATTTTTTTTTTCTCTAAAAACTTAATTTAAAAAAAAAATGAAGCCAGTTAATGTCCGAAACACCAAAACCTTATATTTTAGTTTAAATTAGGATTTTGAGAATTTTAACTTTCAAAATTCGTTTGTATCGATTACAAATATATATGTAATGTTAGAAAAAGCAAGAGGAACTGATTAATTTTGTAGCGGTTGTAAAAATCACTGCATCTCTTGTGTTGGCTATAATTGCATATGTTACATTCAAGAGGCGCCCGCTTTTTAGGGCAATGGGTTGTAAACTATGATGGCAAGCTACTGGTCCTCATTTGATACTTGACAAATATAATTTTGAACCAGGACAAGATAAACTGATTTAAATGTTTATTTGTAGGATGTTCAAACCAGTTACTTTGCTGGGTTTTTCCTTTCTCTATGAATGTCATAGTTTGTACTGAATTTTACTTTCTTACCTTACAAAAAACATGAACGCATTCCAAGGAAGTCTGGGAGAACCAGAATTAACTTGTTAAACTTTTTTTTTAATCACGTCAGTTAAATAAAGTTATTTTTCTATTAATCAAGTCTTGTTCAATGAGTGTTGCAGTTTGAAAGTGAGTGACATTCTGCCTGTTTCCTAATCCTGGATATGCAGTGACAGGAATTAGTTCAAAGCTAATCTAGAGATTTGAGAATATTGCAAATGGCGCAATGCTATGAAAAACAGATTGCTAGGCAAAAAGGATATAAAAATGTACAGCCTACAGTGAAACTAAAAGTTTAATTTCGCATCTTTCTAGTGAAGATTTCCTTTTAAAAAAATCTGTATAGCAACATGATCATTTTTCAAGCTTGAGATATTCTGTAAATTAACAAATAACAAAAAAGTACATTCATGTTAAAGGACTTTTAAGAACAAAAAAAAAATTGTACAAAAGTCTTAAATATTTATTTATTGATTTTTTTTTTTTTTTTTTTTTTTTATCGTTTTGTACAGAAACTAAATACGAAAATAGAAGTTTCCTGTTCTATCAATCGCTCATTTAGCCAAACAGAAAACTTCCGATTGATGTAAAAATCAATTGCTAGTCAAATCTATGAAACAACGAATGTCTGAAATTGCCACAAGAAATGCCCTCGTTAAAACAAACATAAAATTCAAATAAACAGATTAACTTCATAAATCATCATTTGATATATTATGAATTTAGGTAAACTAACTCTTAACTTTCAAATCTTTGTCATTTACCCTTTTTTTTATCATGCATCTATTAAAAAAACTAATTTCGGAAAATATTACAATTTTTCTGATATTAAATTTAGTCCACGTCCCCTTTGTTTCTCTTGTGTCAAAATAAAAACAAATTACAAAATTCTCTTCAAAGATATGTTGCTTCAGAAGACTAAGCAATTACGTTTTATTGCAATTTTATATTTATTTTTTTTTATTTTTTTTATTTTTTTGATAGTGTTGATGGAATAAAATTCTTTAACTGCTGACTCCAAATTGTTTTGGCATTTCGATGCAGTTTTCACTGTATTTACATGTATATTTATTTCTACAATTGTGCTAATAAAAATAAAGAGGTCGCATTATTTGAGTTTCATATTGTAAGTAGAAAAACGTCTATTGTTAGTTAAATCATTGAATTTTAATTCATTATAAACTACTCCAGAAGATCAGCCTGGATGATGAAATTGCTTGACCAATTTGCATTGACACCGTATCGCCATTTTAGTTTTTATTATAACAGACAGGGCTAGCCTTAGATTTGTTTTTTACGACTTATCAAACTGTTTCAATTAAAGCAAGAAAAAATTTCTAGATCATAAGATTTTTTTTGGTGGGGGGGGATGAGATAATTATTTACTCATACAAGTCCTACTGATTAACCTATAGCTGGTGGGAGAAGAGGTGGATTCCTAATTTTCCCACGCGCGAATATAGCTTAGACTGGAATTGGAACTAAGCTCTCCGATTTCTAATTCCAAGTCGTAATCAATTGCACCGCCCGCACATCAAGTTTACAGCACCTCATCTAGATAACTGACCAGGCTCGAGGTTACTTAACATGATATGGCCTTAGACATAAATAAATGAAATGATATCCGCCGAGGTTCTCCAGATATCAACCAATTAGAAAATGTCTACTAGGAGAGATATGAGAATGGAAACTAATATTCAAACAAAGCAATACATAAAACTGTTGTAAATAATATTAGCAAAATCAAAGACTAAAAGACTGACGAAGGTTGAAGAATGTTAAGGAGCCATTATTGGCATCCAAAGTAATTTACTCTGGATTAATTTATAAATAAAAATTTATGTATGTAACACTAATAAAATCTGGCACTAATACCTATAAGTGAATGTTTGTGCTGCTTACAGATAAAATTTGGGACATTGGAATAATTTTCACACCCAATTATCATATTTTTTAGCAAGTGTTCTGAATGAGAAGATGCGAGACGACACCCAAAAAAGCCGTGCACAATTCTTCAGCCGCCTGATATTTTTTTGTCCTTTTCTGTTTCACTGCTCAAAGGCAAATATTATTTCATTTTTTTCGGGGTAGGACTGACTTTTTTTTCTCCTAAAATATATATTACAAAAATGAAACCCAAATTACCCCATTCAGATGGCCATTTCGTCAATGTAAACACATCTGTTGAAGAAATGAATTCTAACTCTTAAGAAATTTGAAAAATAAAAAAAATTAAGGAAAGAGGAACAAGCAACATATAAGGGAAATGGGATTTATAGAGAGACAAAAAACTTACGTGGTTTACTACATAAATATATAGTATTGAATGGATTAATATTAATTTTATAAATTTATTTAACATTAGTGTTAAGATTATACAATTACATGAGACTAAATGTATGAGTAATTAAATTAATATTTACAATTTGGTAGATGTATAGTTTATTAATAATTTTCCTAATAATAATTTGATATCTTATTATAAAACGCAGATTGTGTGTGTCTGTACGTTTATATATTGGATCGGATTTCTTACATTTTTCAACCAATTTCAACAAAACTTCACAGGACTACGTAAAATTATCTTGCGGTGGTTCTAACTTCGCCCAAAATTGAAAAAAAAAAAAAACAATTGTTTTTACACGAAATCAATTTGAAAGCACGGTTAGGTGTATCGCACTCGGCCGGAAGTTACTGACGGCTACTCAAACGTCCGAATGCCGTTAACTTCCGGTGACTTAGCATTTATTTTCGAGAACGATACACAAAAAGTAAACAAATTAAATCTAAAGATACACAAGTCCTCTTAACTAAAAATAATAACCGGAAACTAATTTAAATACACATGGTGTCCAAATTTTTTTACTGTATTTAATAAGTCAAAATCATAAATTGTAAAAGATTACAGAAAGGCTACTAAATGAATAAGATTTGTTAAATCATCTTACTTATAAAACCCAGGTTGTGTGTGTGTGTTTGTAGGTTTCCTACATTTTTCAACCGATTTCAACATAACTTCACAGGACTACGTAAAATTACCTTGCGGTGGTTCTGACAGCACCAAAAATTGAAAAAACACAATTGTTTTTGCACAAAATCAATTTGAAAACACGATTAAGAGGCATTAATTAAAGGGGGACAACTCATATCGAGTTATACTTATAAAACCCAGGTTGTTTGTGAGTGTGTGTCTGTGTTCGTTTATATATGGGATCGAATTTCCTACATTTTTCAACCGATTTCAACAAAACTTCACTTTTTTTTTTCTTTTTTTTTTTTTTTTTTTGGCAGGTAGTGTTTCTTATTGTCTTTCACACTTTTTTCTTTATTTTTACATTCAGAATGCTTTTAAAATTCCATTTACGAGACAATTGTTTATAATACAATTCTATTCAATCTGTAGACTGATAACGATTGAAAACAATGTTTGGGTTTGACCAATTCGTAAAAAAAAAAATAAAAAAATAAGACATGCGTGGCCGTCAACCTTAAACAATAATCTTTGTCAATTTTATTTTTCAGTCTTTATGATGGTCGATACTTGATCTATCTCTTACTGTTACATCCCCGGGCAACGCCGGGCTCTACTGCTAGTAAATATATAATAATTTACGAGTTATTAGTGTTAAAATTTTAAAATTATATATTTTTTTATACAATAACTAATAGCATTAATTTTAAATTCATATTTTCCCTTATCTTTTAATATCTTTTTCTTACCGTTTGTTTGCTTTTTTTTTATGTAAATTTTTATGAGAATTTATCCACCATTTGTCCAAGAGTTAATGTTAAATTTAGGTCTTTGTTTTTGTTTTTCTTCAACCGTCTTTTTTCTGTCTAGACTTGTTCCGGTCACTCCCACACTAAACACCTTAGGTTTTTTGTCTGTCTCGAAATACCATTTCCCTTAAATCTTGTTTGTTTTTCTTTCTTCTTTTTCCTCCTTCTTTTTTCTTTCTTTCCTTCTGTTCTTAATTTTTATTTTTCAAATATCTTCAAATAGACATATAAATAAATATTAAAAAAAAACAAAAACACACGTTATAATTTTTTTTCAATAAATAATAAAATGTATTTGCATTGACAAGTCCCGGGGACGAAATGGTCATCTGAATGGGTAATTTGAGTTTCATTTTTGTAATTCACTTATATGCTCCATAATAAATATATTGAGCTCTCTTTTGTGGATCAGATTTAATATTTTATATTAATAGGATCTACTTGGATTGCTTACCAACGGGTTTTTACATTATATATATATATAATATATATATATATGAGAGAGTGTAAATTCTGACATCAAATTCCTGTAGTCTTTCATTACTTGAAATAATGGTGATAATTTCCAAAGAAACCAGGGCGAAGATGTCTAATATGGGACAGCGAGCAATGTCTAATGAACTTGGAAATTCAGTAATCCTTTCGAATTATCAAATCATTGGAAGTGTTTTTGAATCGAACAAACTATGGTCACCTTCGAAAGCATAGGGTAATATGTAGGACAGCAAAAAGCTCGCTGAAAGAAAACTGATGGATAAGTGCGACTTGTTCAATTTAGTGTCGGTAGTGCATTCCTCTAAGAACATCGACTGAAGAGATTCATTTTAACGAAGAAACCAGCTTTAGGCAAAAAAAGCATTTGAAGCCACATTAAGTCGCTCAAAGTGGTATGGACTGTGGGGTGCATTTGCTTGGAATAAAATTACATTTAGTGATGGAACGAAGACTGAGCTGTATTCTAATAAATCTGAATTTGTCAGAAGACCGCCAAGAAAGCGAAATGACCCACGTTACACAACGAAAACAGTGACGTTTGTGGGGGAGGGTAAGAGTCTGTTTTATGGCTACATGAGAGGTGATTCACGAAAATAATTAGGTGTGAAAATGACCCCAATATGACAATAGTTTCATCCGTAAACAGCACAATAAAAACATCCACTTAGAAAATTACTATTATTAGAAATTTAAAATAGCCGAAGACTTTTGCACGGCATTCTATATTGTTCAGTATAAGTATAGTCTGAAAATTTGACCGAAATTAGTTGGTTAATACTAATCTTATTGGGGAAATATTGACTTGGATAATAAGTGTAGATTACACGAGCCAGTGAACCAATGAATTCATTTGGCTTAAAAGCCGGTCCTTATATATATATATATATATATATATATATATATATATCAAACGTTATTTTTTTAGTAGATACCCGCGTTTAAAACAGACGCCTTGTTATTACATCTATCAGTTAGCACGCTCGAGAAAATTTAATAAAGAAAATGTACTCCGGAAGGGTTCGAAATTACGTCCTCCTTTGTAGGAGAAACCATCTTTTGATCCGGCGTGCATTAAGCCGCTCGGTCACACAGCAAGTTTTCGTTTTCTCTTTTAAGGAATACACACACAGGCACACACACACAGATATATATATATATGTGTATATATAAATTGTGTGTGTGTGTGTGTGTGTGTGTGTGTGTGTGTGTGTGTGTGTGTGTATGTATATATATATATAGATATTATTATTTTCATTAATTTACTTTCAGTCGACCATTTAAGGTAAGTGTTCTGTTGCCTAAATTGTAAAGAATGAGACGTGAAAATTGAGCACAACTTCCACACAAATAGCTAAGTTTTGTTGTCATTACGCTTTTTATCTCTAGTCTACAAATATTGCAACTAAATTACATATTTTTGTTAGTTTATTATTTAAATAAAAACTGAAATATTGTAGAAAAAATTTAATTCATAATAATTAAATATTTTAATATACTATATTAGGTACCTCTAAAGATTCGCTAAAAATGAGGACACGATGAAAAAATACACAAAACTTAAAAAACGTTTTATCTTCAAAAGTTATGTTATTCAAAAGATTTTTGTAATTTTTAACACTTTTTTTAGAACTCTGAACATTTTGATCAAAATTTTTTCTTTTCTTTTTGGGTTTTTTTTTTGTGTGTGTCTGTGTCATCGTGGGAATTCGTATGAGAAATTTGAGCATTTTTTTGCGATGCAAAATACATTAAGTTGGAAATTCTTGCAAAACTCAGATTGTCGAATTTTAATGAGAATTTCAGGGCTTATCCACAAATGAATGGAATTATTTTTTAAAATGTTTCTTTATTAGAAAATCTTGGTAAAACATTTTTTTTTTTTTACATCTTTTACTCTCAGTTATTTAATTTTATGAAATTTTGTTTTTGTATCGCTTAATTAGTTATAACGTCAAGTCCTCGGAGATTTTTTTTTTTTTTTTTTGCTCCAAACAGGACTCCCAGTTATAGAAAATCTGTTATGAATAATAAAATAAAAAATATAATAAAACTAACACATTATTTAAGTACAAAAGTTTTTAATTGCTTTTATGAATAAAATATATTATGAACAATTTTGTTTTACTAAAAATTTTTACAAAAATTGTCTTTTTTTATTTTAATTAGAATAATTTATATATTTTTACATCTTTTAAAAATTCTGTATTAGTTTGTAGCGGTCAAGTGATGTCATTAAATAAAATCTATTTGCTAATCATAAATGGAAAATCTTACCACAATTCAGGAATCCCAGTATTTTAAAAGAATTTTTTAATTTTTTGGGGGTGTTGATTTTTTTTGTAAATACGGACATCTAAACACAACATTATCAGAAAAGAAGTGTGGTAACTATAGTAAATTTAAAATTTATTGGTAATTTTCTAACATTTCCTAGACTATGAAGCCAAAGTCTCTAAAATTCAATGAAATATTAGAATGCTTAAAATATTTATTTTTTTAAGAATTACTGAGTATTTAAATATTTACATAAAAAAGCGTTTACGTTGTATTCGTCATGTAATTTTATTACAATCATCTCTTCGATATTTAAATTCACCGAACATCAAGTTGTCGAAAAAACTGTTAACACCTCATAAGTCATCTCAGTGTTAAAATGCTTTTCTGCGCTATTTTAAGCTAAGAGTACGTAATATTTGTTTCAGTTAAACTTTAAATTAGCTAATTATTCTCAAAGTTTCAGAAAAATTATGTTGCGTTGACAGATTTGTCAATATGGACGATTTTGTAGATTTTACTGATTATCAGAAAAGAAAATTCCAATTAGGTTGGAAATACAGTATTCTGCTTATTGGAAATTTAATCTGTTAGCTCGAAATTAAAACAAATAAAAGCTTCAAGTTGCTAAAAAGAAAAAGAAAATTCCTTTAAAAAAGGTTCAGACTCAAAAATCGGATTAAACTGTTTTTATTTAATAAAAGACAGTTTTTGACGAACAGTAACGATTTCAAAATCGTACCTGATGTATACGGCATAATTTGACGCTATATTTTAATTTGGAGATGTTCATCAATATTTTGTAGTTATATAAAGAAAAAAAATGTTATTTCAGTAAAAACATAACTATGCAATATCACGTGAACATATTTAAAATTTATCCCAAATCTTACCAAAAAGAATTCAATAAAGCTCATAAAATATTTGGGGGGAATTGGTGCCTGTATAATTCAATAAAACACATTATTTTCTTTCAGAATGGACAGAAAAAATCTAATCATAATATTTATTTTACAAAAAAATAAAATACTTTTAATTTTTCACTGCAATTTTGAAATTCATCCCCTTGCTCTTCGCCACAAGAGTTTCTTTTATTAAATAAAGTCATGTTTGAAGATTCGAAAAATGCCAAGATTAATTTCGAGTGTGAATCATTTTTAAAAAGAATTTTATTTTATTTTTCTTTTTTTCTTTTCGCAGCTGATTATTTTTGTGTGGATATAAAAAGGGAAAATCATTCTGATTCCTGCATTTAATTATTCTACTAAGTTTCATAAAATTAAAAATTATATTCTTATTCTATTTGTTATATAGGATTATAATAATTTTACAAATGAAATATAAATAAAAGCATCACTTGGATGCTATTGAATAGTTAATAAGGAACTATAAATATTGAATAATTAAGAAGAGTGAACGCAATTGATTAACGTTCAATAACTAAATGTGCCCATTACTTTAATAAATTTTCTTAAATTCACAATCATTTTTAAAAATCACATTGCAATTATTTATAACCTGAAATATGTAAGAAAATAAAAAAATAAAGGCAAGGAATTAAACTGAAAAAATATTTAACTAAAAAATTATTTCTAATGTATAAAGTAAAATTATTCTACTAAGTTTAATAAAAACGGTATGAAAAAATATACTCTTAAAATATTGGTTATATAAGGTTAAAGATAATTTATTTTTAAATATAAATACCAATTTCTTGATTATTGTGCTGCTGATGTTCCGTATTTGTTTAATTCAATTTTTTTTAATTTTTCGCGCGCTTTTTAAATCGGGGTGAAATTATACCGGTTTGTGGTTAACCATTGAACCTACATGCTACGGTGCGTAAATAAACGTTATTAATCCAGTTAATCCTTAAATTTACTAAATGACTACGAAACATATCTCTAAGACAAATATTGGATTTTTAAGAGATTTTTAAATTTGCTGTTTACATTTTTCGTCTCTAATGGCGATTCGAAGAGTCGACAGGTGACTAAAAGACGTGTCAATGTTCTTAAAAATGCCTAAAAACTTTATATACGGAAGTTACTTTTTCTTTTAAGTCGGATTAGCCTTAGGATATTATCTTTCAAATAAAATCGAAATTTACGTTCAAAGAAGTCATTTAGATTATTTTAAATAAGTTTTTCGGTTTTCTTTTTTTAGGAATCCCTGACGGTATTTGATAATGATAAACTGGATCCTTATTTTGTGTATATGAATTTTGAAGTAAAAACAGATTAGTTTGTGTGCATATTGTCATTTTCTGCAGTTAATGTGGGTTCTCTGATCTGCCACCAGCTTTTGCGGGTATTACTGTAGTTTTCATTACATTGACAATCTATGAATTAATTCCCAATTGAAAATGTGAATTTATAAAATCAGTCAACCTTATTAGTTCACTAAACTTTTGCATTTGAAAATAAAGTTTAATAGGTTGGTGCAAAAATAATGTCGTTTTCTCACATAGTAACATATGTGAGAAAACGTCATTATTTTTGCACCAACCTAATACTAACAAGCCATTTTACACAAGAACTCTTGACAAACAGTAAACACAAAGAGAAAATAGCCGTGCCAAAAATATTGTCACTTGCTCGATGCAAAGCCATTCAAAACACTTTCAATGTTTATTGGCCAACAACCAACACTTATTTACAGTGACGTCACTTGTTCTAACGCTGTTTCGTATCCAAAACTCCCACCATCCAGGGTGACAGTGTTTTTTACGAATGAAAGAAATACTTTAAAGAGAATTTTTCATGTGCAGCAAATTCTTTAATAAGATTTCTCGAATATTCATGTCGGTTGACGAAAATAAATATACTGTTTTAAAAAAAATATAAACAGAGTGTCTACTCAAATAACGTTTAAAAAAGTGATAAAAATATGTCGGAATAATAAATAAAGAATCCATTATTTCTTTCATTAGAAATTGCTTTGTTTACGTTTCGGATACAAATCTGAGCTTTCGGGAATTGGAATGAGAAGGATGTGTTTAAAAAAGGCCGTATAGAATCTTGCCCAATCGACGACGTTCTTTGTTTCTGAATCGGTCAATATCATGTTGGTTTTAACGACGGTTTCTTCTTCAAATGGAGGACACATGTTCGAATCCTGTCGAGGAGGGAGGCATTAAGAGTACAGTAAACTAATAAGGGCATACATTTGGAAATTATTAGTTTCGGATAAACTAGGGCGACAATATCAAATGGTCTTACTAAATACACTTTCATCTCAGCAAAATAAAAAGAGCAGGGTTTAAATCAAATGTAACATTTTAAAGATTCCTGATTGTATTTTTTTTTATTTGATCCTTTCATAAAATATATAAGGAGTAAATCGGTGCATAAAGTCACACGTGGATTTAGAGGTGAAATTATTTCACATCGCAATAGGCTCTTGTGTTATTTTCTCTTAAGTGTTACCGTATCGCCTCATCGCTTGAATATCAACGAAAAACAAATGAGGAGAGCAGAATATACAAAATCGACTTCATTTATTTCGCCAGATCAGGACCCATAATATTGCTGATTCTTCATAGTAATAATAATTGTTGAATCTATCCACACACGCACATGAGTCTGAGTCTCCACCTGGATCCTGACCTAGTGTCACATTCTATCCTCGTGGGGATGCGGATATCAAGAATACAGCTGTGAAGAAACTGAAAAAATCTTCGCGAAACATTGACACTGTTTTCTCTTGGTGAAATGTTCACTCAAACACGCACACATATGTTTCGCATGTGAATTTAAACTGTTGACGCTTTGCCTTACAAAATTATTCAGAAATTTTGAATATTTTGACCTCAGTAAACTTCATCTGTTCCTATAAAAGAATTGGTGAGCCAATTACAAAGGTAATCAGCATAGTTAATTAAACATAGAATTATGCAAATTTAAAATGTTTTTACAGTTTAAGACAGATTTTCCCATATATCATTTTAAAGTATACACGTCAATGTATTAAAAAGCGAAATAAAATGTGTATGTAGTGTAAATGGTTATCGGCGCGGAAAATGGAATCAGGAATCCGAATTCTAATTCCGACCTAGTCTGTTGCTTTCACTTTCACACTAATGACCTTTGGAAAGGAGCACGTATTCACTTTCTCTCCCTCTACCTATGGCTTCAATAGCCCTCTAACCTTAAGTTACAGTCAGTCTAAAACTGTTTCCCAATTTGGGTTCTAGCGCCTGCTTTGCTGGCTCTGTTATATTGAAAGGGGCACTGGGAGTTTTTATTTCATTTGGAGGTCGGTAAACATAGTCGGGGGTGGGGAGAGATGGGCATTTATCCATGTTTATTTCAAATTTTCAAAACTTATTCAATATTGGCTCCAAAAAGAAATTTCTGAAAGTGCTGTGGAAAGCTATCAAAGTTTTCTTCGTTGCTTTTTCAACTTCCAATATGGCTGAATGTAGTTTCAATGCAGTTACAGAGCTTCTTACTAAACAAAGAAACCGCCTGAAAATTACAAAACAAGGTGATTTACGATTTCTTCTAAGCAGCATGGAACCTAAAGTAAGCGTCTTAACTAGTAAGCACCAAAGTCAACCATCGCACTGAAATCATTGTGATAAGCTATCGAATAAATGTTTTTTTTTTTTTTTAGTATTTTAATCATTGGCATTTATAATAAAAATGAAAACAATATTAAAATTATTTTTGCACTAATACCTAAGTGCTATCTTGTTATGAAAGATGAATTCACTGTCAGTGGGGAGGGAGGTTGAAAAATGTTTGTGCCCAAAAGGTGCGCCGATTGAAAAAAGGTTGGGAAACACTGGTCTAAGATGGACTCTCTGAATTCAAAACCGCTGAGAAAGCAACGGAAAACCACTCTACTATCATTCCCAGTAAGTCATGGTAATTCACAAATAATGAAGAATCTGGGAATAGACACGATCACCCACATCATAAGGAGACATGACATTTAATATCGTGTAAAGATTTGTATAAAAAAAAAAAACGAACTTAAAATGCGTCGTTTGTTTTCTAAGGCAATAAACTAAGAGAATTGCAAAAGAAATCTTTAATCTCAGTTGCTATTAACTTTATTTATCCGTTCATCTCTTCCGCCAAATGCAAGCATATCTGATGGTTGCCATCATCACTAATTTTCATTTGAAGTCTGTCGGCTTTCGGTTTAGGATCAAAGTGAACTATCTAATCCTCTTTGGTCATTCGTGACCAAGTGTAAAAAACTTCTATACCCAGGGGTCCATCCCCTTAGGCTGCATCTCCCCATTAGGATACGGCCGAGGTCAGTGCCAGAAAGTACGCGTGTGTGTGTGTGGGGGGGGGGATTTATACCTGACCTTTAGACGAAATTGTCCTAGGTGGGTTGGGCAATAAATAACCTAATCAATAACAAAACATCAAGCAGACAGACTCTGCTGCTGTTGGCATAGACAAAGAGACGGTCTTATTATTTATCAAGATATTTTTTATCATTATAAAGCTAAAAGAGTGATTACTAAAAATGATGCATTCGTATGTTTGATAGGTACCTCTACGGATTTATAAAAAAAATTCAAAACGCATTCTGAATAATTTAAATATCTTCAAATTTGGTTTTATTTGAAAGATAATAGAATAAAGCTAATCCATAAAAGAAGAAAAATAATTTTACCTATTCAAATAAAGATTTTAGACATTTAAATATTAGCACTCATTACTCACCGAACCCATATCGTAGAGACGAAAAATGTAAACAATAAATTTTAGAAATCTCTTAAAATGCAATAATTATCCCAGAGATTTGATTCAAAGTAAATTAGTAAATTTAAGGTTTAATTAACAGGATTTTGTAAAAATAATGTTTACTTTTTTGCTTAAGGAGGCACGGTAGAGTAATGATTGAGACGAGTTCGAATTCAAGTCGAGTTCATTACATTCGTTACATTGGGAAAGGTATGAATCTAACTCTTTTCCCTCCAGCTATTGGTAAATAGTAGGACGGACTGGGTTCTATAGCTTTGGTGACAACCGGTCTAGGAGAAGGAAAACAAACTCTGCATTCAAAAACTGTATGCAGTCCTGGCGATGCACATATGCAGCTAAGAAAAGGAATGTTTGCATTGACACGATGACACGATCAACTCCTCTACTTAAACCATAACGAATTTATTTATTTACATACGGTAGCAAGTGAGATGTCAACAAAGTTATATGTCAACAACAGTAGTCCTCTACTGTCACTCCCAAAGCGCGCGTCAAATTTAAATAAGTACGAATGACCAAAGTGCTGAAATCTAAAAATTGATATTGTTTATATTTAAAAATAAATTATTTCTAACTTTACATAACCAATAATTTAGGAATATCATTTTTTTTATTCAGTAGACTTTTATGAAACTTAGTAGAATGAGTAATTTTATCTTTTATGCTACATTCGAAGAATAAACAAGAAATTGTCGGTGTTGCAGGCCGGTATCTCCTGAAATGCCCACAGCAAACATGGCACATTCGGGATTTGAGTCCACGTAAAGAAATCTAAAGAAACGTCAAGAAACAATTTTGTTGTATGCCTAAAAAGGTTACAAACAGACAAAGGGTGGTACTCGAGTGGAAGGAACAGAAACGCGTGCATAGATAAAAGAAGAGAGGTTTACTGTAAACGAGAATACGCTACTGAAAGCCAGGGAATCGGGTGGCAGGCTAGTAATTCCCGAAATAACCCCCCAGGTATACCCTCCATATATAGCTACTGATATAGTCAGTCTACATAGGCGATAGAGAGTGTGGAACATTCCATTACAACATATATATATATATATATATATATATATATATATATATATATATATATATATATATATATATATATATATATATATATATATATATATATATATCCATGACTTATTGTGAATGATAGTAGAGTGGTTTTCCGTTGCCTTCTCAGCGGTTTTGAATTCAGAGAGTCCATCTTAGACCAGTGTTTCCCAACCTTTTTTTTTTTCAATTGGCGCAAACTTTTTTGGGCACAAATTTTTTGTCAGTATCCCCCACCCCCTAAGGTGAATTCATCTTTCATAACAAGATAGCACTTAGGTATTAGTGCAAAATAATTGTAATTTCGTTTTCATTTTTATTATAAATGGCATTAATTAAAATACTAAAAAAAAAACATTTATTTGATAGCTTATCACAATGATTTCAGTGCGATATATATATATATATATATATATATATATATATATATATATATATATATATATATATATATATATATATGAATAAAAATGACAATAGGAAAACTGGTAATTGCTGACGCGTTTCGTCCAATGTGGACTTTATCAAAGCAAAATACGAAAATGAAATTAAATGAACAAACTTTGTTCATTTAATTTCATTTTCGTAACCGCTTGGACTTGGAGGCTCAAATTTTCAGGATTGTCGTGTTTTAGTGATACCCACCAGTGATTAAAATTTTAAGAAAATCCCTGAGATAAGGATGACATGGTCTGGATGATATGATATGGAATTATCCATTCGCAGACTGTCAAAACGGAAGGCAAATTTGAATGCAAACACTTCTTGGCATTTTAAGAAATCTCTCCAGCGTAGTCAGCGTACCAAGGAAGAATTTTGTGACGAAATTTTGTCTCGTGAATGTTTTAATTATTTTTTTTTCTTTTACCCCGTGTGTGAATTTCAATTTGTAGGAATGGTTTGGAAGGTTTTGTTCATTCTTAACTGTATTAATGAATTCTGTTAGCAACCTTGTATTCTGTTGCTTTGAGCCCCGCTCCATAACCGCTTGAATCTTGCTTAAGTTGGGATTTAAGAAATCTCTCAAATATAAAACAAACAATATTCCTTTTTAGAAAAACAAATATAAAGCATTTATATAATAAATATATACGATATGAGAATGAGAATGTTCTTTAGGGCAGATAGAAAGTTTCTTCAATGTTCCTGTCAGTAAAAGGATTTTGAAAGCAGTTTGTTCAGATTAAATAATATTTTACATCGTAAGTTTCTGTCATAGTTTGATATTGCAGATTAGGTAAGAGTTGTCTCCACTTACCTGTTGAATATTGAATATATATTTTTTTGTTAATGAAACAGATAAAAAGATGGGAGTTTAAATATAACGTGAATAAAGTTGATTCAACAAGAGAGTAAGTTGTCTTCTTCATGGAAAGTTTCTTGTAATCGAAATTGGTAAATGAAATGTTGGTTGATATCAAAAGTTGAATTGTGTTTAAACGATAAACGTTTAAAAAACTTAACTTTTGACTTGAGTAACTTGTGCCTTAAATATTAAGAATCTTTTTTTGGCTTTAAGATAGTTGACTCGAAGTAGGTTTGCGTTAAGTTATGTTCAAAGTTGCTTTTTGAATAAAATGTTTGTTTGGCAAACAAACTGTATGTTCTTTGAGTAGAATTCTTGTTCTTGCGATAAAAATCGTTAAAATTGTGTAGTTTGTTGGTGAGTGAGTGAATTCGACGTTTGGGATTATATTAGGAAATCTAACTTCAAAGATTTGAACGGCGTGAATTTGCATGGCAATTGTTTGATGTCGCAAAGCTCGATACTTATTGTATAAAAATATACAATTATGGCACAAGGCCGAAAAAGGAGGGATTGGTTTGAGGCTGGTCTTCACTGACTATCTTATACCTAGCTAATCCGATTCACTACCTATTCTCATTAAAAATTCGCACATTCCCCATAAAAACTCATCCGTCACCAATCAATCCTCCATATACCATAATGACGCGTCCTCTCAAGGGGGACCTACAGAACGTGGTCAGAACCAGGAGCTGTTTCGATTTTTTGGCAGAAAACACGAATGCGTAGGCGTCGAACACATTTAAATATTTATTAACCAATCAACAGTCAGTAAAATAGTCAAATAAGATTTAACTTCTGTGATCCACTTATTTTTACAGATTTTGTCGATCACAGTACTGTTACGTAGGAAATGTATTGGAATCTTTTTTAACCAATAGAATTAGATTACAAATAAAATATTAAATTGAAGTAGGGCACTAAAAATACACATCTTGTCATTAATTTCAACACATATCTCAAAGTCTTATGTTATTGTTGTATATTTTATTCATTTCATTTTCAGTATTAAAAAAAAAGAGAAAAAGAATCTTCTATAAACTACTAATACACATAACACGGGATAACTTACATTAAACACCAACATCAATCATTTACAAATGTTTTAAAAATGCAATATTTGTCTTAGAGAGGTTTCAAAGTCAGTTAGTAAATTTAACCATTAATTAGCTGGATTTAGTAACGATGTCTTTTTGCTTAAAATATAATTAAAATATTCAATTACGCCCAGTATCCTGTCATAAGTAAAAAAAAAAAAAAAAAAAAAAAAATAGACTGTATAATTTCACCCCTGACTTTAAAAAAAAAAAAACGCGCGAAAAATAAAATTTTAATTCGGGACACAAGAACTGCAATAATAGACATTAGTGATAGTCACTGTTTAAAAATAAATTGTTTAACCTGAATTAGCAATTGTTTAAGAAAACATTTTTTTTTATTCTATGCGCTTTTATTAAACTTCGTAGATTTAATAATTTTGTCTTTAAATGTATAAAAAAAAATAAGAATTAGCGAGATGATACTTTTATTTTTCTGATAGTGAAAGTGTATTCAAATGCTGTAGTGTAATTCAAGATTCTCTTTTCCTGAACGTCCATACAAAAATAGTTGCTTAAAAATAACATAAAAAAAATTAAAAACTCCTTTTAAAGGTTTACACTCGAAAATGGCATTCAACTTTACATTTTTCGATACTTCAAAGAAATCTTTAGTTGTTGTTGTTAATAATAATAATAATAATAATAATAATAATAATAATAATAATAATAAAAACAAAAAACAACAATACTACTACTACTACTACTACTACTACTACTACTACTACTACTACTACTACTACACTTCCGAACAACATCAGGATGAATTCCAAAAACTCACGGTAAATTGAATTTTTTTTTTTTATGAATACCAGGTATAGATTTCTCCCCTGTTCAATGTGATAAAGTCTTAAATTGTGCAAGAACCAACTGTTGTAATTTTTGAGTTTTATTATTTTGATATTGCATTTGATATTCCATTTTTTTTTTGTTAAGGAAATAAGTCAAGGATTTTCCATTACATAACTGAAAAAATTTCTCGCTCGCGCTCAATTAAAAAACAGATATGAGATGTAAATCAGGTGGACCAGAACCAAAAACTATTTCCACAAGGCTTTTTAATAAAAAAAATAACCTATCTGAAAATGTATTATTCATTATGTACACAAAATTTTGTTTGACTTTGATAATTCTCTGATCTTTTGCATTTTTTTAACAGAGCAGCGATTTTTATTTAAATAAAAACCTAACCATTTTAGAAGTACCAAATTAAACTTTGTATTATAAGGACAAGTTCTCGGGGAATTTAAATTAATATCTTTTTTGGTCAAACCGAAGACGCAGTTATAAATCTACCCTGAAGTGAAATAAAAAATGATGCAGAATTAATTTTTAAATTAAAAAAGCTTTTACGAGTAAAATGTTATCGACACTATTGTCTGAAGGAAAATATTTTTATGAATGATGAATTTTTATAAGAAATTTTGGTGGATTTTAACGTAATTCTAAGTTTTTTCTTTTTGTTCAAATCCCTGAATTTGTTTTGCTCAGGCTAAGTATCGAAAAACACCATATACAATTGATTATTTTTCATCCATAATGTTGAATGTGTCAAACTTTAGTAACCCTAATTTCAATTTCAAGCATTTTCTTGAATTTCATTGGTTGTGAAATAAAAATAAGCTTCGAGAAATTTCCATAACTATACAGTCAAAATTTGTGCAAAAATATGCTCAACTGGCATAAAAAAAAATTCTTTCTCAAATTCATTTAAATGTTTCAAGAAATCCTATTGGCTAAAAAATAAAAAAATACAACATTCGGCCAGAAAAATTTGCAACAGCTACCAAGTCCCGTTGAGCTGATTTCGTTGTTAAATAAATAGAAATAGCAAACGAATGGCCGCGGAGTCGTTTAATTTACTCCAGCCTCCCTAGTGTGACGAGATTTGACACAAGGTGTGGTGACTGTGGGAAACCCGAGCGCGTACACCCGGGACAGGACGCCAAATTGCTCAACCCCTGCAACCATCGGCTGCGCTGACATCGGTATGACTACCGACCTCACCTTTCTAGTACAATGTAAATGTTCTGTTTTGTTTTTTTTTGTTTTTCTTTTTTTTAAGTAAAATGTATTATTTACATTTACCATTCTGAATATTCGAGAAATTTCGTAGAAAATATGTGCTTCTCTGACAGGAATCGAACCTGTAACACCAAAAGGAATCATCATTGGATCTGATCTGCTGTTAACCATTCTGACAAAAAGAAGCGTCTGGTTAGCAAAGTCCAAATTACTGTTTATAAACAACAAATATTCTACGATCCCAAACGATCATATCTGCTCACGAAATATATCCTTAATTATTTTAATATATTTTCCGTTTACACGTTATTTTTATAGAAAAGTAAATGTAATTAATTACCAGGCCGGTGAATGTAATTAATACTGTTTAATTAATTAAAAAAAAAACAGGTCATTTACTTAAATAAATTATATTTATAAAAATAACGTGTAAACGGAAAATATATGAAATTAATTGTCGGACTTAAACTATTTCATAATATGTTGTCATTGTTTACGTTAGGATATATTTCGTGAGCAGATATGATCATTCGGGAAAGATCGGCTAAGATTTTTTGTTCATAAACACTAAACAGTAATTCGGATTTTCAGACGCTTATGGTTAACAGCACATCAGATCAAATGATGGCTCCATTTGGGGTTACTGATTCGTATTCCTGTCGGAGAAGCACATATTTTCTACGAAATTTCTCGAACATTCAGGCAGGTTAATACTGTTTCATTTAAAAACAATGCAAAGTATTTACTTAAATAAATTAAAAATAACGTATAAACAGAAAATATATTAAAATAATTGAATAATCATCGGACTTAATTCGTTTCATTATATATATATATATATATATATATATATATATATATATATATAAAAGTGAACATAGAAGTCAACACTTAGAGGCGACAGTGGGTTTCATGCTATATGCCTGACGATTGCATATAGCATGAAACAGACTGTCGCCTCCAAGTGTTGACTTCTATGTTCACTTTTATATTTACACACGCTCTATCTCTGATATTGAGCACTTTATCCCATAAATATAGCATACCTTAAGACTATATTTCTTTATATATATATATATATATATATATATATATATATATATATATATATATGCTAGCTTAAAAGCCGCCTTATCGGGCAGCATTTAAGCTAGCCCTTGCGGAGGGCTCTTGACTGGACCTTCCGCTTGCTCAGGAGTTTGAGAGTCTTTGCATATTCCCAGCATTTGAAGCTTTCCTGGCTGCCATTTGATCTGGATTTTCTTTTGCACGGGAATTTCTTTTCCTTGCTACAGCCTTGGCTCTTTTGATTGCAACCTGATCCTCTGTTGCCAGAGATTTCTTTTTGAGAGGCATACTGCTGCCATATGCGATAGGCAACAATAAACTACAGAAGAACTCAAAATTGATCGCTGCATTTAAGCATTGCATTGATATTTAAGCTTACCTTTTAAAAGTTCAAGGATAATTCTCCTCGCCACTTAATTTAAAGACAATTTGATATGCATAGGTCCTTACTTTCCTTACAAACAATTATTTTTATTTTATGGGTGACTTCCGTAATTAATTTCAATTATTCCTAAATTTATTTCCAAGTTATAAAAATTGTTATCGTACAAAGAAATTTGTTGCAAAAAAATTACGTAAAACAATCGTCGAAAACAATCGTAGTCATGAAAACTTGGGAATCCAAAATTTCTGTAACATGAGCTAATGAAAATTGGTTCCCTTTTAATTGAAAAAGTGTGACACACTGATATTCGCATTTATTATATAGATATGACAAATTGGAAAAGGTTTTTGTGACGCGTTTCATCAATTAGTACTTCATCAGAGTGGGTTTATTTACGTTGTTATGACTACACATGCGCACGACACGAGAGATACTGGGAGTTTCAAAAAAAAAAAATTATTTCTAATTTTTCACGCGCCACAAAAACTTTTTCAAATGTCATACATCTTTTCTTTCAAAACTGTTCTTGATATATAACAGATTATATATCGTTACCATATATATATATATATATATATATATATATATATATATATATATATTAAATATGTATTCATCGGGACACAGAAATTACCATGTTTCAAAATCAAAATCTAAATCTTAAATTAAACTTAAAATTTAAAGTTTAGTTCCATTTTCAAGCGATGCAGTTTAAAGTTTATAAATAAATAAAATAATAAACAAATTAATATTTACCCCCCCCCCGCCCGACAAAATAACAGTTAGAATAGACTACAGCAATCAATCCAAAAATTGGACGAAAAATAGCTTTAATTACCTTCCCAGACAAAAACAAACTATTGAATAAACAATTTGAATTAATCACAAAAATCTTTTACTGCGTTACTAAAACATCGAAAACCGAAAAGAATAAATAAATATATAAAATAAAAATAAATAAAAAACAAATAAAATAAATGAACCCAAATAAATAAATAAACAAACCACCCCCGCCAAAATAACCGTCATATGCACCACTGACCCGTATATATAATAGTCGATAAAAAAAAACAACACACGTGCCCTGACGATTACGTCTAGCATGAAACAGTCTGTCGCCTCTGATTGTTGACTTCAATGTTCACTTTTATATTTACATACGTTCTATCTCTGATATTGAGCACTTTATCCCATAAATATAGCACACCTTAAAATTATATTTCTTCATATATATATATATATATATATATATATATATATATATATATATATATAATTAAGTAATGAAAATCTTGGTAACCCATATGAGAGAGCTCAATATTAAATCAATGGAAATTTTGTATTATCAAATGCCAAATAAATTTGACCATTTTTTCAATCAAACCAATTCTATAGAGTTCAATTTCAAATAACGATTTGCAATTTTTAAATCAAATCCGTCGTTAATGAAGTTTCATATTCTTCTTAGTTTGAAGGGGTTTTTTCCCAGTCGTTATAAAGGCCATTAATTTTCATTGCCGATGAATCATCTGGATGAAAAAGTGAAACTGAGTAAAGTTGTATTCATCAAGTTGAATTCGTGTTCTTTTCCATGCATCTCCTGCTTGCCCAATGTGAGCAAGATTCATAACAGTCGGCAATATCTCTTTTTAATCTAAAGAGACATATTCACAGATACCATATATCAAATCATTCTGAGTATGAGGAAGCTTTAGCTGTAAGAAATTTAACAACCTCCCAAAATCGTGGCTTGATGAATAAAGTGAGACAATTGAACATTGTAATACACACTTTATACAAGAAACACAATACATGATGAGAAAGAGAATAGGGATTGCTAAAAAAACGTATTCTTTTAGTAGCGGAAATGAAATCCAAATACATATCTGTTTGAAATAAGATGACACGTCTGAATGGAGTTTATTAGCTTGTTTGCCCTCGCATTATTTAGGTTAGCTTGTGACATCCAAATGTTCGAAAAATTTAAATAAGGTTAACATAGAAATAAAATTACATTAATACAACGTGAACGCCTTTCTCTTTTTTATAAGTAATCTTAAGAACTTAAAATATTTTAGCATTCTAATAATTTATTGCATTTTAGGTACTTTGACTTACTTACAAAGACGCTTGATGAGGAAATGTTAGAAAATTACCGATGAATTTCAAATTTAGTATTATTTTCTGGTGTGTATGGATGTCCGTATTTACAAAAATCGATACACACATAAAAAAAATTAAAATTTTTAATATTGAGTGTCATTGAATTGTAGCGAGCTTTTCCATTTATAATTATTAAATACTGTTTTAATCTAATAATGATATCACTTAGCCGCTACAAATCACCGCGGAATTTTAAAATATTTAAAAATTTATAAATTATTCTAATTAAAATTAAAAAATAAAAACCATTCTTGTAAAAATTCATTCATCGATTTTTTTTTCTTAAAACAATAGTATCAATAATATATTTTATTTCATAAAAGGAATTTAAAGTTTTTTTCTAATTAAATAATATCTTCGTTTTTTTACCTTTTTAATTTTATTCTTCATAGCAGATTTCCTGTAGCTGTTGACCCCCAAAAATGTCTTTAAATTCTCCAAAGATTTGTTCTCATAACAAATATAAACATTGAGCGACATACACAAAAATTCCCGAAATTTCATGAAATTAAATGACTAAAGAGGTAACAAATGTAAAAGAAAAATATATTTTAACCAAGATTGTCTAAAGAACTGGTTAAAACATTTAATTCATTTGTGTGTATTTGTTTGTTCAATGGCACATCAATTCCTTATGGGTCATTTAATGCCGAATTTATTTGTAAATGAGTCCTGAACGTTTCATTAAAATCCGATTCATTAATATCATCTGAGTTTTGCAAAAATTTCTATTGTGTTTTTCTCGCAAAAAGAAGCTCAAATTTCCCGTTTTGACTGTCGATTCCCGCCCATCCTAAGATTAACTACATTTTCCGAAGTTTTTAAATGAATAAAAAAAAAAAAAAAAAAAAAGAAAGAAATAATAAAAATATCCTCTGAACTCCTTTCTTAATAATAAATATTGTGACGCTAAATTTTGTTTTTGTGTTTTAGGCATTATTTTTCATCATATATCCTTTTCATAGACTTCTTACCCTAATGTGTTTATGTGTGTGGTTGATTTGGTGGGGGTATCTGTTCATACGAAACAGCCTTATGATCTGAAATTTTCGCAAGAACAGACATACCTGATATGGAGAAAAATATACATACATTTTTGTATTTTTACTCACAATTTACAGCAGAAAATGAAATGCAAACAAATTGACTGCTATACGTTTTCAGATGTGTCTTTTGATCACTAAGTTTCGGTTCTCAATTTGCGTAAAGGGAAACAATTGGCGTAAACCTCTGTAGACAAGCTGACATCTTTTACTTGACTGACGACACTATAAAAATTATATGTAAGTTTGCAGCAGATATAAGCACGAATATCTTTTGAAATGAGTCAAACCATCACCGATGTGTTAAATATTATCTTTATATACCACGCTTTGTTTTCTACACATGTTTAATCTTCTTTTTATGCAGGTCTCGGTTAATTTAGGGTTGCCGTGTACACAGTCAGCGCTAGTATCAAATTAATAAGCCAAGCATGCAAATTAATACGTTATGTGAGTCACAAAACAAATGAAACAGGTAATTATAACCTAGAAAATTGTCAGATTAACAATGCAGCTAACAAAACTGTAGGTGACCAAAGATTGAGAGCTGATCTCTCCTCTCACGTAGCTCTAACATCTCACTGGGATGAAAACTGGTTGGTTACATCAAGGCCTCGAAAACTAAACTAGTTACATTACGTCATCGCCGATCAAACCCTGAAATACCACTAGTCACGATGATTGGATGTTTCCTGAAGGAGGCCTTGTGGTTTGAGCCACTATTGGGCCGCAAACCAGACCTCAAGTGAAACTCATACATACGATCCATCGTTAAAGACGCAGGAAAAATGGTCGGTTCCCTGTACCGCTCCAGCAAGTACCTGACACCCCCTGCTATCTTCTAGAGTTGCAAGATCAGGCCGAAAATGGAGTACTGCTGTCATATTTAGACAGGAACTGCCCAGTCCTCATTTTTCAGATTCGTGAGAGTTCAAAAGCGTCTCAGCCACCTTGTGTTTGAGAAATTATTTTCCACCCTGAAACTCCTCTCTCACAGATGAAATGTTGCAAGTCTCTCACTGTTCTTTCGCTACTTCCATGGAAAATGCTTGGGCGAACTAAATTCCTTAGTTCCATCACTTCTCACCTTCACGGCTAGGACACGCCCATTGTAGAGAACCTCCCTCCCACCCCATTCCCTTTGTATTCCATTGGTGTGATGTGGGTTTCATCCGAGCAGCTTCTTCCCGCGAACAATTGCTCTGTGGAACTGACTCCCAAGAGGATGTTTCCCGATCACTATAATCTTAAGCTATTCATAAGTTAATTGTTAGCTTCCCCTCCTACCTACATAAACTGAGCGTTTTACTCTGTAACCCTTTACCTCCAACGGTAAAAAACAAACTCAACAAAATTTTGTATAAAGAAAACCAGAGAATAAATCGGTGAAAACATTGTGCAATATAACAAAATAATGCAGATAAATTGAATATTAACTTTACTTTTAAAAAGCGGATAAAGATTTATTAAATCGTACTTAATCTGTTGTGTTTTCAAAATATCGATCATTGGGCCATATTATTTAAATTATTTAGAGATGAGTTGTTGTTTTTTAGCATTTTACTAAAAAGCTATTTCAAAAAATATTGTAATGAAAACATTAAGAATACTATTTTGTAACAGACAGATTTCAAAGTTCCCTGGCAAAGATCCTCTCTAATTTTTACACCATTCATGAATCGGTGAAATTAGAAAAGATTTCTACACATTTTTGGTTTCAAAAATTAGACATGAACCCGAAAATATGAGGAATCATGAAAATATTTCAACTCTTAAGTTCAAATAATAATTACTTAATATAAATTTAATGAATTTCTAATAAAAAAAAACACTTTATGAATTTGAAAATAGAAAAATATGTCATGGATGTATAGCTTATTAAGTATTGTGCATTACATTTTGCATTAAAAAGGTTTTCTTTCACAAACAACCTCAACATCGTCTTTGTAATCTTTTTCAGATTTGTGAGGAGGTGTGGATTGCGAAACGGTTATCGTCGAGATAAGTGAAATCAGCACGCTGTTCAATTTTCAGTCGATTTCGTTTCGTTCACTTCTCGTTCATATCCTTGGAAAAGGCATGAATCCATTTCCCCCTAGTTGTGGTTTAAAAAACAAGAAAGACTGTGCCCTTTTGAGGTCGTACCCAATCTAATCTAAATTCTGAATCCAAAACCAATCTGAGAAATGGACTCTCTGTTGGACTGTTACCATAGATACATTACTACTGCAGTGCATGTAGTGTCCTTAAGAACCTAATTGATTATGGGTCAGATTTGTATGTTTTCCAATATTGATCCATTTTAAGTAACATTTTTGAAGTAATTGAGAGTTTTTGATGAGTTTATAATGACTAATGCTGATTGACAAGTATGTTATAAATTGTATTTTAGCAGTGAGAAGTAAGTCAGGATTCAAGTTCTTAACCTTTGAGAACAGGAAAAAATGACCTTCGTATTAATTGAGAGTTGGTGGCCAATGAAGCAACTATTTCAAGGCGTTGTCCAAACGCTATACTTGTCATTGGATTAATCATGATATTGAATTTGTCTCCTGTCATTTTTTTATTTTAATTTTTTGTTTCCATTCGCAGATATTGTGCAAATACCGAGATAAAAACAAATATAAAAGCTACGTGAAGTGCGAGCGTGTACGAGTGTGATTTATGGCGCTTTCCATCCCGTCTGCTTGTGGACTTAGTGCGAAGTTATGAAGATTTACGATAGACATAAAATTCTCCGAGTCACTTCGCCTACTTGGCTTGAAAAGTTGAGAGGTGGAAGTGTTGTCGTCATGCCATGGTAGCAATATTAGGGAAATGGTTACATATGCGAGAAAGAATACTATATGTACGGGTCTGACCTACACGGTTAATCGTAAAAAGGGAGCGAGCAAGAAGTTGGCTTAAGCAGGTGCTGGGTAATTGTTCTCTCCTCACCCAATTTAATCGACGTGAAAACATAAATATGAATACTCTTTGCTATCCTGAATTTGTGAAGCATGATCAACAATGCATATATTATATATATATATATATATATATATATATATATATATATATATATATATATAGGCAGTATATCTTCATTCAAGCATGTTTCATTAAATAATATAGACATATTATGTCTATTTTTAAAGACACATTACTGTCCACCTTCACAATAGAGGAAAATACTTGTTAACAACACCAATATACTACACCACGAAAATAATAAACAAAAACTTCAAATTCTTGAGGCCCTCTATATCAAAACCAACCAACCAACACTCAACAACATTTATTATGAATATACTAGTAATGTTTTAACCTGTATTTGAGTTGACTGACATTTAACACCATTTTGAAATTTACCACGTTGCAATTTTACCATCTCTGGTTATCACCCTTTGATTAAGAACGCTTGTTTACAAAACATCGTAACCACAACGGTTAATTTTAAAATGCTTTTAGCAGAGCGCGTTCGAGCGTGTTTGGAAAATCACTATCACAACGATTACAGTTACATTAAGTTTGTCATCGCAATTCACCCCTGACGATGATGTCGGAGGAGATCGAAAGTACTTGGGTTAACAAAAAATACGGCACCTTAAAGAACTAGAAAAGATTAAACAGACATAATATTTTCATCTATTATTATTTAATATTTAATGATATATATATATATATATATATATATATATATATATGTGTGTGTGTGTGTGTGTGTGTGTGTGTGTGTGTGTGTGTGTGTGTGTGTATATCAAGTATGTGGTAAAGTTCAATTTACATTACATGAATCATTCATACAAAAAACAGACATAGAAGTTAATGGTTTAAATGGCGAGAATACATCTTCGCAAACAATTTTTAAAAAGTACACTAACCCCGAACCTGTATATGAATGTTATGATCCCTGTTTATAAATTCCAGTTATATATATATATATATATATATATATATATATTTAGCGATAGTTTAGCGGTACAAGTCGGGTACTGTGGTCCGTGCTAGAATGTATACGTCGTCATGGAAATACGTGAACTAAACTGTAAACTATACTGAACACTTCGTTGTTCCTGCATTACATGCACACAACTTCAGTGCATGTGGAAAAATATCAAAACCAAAACTCAAATGCATATTCAGAAGACATTCAGCCATAGTATTCTCATATATTGATGAATTTATGAGGCGTCAGCAGTTCTGGAAAATACATTGGCACCTTTTAGAAATACAGTCACATATTAATGAATTAAGGAATGTGAATGGTACAGTACACTTTAAGGTGTATTGTTGAATAAAGTAGTAGCGGGTAAAAAGACTTTTGATGAGAAGTTATAAGCTCCTGGTACCTTTAACCCGTTAAAATTTTGGTGGACGCGTATAAATCAAAAAGAATAATAAAACATAGAATTTGAACAAAGAAATAATAACAAATATATTGTCAGGATATTTTTCAAAAGAAAAGATGAGAAATGAAATTAAATATGAAATGTCACCGAGTCACTTTCGAATCTCGTGCCGCCTGTAAATCGTCAGAGGGCGATAATTCCAAAATCTCACCGCAGTGAGATTTTATTAATCGGGGGGGGGGGGCGGTACTCGAACAAGGTAAACTGTTTCAGCTTTACCGCAAAAGCTGAATTTGCTTGTTCGTTCCCCATTACTGTGAACTGTGCCAAGCATAGTCAAGCATTTTCATTCCTGCGGTAACTGCTGCTGTGACGTCATATATGTTTCAACACAGACTACAGCAAAGGTAATATTAACCATTTCCTTATAAGGAAACATTCGGCATTCATTGACCAATCAGTTTGTACAACGGCCGGTTGAAATTTATAAAATCCTTCTCTTAAAAACAATTTCTCGGGAAAATAAGTTTCTTAAGTCATTTAGCTATCATCGTTCTTTTCACTATTGACATGGGTTTCCTTCCTAACCTTTTATTTGAAATAGTGTGAAATGTCAACATCTTGTTTGTGTTGTTATTTTCTCTTCGAGTTATAAATGATATCCATTTTAGTTGTTGCCGCTGTTGAATGTCCTGATGTGATTTCTGTTATAGTTCCTTGTGATTCTGTAGCACCAGATTTGGCATCCGTATATTTACGGAGTTTTCCGTTTGGATCAAATTCCCTCATAATAAACGGGCAGTACCTGAAGCAAGTTTTATTCATGTTTATAATTAACTATTTTTGTACAACATCGATCTAGCTGCGCTGGTTTATATTTGTTTATAGCTATATAAGAATAAGATAGATGTGCTCTATACACGACTCTTATAATAATTAAAGTATCAATCAAAAACAACGTTTAAACGAAATAAATTAAAAATAAAAATTTGTCAGATTTAATCCATTTCCTAATACATTTCAATTCCTAAACCGAACATCCGAGATGTACGATATTGAGGGTACTGTTCGGATTCGAGAAAGAAAAGGCTGCTGTGGTAAGCTTAAATTTTTTATTAAGTTTTAGACTTTAGGATGCAAAAAGGTAGTTTGTAACGTTGATCCGTTTTTATTTAAAGTGTAAATTGAATGCATAAATGTACAAAAAATAATTGATAACATTGTGCAAAACAATTATTGTAATTTTTTAAAAACTAAGACACTTTATGAAATGTTTAAGAATTTATGAAAGTTATAAATTTATCATTTGTCTATTGTCAGATCTTCCTGAATTTTGCTATATTCTTCATTTGCCTTCATGACAATTGTTTCTATGGCACTTTTGACATGAGTAAGACATTCTTTCACTTCACGATTATGCAGTTTCTCTTTGATAATTTCATTTTATTCAAAATCTTATTCAAAAACAATTACAATCTGTAAAGGAATTCAAAAATAATGATATACAGCAAAACTCCTCTAAACCAAATATCCAAAATGTTTGGTATTGAAGGTATTGTTCTGATTCAAGGAAGTCTAGATTTTGCTATGTTCGAATTTGGGGGGTTCTACTATATATATATATATATATATATATATATATATATATATAAAGGAAAATCTATGACAAAGTGTGAAAACTTTTTTCGTGTGACGTATTTCGTCCTTTAGCACTTCTTTGGACTAAAAAGTGATCTTGACGTTGATGTGATTACATATGCGCATGAAAGACAGGGGACGCTGAGAATTTTAAATTTAAATTAAAAAAAATAATTTAATATGTGTTTTGGGCATATGGTCTAGCAGATTTCATTTCTCTTATTAAATATCCCACATTATGATAACATATTTGCCAAGAAAGGTGAAATGTAAGGACCCGTGGATAATCTAGTGATTAAAGCACTTGCTATACATTTTCGTCTAAGTAAATTGTTTGTTTTCTCTTTTAATTAAAGTAACATTTCCACTTTGTCATATATGTTTCTAAAATTATTCTTGATATATAAAAAACTATTTATCATCCCCCATATATATATATATATATATATATATATATATATATATATATACACATATATATATATATATATATACACACATATATATATATATATATATATATATATATATATATATATATATATATATATATTAATCGAATTTACCCCAAGCAAGGCAGTAAAGCCACAAAGGGTTACTAGGTGTGAAAGTATTAAAAAACAGAAAACATTGTGAAAGAACGAGAACAATAGAAAAGTAATCAGGAAGACAGTAGATAATGATTGACATTGCATTTAAATTTTTCGAGATCAAAGTTGTCCAGAAAAGAGTTACACAAGCGAGAAATGCGAGAAATATCCCTGGATTTGTTGGCTAATGTAGATATCGGTAACTATAAAAAAAATCAATTTTCAGTTACTATGGTTAAACTGAAGAATGTTTTACCAAACTAATCGATTATTATGTATACACTAATCGAATTTTGATATATAAAAATTTTAGTGCACTAATCGAAAAAAATATTAATCGAGGGATGTATGTATATGTATGTACGATTGTAAATGTTGAAAATGTACAAAAAGACTGACACGAGTCGGTTCCAGATTAGAGTTAAATTATGCTGTAAGCATAAGATAACAATAGTACCTCTCCCCTGTCGGCCCTTTCCTTGGCCTAGAGTTATTTCTGTCTTAATTTCGTCAAAATATGCTCATAGTCAAAACATTTGTTTGTTTATATTGTAAATATGGAGTAACTTAATGAAAAATTAATGAACTTAGATGTTACTTTACACAATTCCCATAAGCATGCAAGAGATGAGATGCAAGGAGAAGATTTATGTAATGTGGGATGTTCGAGAATCTTTGGGGCGTGAATAAAGTTAAAAAAAGGAAATGACAACTTACTTTTAAAATACGAAAAATGAGTACCGTTTTCATTGTTTAAGAAAAGTTAATATACAAAATGGATAAATATATTTAATTTTGGTGCAGCAGTTTAAACGGTAAAAACAAATATTAAGTTTTATCATAAGCATAATCTGATCACTACGAGGCATAAATCTGCAGTGATTATCCTGCTCATTGTATCATCTTAGCACACACACACAGACTATATATCGCTATCTATAAAAGGCAGGATGTGTGTGTGTGTGTGTGTGTGTAACGAATGCACGGCCGCAATTTTCGACAGATTTGCACCAAAATTTACATGCACACGCTCCAAGTTAGCGGGAAGGCCAAGTCCGACGTTGCATTTCCCAACTCCCATCGATAGTGGAAATAATCGATTTTTTCATGCTTCTACGGCAGTTTTCATGTAGTTTGCGGCCATTTTCTATTGGCCAGAGTGAGAGCCTATAGCTGGCTGCCACGAATAGGCAGGAAGATTCTACTGGCCAGCGTGAGAACCAACAGCTGACTGACACGAATGTTAAGTAGCATGCTAGCATGCAAAAAATCGATAGCTGCATTCGTCACAAGTGGGAAAAATTTAAATCTGCATGGCACTTTTCTCCAATTGACTCATTCGCTTGCTTAAACTCAACGTTGATTCTGATTCCGCAGAACTAGGTTGGGTGTGAAAAAATATTTATTGTTAACATTCTTTTTTCATTTGGTTTTTCCAGTTCGAGTCCTTTTTTAAAGCTGATCGTTTTGTGTTCAATTTGTTTAGTTCTTTTTTCGTAACAGATTTAATGTTTAGTATAGAGCTTAGAAAAAATTTGCAGTGTGAGATAGGCAAGAAGTAAGGCATATAGCAACATCAGCACGGCAAAGGACACTCCTTTAAAGGCAAGGAAGGGCAAAAATATTTTAAGTCAAGTGATAGCGATTGCTGTATGAGTCGTACGATTATTGAATCAAGCACGGGCAACGCTGGGCCATGCTGCTAGTTTTTATATATATATATATATATATATATATATATGTGTGTGTGTGTGTGTGTGTGTGTGTGTGTGTGCATTGCTAGCACGAAGTCACAAGTCATCGTGATCGAGGATTTGAGTGTACTGGTCTCGTTCAGATTGTTGATCACGCTAGATAACACGCTCTTTCCCAGAAACTGTAACTAAAGTCTGCTCAGCATAGTTGCAATATAAACAACAGGTTGGTTCTGTGGGTGTTGAATAAATACAAATGAGCCTGAGCAAGCGTCTGTAATAGGGAATGGCTAGCCGCCCTATTAAACGGGTATCCTAGAGTGGCCAGCTATACAATATATATATATATATATATATATATATATATATATATATATATATATATACCCTGAGGAGTGAACGAAGTGATTGCTGGAGGGTCCGTCTATGAAACTCGGGATGCTGAAGGTAACATCAATCAACTAAGTAACAAATCTATGCTAATGACACTACTATTTATTCCTGTTTCAATGGTAAGTCTGATATGTTAGATGACAGCAAACTGGCAGCTGATCTCGAAAATGATTTTCAGTCTGTTGTTAACTGGGGTAAGGAATGTCCTGTCAATTTTAACTGCTCTCTTTTAATCATCTTAGTGAATTCTTTTTTGCTTTCTACCAGCATGGCTGATGCTAACCTCCAGGAGAGTGACTCATTGCGTCTTCTCAGTCTAACGTTTTCCATATACATGAAATGGAATGATTATTTCGGATCAATTGCTAAGTCTGCTGCTTGGAAAGTTGGTTCAGTGTCGTGATAGATAATTTTCCCCCCAGTATCTGTTTGGCAGATTTTATAAGCCCACCATTCGCTTATGTATTGTATATTTGTTGCCACATCCGATCTGGTCCTTCTGTTATGCTAGAGATTCTTGACAATACCTAAAGAAGAATATGCCATGTTATCGGGCCTGACCCGGTATCTCGGCTTCAGTTATGTTCTCACCATTATAGCTTAGTTTCCCTGTGACTATTCTATAAATATTTTCACGGCAATTGTTCCGATGAGCTTTCCTCTTTGGTACCTTGAAATTAATTATTAGATTAGCAGCTAGATCTCATCGCTTACTGTTGAAATTGCTAGATGAAATAAATCCTTTTCTTTTAAATGTCTTCACTCCTCAGTAACGTTCAATAAACGTCTTAGTGACTTTATCGCCTTGCTTGAGATGAAATAGGTTTTTGGTTTATTTTTAAGGGCTGAGAACTATGAATATTAGCATTTGTTTTTTCAAGCAAAGTATGAGGCAAAACCTTACATAACTATATTTTATTTTGAAATCACTCAAATAATTCGTATGCCTCTATCGGTCAGGGTTGACCATGGGTAGCATCCTAGTTGTCTGCATGGCTGAAGCATCGATGTCTGTGACTGTAGAGGCCAATGCAGGATGGCAATCTGCTTCAGAGGTCGCATGTGTGTCCTGTCTCTAGTCTGTTGGAGCTGTCACTTTGCTTTCTGCTGGTTCGCTTTTCCGTGGTGACTTGTGCCAGCTTCTCCTCCCCTGACTTGAGGTGTTTGGTCAAGGTTCCTCTCCATTTGGATCGTATGGCTGCCAGATTTTCCCAGGACCCTGAGTTGATGTCCACAGCTTTCATGTCGCGCCTCATGACATCGTGGTACCGCAGCTGTGGTCGCTCGGCGACCAGCTCTCCATACAGGTCGTCTTTGGGGATGCGACCGTCTGGCATGCGGTGGACGTGGCCTAACCAACGGAATCTGAGCAGTGTGAACATGCTGCACAGACCTGCTCGAGAAAGGATGTTGGGTACCTTGTCTTGCCACGCTATTCCCAGGATGCGGCGGATGCTTCTCATGTGAAAAGTGTTCATACGCCTTTCTTGCCTGCAAACTTAGTCCAAGCCTTGCTGCCATATAGCAGTGTGCTGATGATGCAGGCATTGTACATGCCATCTTGGACTTCACCGTCAGTTTGGGATTGGTCCACCCACGTGTTGTAAGGCGCGCAAGGGTTGTGGCTGCCTTCCAGATTCTCTTGTCAATCCTTGCGTCTAAGGAAAGGTTGTCAGTAATGGTGGAGCCAAGGTACGTGAACTGATGGACCACACCAAACACATAGTAACCAAAGGTGAGGACTGGTGGTGTTTCTCAAGTAATTAAGTGTTAAACATCGTGAAATTTGGTATTCACAGAACTTAATATCAATGACTGTATGTCTGACAGAGCCTTTTGGCCATTTGAGTAAGTATCCAAATTTTATTGGAAGTTTATATCATGGAGGATTATGATTTTTGCATAAATACCGGATCATGCTCTAATATCTATCATCTCTCTGCCATGTTTCTGCCTTTGGATACTTCATGAAAGAGATTTGAAGAATGCCTAATCCCGGAGATTCCAGTACTGCAGCAGCACCTCCCTCATTACACTAATGTGGAAGGGTTAGTGGAATACTGACACCAGCAGGACAGTGATCGCGGGGACCCGGCAATTTTTGTTCTTGGCCCATGTGTACGCATATGAGAACTCTACATTAAAATGTATCACATACTACCCTTGAGGGGAGGTGGGTAAATAGCGCCTACTAGGTCCTCTCTAAAAGTAACCTGAGGAAAATTGTCATTGGTTCAGTCTGTTATTGCAGAGTTGGGATCCCTGCAGAGAATTCAGAGATGACATGCAATGCAATGCTGCAATAATTTACATAAATGAGAAAATTATTTAGTACATGAAATATATGGCAACATTGTCATGTCAATGTTTCATCTTCTGTTATATGTGGTAATATTTGGGACATTGGCAAAGTAATTTTTTTTTCAAATTTTAGAATTCTATCAATTATTTTGTTTTTCTTGATGCTTTTTGGTTTGATTTTTTTCTGCAATGCATACATTTTAGATTCTTTGTAAATAGTATCCTTTTTATTATGTGAACCGTCACTTGACTAGTAATGCTGCTAAGGAAAAGAAACACATGTGTAAAATTATTGTGAATCTCCTCTGAATTTTGTCAATTAATACTGGTATGAGGGTATGTAGCTTTGGGGGTTCTCTCTGAATGTGGGTTCATTTTCTCATGAAGAGGTTAGAGATTATCTGACTTTTCCTTCTCAGGTGGGTTGCTTATATATCTTCTTGTCATCTGGTTATTCTACATGTGTACATCTTAAGTGCAGCCAGGTTGACCACCTAGTTACATGCCAAGGGCAGCCACTGAGCTACGAATCTGCACCTGATAGCTTGGAGGTCATCATCCTGGTCAATCAGCTATGTAGGAGGCTCTGGTGTGACACTGAGTGCAAAGTCTACTTTGTTATCTCTTAGAGTGTGCTCAGTACATATTGGGACCACTCCAGATCAACACTTCTTAGAAGAAAGGTTCCTTAATTACATTAAATTCAATTCTATTATTTTCTAGTGTGAATCACATACTACATATATCCTTAGAAATAGTGAAGGTGGAGTGTACAATTCTTACTTATGATGTAGATATTTGTTTACAATTTAATTATATATTTGTTGGTTAAATTAAACAGCTAGACTGACTAAATTTCCCATTCATTTAATCTTTTTCACCTGTAGATGATGTTGTCATGCCTCTTACATTTTCTACACACACTAGATATTGACTTCCGCACATCAGTTCCACGCATACATCCACTTTAACCAAAACAAAATGACCAGTCAGAGCTACTCATGCAAAAAGAACCAATACCTTAATTTGGAGCCAATTGACAGCTACATATACTCAAATTCAAACAGAGCAGCATTTGATGTCAACACTGGCATGCTGTGAGAAAGACACAACACACATCAGTGTTTGATGTCAACACTGCTGACATGCCGAAAGAGAAAAAAACCACTGATGGCATCAACAATATCCATTCCACTTCTAATTTTACCATTCTCTCTTCCTGATGCCTTAGCAACAGATAGCAGTTACTAATTTTGTGTGTATGTATATATATATATATATATATATATATATATATATATATATATGTAAGCAAATATATGGATATAGATCTGACAGTATGAAGAAAAATATATGGAAAAAACAAACAAAAATCCTTAGATGCAATTATGCTGTTTTAATGTTAATATAATGTCAACGTCGGACATTTCGGTCTAATAAACCATCTTCAGTTATCTGTTTGGATAAGTCTTGTTCTTATGTCCATCGTCTTTGTCATGTTGAATTGATAATGTTAATTATATTTTATGAATATGTCCTGAAGATGGTTTATTAGACCGAAACGTCCGATGTTGACATTATATTAACATTAAAACAGCATAATTACATATAAGGATTTTTGTTTGTTTTTTCCGTATATTTTTCTTCATATATATATATATATATATATATATATATATCTATATATATATATATATATATATTAGGTTGGTGCAAAAATAATGTCGGTTTTTGACGTATTTTTCAACGTCAAAAACCGACATATATATATATATATATATATATATATATATATCGCAGTTGGATTTATAGTTGCCAAGGTTGAGAAGGAAGGTTCTGTCTTCCAGGTTATCCATTTCCACCTCCACAACAATCTGCATAAATGAGTTTGAATTCTATGAAGGTTGGAAAGTGATTACTGAGCAGCTTCCACCCAGAATTGGCAGCAATACTCCATTTTTGGTCTAATTAGACTTATGTAGATAAAGTATGGCAGAAGTAACAGTAGAAGGAGCTACCTATTTTTCCAGTGTCTTTAATGATAGATTATGTATGTTTATATATATATATATATATATATATATATATATATAGACAACTAGACTCGTCTCGAAAAACCCTCGAATTCTTGATTTGCAAATAATCAAATCAATCTCGAGGGAAAAAAGGTTTTAAAAAAAGAAAGAGCTACAAACATGAACTTCTGCTGAAAAAAATCACACAGATGCAGGTCTGAAGCCCAAAGAAAAAACCCCGATACAAGTAAACAACTAACTAACAAAAGAGCTCAATACAACTGTAGAGCCATTCTTTCCCTGACGATCCGTTTAGGTGAAACCTGGGTAGGTTTGTCTGGCTCACTAGGTTTATCTATATATATATATATATATATATATATATAATGCAAAGTTCTTCAGTAAAATGAATTGGAGTACTCCTGCTGATTGGCGTTTGTTTACATTCGTAAAAACAATATGCTAAATTTAGCTGTTTCTCTCTACTGAATGATGATAGCTCAGTGGTAGAAACTCTGACTGAAACCAAATTGGTTGTGTCTTGATCTAGTCTTGAAGCATTCAGATGTCTAGTCGCAGAGAAGCTGTGATACAGCAAAACAGTACTGTCTGCAAATGACATATATATATATATATATATATATATATGTATGTTCTGATATCTGGAGTGAACTTGATGTAAGTAGACATTCAGAGCTTGGAGCCTCATTGAAAATGAAACAGGTTCAATGTGATTGAAGAAAATTTGAACAGTAGTGATGAAATGACAATAGCTTGGTTTTGAGGGTAGTGAAAATACAGCAATGTTTAACCCTTATACTCATAAAAAAACAATGTGTCCAAAAAGACAGTTATTCCCTTGACACTACTATTGCTGTTTACACTGTTGACTTGCATGTAATTCTATTTTCCACACTGTGTTCACATCCATTCATAGATCTTGACATTAGAGAAAATCTGCCAAATGATATAACTTTTTGTAAGTATTTAAAACTATCAAATGATTGATTGAAACAGAAATGGATAGAATAATGTGGGAATTGTCAAAATTTCAGAAAAATATTTTTTTTTACTTTGGCGTAAATAAAGCAAGTAATACATATCTATTTTTGTCAATTTTTATTTACTCATGGAATAATCACACTTTTGTAAATATTCTCAAAGTATCTGTCTGATGACCACGCCATCTTTTACTGTTTCATTCACAAGGTCAAGGAAGACATACTTCACTATCATGTCTTGTTCAGACATAGTTTCTTTCTGTTTTTTTTTTGTTTTTTTTTGACAGATTGTGTCTCCTTAGACTGAAATAAAACTCTTGAGAATTTTGAAATGAATTCTGAGTCACTCTTCATCAAAAGCACTTTTCTTTTACATGATCATACACTGTGGTTACTGCAGATTTTACATATACATTATGTTAATTACTTTGAGTTGCACTGCCAATCTTTGAATAAAGAAAGAAGAAATTTTGATTTTAATTTTCATTAAAATAAGTCTCATAATTAATGTAACCATATCCAGCACATTGAAGTCAAAGCAGGCTGATATTTTTCAAGAATGGATTTTCTTTCCTGATGTCAAAAAACACTTTCTCCAATTGCCTTCATTATGGTATCCTTGCACTTTGTAATTATCTTAGACATGCAAGCAAATTTTTTGGAGTCACTTCTAATTTTAAAATCAGGCAGAAATAAAATGTCTTCAGTAATTTATAAAGTGAGGAAGCAAAACTCGCAAATTTCCTAAAACCTTCAAAACTCATTGATTATGCTTAAAACAGGTAAATTATGACAAACGAATGGTAAAATCATAGGCAATATCAAAGTAATTTATTCAGTTCACTTATTTTCAATTACAGACTGAACATGTCCTTGAAAACTGCAACTCTTAACAATGCCTTTGGATATCTTGGCCCACTTCTACTTTATGGCACCTTTGAATGTATTTATGTAGGAGTTTGGTCATGTTCAAAAATGCTCCACATGGTATTGTCAAGATGGTTCAGTCCTAGGCTGGAAGATGCCTAGAAATAAATAAAGTTAGCTTTTCACAAATTGTGTACCTTCTTAGCAAAACATGGTATATCAAGATTTTGTATTAGTCATTAATACCCACCTCTTCTTTAAACTTGTAAGCTTCAATGGCTCAAAACAACATCCTATGTAAGACTTTCTCATCAAAGAATATTTTAATCATAGACCCATGATTCTTTAAATACCTTTAGATAGCATTTCCACTTTCTGGACGGAATACATAGCGAGGTGCTTTTGCAACACTTTTATGACTTACGGTTATTATGCATGGTCATTTATTGGAGTTCAATTCTTGCTAGCTAGCTGTTTCATGCATGGATATTTTGGAGTTCTTTACAATTAGGGTCTTCAGAGCTTTAACAAAGTTCCAATTGCATTTCTTGTTGACCCTGCTACTACTCAACTTTCTTTGGAGGCTGATATCTTGGATCTTCTTGCAACTGTAGACAGTGTACAAGGGCAACACACTCTCCACATTGAGGATGGGTTTAGGGTCAATCTCTGCACACTTCCAATTCAAATCCCAGCAATTAAAGCAGAACTTTAGGGTCATTTTCTATTGAGATATATGAAAATACATACAATCAAAGTCACACATGAATCCCAAAATTAAGACAATTACTATTTCCAGAAGGATAACAAGTTATCTTCACTGCTCTTTATATTAGAATTCATCAAATAATTCTTCCAATGCAGATCATTTATCATCCTTATGAATGACATAATTTCCATCATAAATTTTCATTCCAAATCTGAAAAACAAATGAGAAAACTAATTTAAATATGCATAAATGATAAAGAGATTCAAATTAAACACATTTGGTTTCAATGACCTGTCATCTCAATACATTGAGATTTTTCAAGCTAGATTGCTTCATTATTGTTATGGGACCTTACCCATAATAACATAATGGACTATACCATACGTAATAAATACTGGACCTCAAGAGGAAGCAGGGAGTTCAGTCAGAAGTCTGGATTGAAGTCCGTCAGGAGTCTGTCAGTCAGTCAGAGCGAGCTAGTCAGTCAGTAGAGTCAGAGGCAGTCCTAAACAGAGTCGCGTTCAGAAAATTACTACTAAACCTGATTGTTCGTACTGACACATTCTACTTCTCTGTATATATTCCTGTTTGAAATATATCTGTGCTATTCCATATCCGTGTTCGAGGTCTTCTTTATTGATTCTACCTCGGACTATCATCCGTGGTACAAGGAACCGGACCATAACACTAACACTTTCTACTTCTCTGTATATATCCCTGTTTGTAATATATCTGTGCTATTCCATATCCATTTTCGAGTACTTCTTTATTGGTTCTACCTTGGACTATGATCCGTGGTACAGGAAACCGGACCGTAACACTAACACTTTCTACTTCTCTGTATATATTCCTGTTTGTAATATATCCGTGCTATTCCATATCCGTGTTCTAGTTCTTCTTTATTGGTTCTACCTTGGACTATCAACTGTGGTACAAGGAACCGGACCATAACACTAACACTTTCTACTTCTCTAAATATATTCCTGTTTGTAATATATCTGTGCTATTCCATATCCGTGTTCGAGTTCTTCTTTATTGGTTCTATCTTGGACTATCATCCGTGGTACAAGGAACCGGACCATAACACTAACACTTTCTACTTCTCTGTGTATATTCCTGTTTGTAATATATCTGTGCTATTCCATATCCGTGTTTGTGTTCTTCTTTATTGGTTCTACCTTGGACTATCATCCGTGGTACAAGGAACCGGACCATAACACTTTCTACTTCTCTGTATATATTCTTGTTTGTAATATATCTGTGCTATTCCATATCCGTGTTCGAGTTCTTCTTTATTGGTTCTATCTTGGACTATCATCCGTGGTACAAGGAACCGGACCATAACACTAACACTTTCTACTTCTCTGTATATATTCCTGTTTGTAATATATCTGAGCTATTCCATATCCGTGTTCGAGTTCTTCCTTATTGGTTCTACCTTGGACTATCATTTGTGGTACAAGGAACCAGACCGTAACACTAACACGTTCTACTTCTCTGTATATATTCCTGTTTGTAATATATCTGTGTTATTCCATATCCGTGTTCGAGTTCTTCTTTATTGGTCCTACCTTGGACTATCATCAGTGGTACAAGGAACCGGACCGTAACACTAACACTTTCTACTTTTCTGTATATATTCCTGTTTGTAATATATCTGTGCTATTCCATATCCGTGTTCGAGTTCTTCTTTATTGGTTGAACAAAGGACAATCATCCGTGGTACAAGGAACCGGACCATAACACTAACACTTTCTACTTCTCTGTATATATTCCTGTTTGTAATATATCTGTGCTATTCCATATCCGTGTTCGAGTTCTTCTTTATTGGTTCTACCTTGGACTATCAACCGTGGTACAAGGAACCGGACGATAACACTAACACTTTTTACTTCTCTGTATATATTCTTATTTGTAATATATCTGTGCTATTCCATATCCGTGTTCGAGGTCTTCTTTATTGATTCTACCTCGGACTATCATCCGTGGTAAAAGGAACCGGACCATAACACTAACACTTTCTACTTCTCTGTATATAACCCTGTTTGTAATATATCTGTGCTATTCCATATCCGTGTTCGAGTTCTTCTTTATTGGTTCTACCTTGGACTATCATCCGTGGTACAAGGAACCGGACCATAACACTAACACTTTCTACTTCTCTGTATATATTCCTGTTTGTAATATATCTGTGCTATTCCATATCCGTGTTTGAGTTCTTCTTTATTGGTTCTACCTTGGACTATCATCCGTGGTACAAGGAACCGGACCATAACACTTTCTACTTCTCTGTACATATTCTTGTTTGTAATATATATGTGCTATTCCATATCCGTGTTTGAGTTCTCCATTATTGGTTCTACCTTGGACTATCATCCGTGGTACAAGGAACCGGACCATAACACTAACACTTTCTACTTCTCTGTATATATTCCTGCTTGTAATATATCTCTGCTATTCCATATCCGTGTTCGAGTTCTTCTTTATTGGTTCTACCTTGGACTATCATCCGTGGTACAAGGAACCAGACCATAACACTAACACTTTCTACTTCTCTGTATATATTCCTGTTTGTAAAACATCTGTGCTATTCCATATCCGTGTTCGAGTTCTTCTTTATTGGTCCTACCTTGGACTATCATCAGTGGTACAAGGAACCGGACCGTAACACTAACACTTTCTACTTTTCTGTATATATTCCTGTTTGTAATATATCTGTGCTATTCCATATCCGTGTTCGAGTTCTTCTTTATTGGTTGAACAAAGGACAATCATCCGTGGTACAAGGAACCGGACCATAACACTAACACTTTCTACTTCTCTGTATATATTCCTGTTTGTAATATATCTGTGCTATTCCATATCCGTGTTCGAGTTCTTCTTTATTGGTTCTACCATGGACTATCATCCGTGGTACAAGTAACCGGACCGTAACACTAACACTTTCTACTTCTCTGTATATATTCTTGCTTGTAATATATCTGAGCTATTCCATATCCGTGTTCGAGTTCTTCTTTATTGGTTCTACCTTGGTCTATCATCCGTGGTACAAGGAACCAGACCGTAACACTAACACTTTCTACTTCTCTGTATATATTCCTGTTTGTAATATATCTGTGTTATTCCATATCCGTGTTAGAGTTCTTCTTTATTGGTTCTACCTTGGACTATCATCCGTGGTACAAGGAACCGGACCGTAACACTAACACTTTCTACTTCTCTGTATATATTCCTGTTTGTAATATATCTGTGCTATTCCATATCCGTGTTCTAGTTCTTCTTTATTAGTTCTACCTTGGACTATCAACCGTGGTACAAGGAACCGGACCATAACACTAACACTTTCTACTTCTCTGTATATATTCTTATTTGTAATATATCTGTGCTATTCCATATCCGTGTTTGTGTTCTTCTTTATTGGTTCTACCTTGGACTATCATCCGTGGTACAAGGAACCGGACCATAACACTTTCTACTTCTCTGTATATATTCTTGTTTGTAATATATATGTGCTATTCCATATCCGTGTTTGAGTTCTCCATTATTGGTTCTACCTTAGACTATCATCCGTGGTACAAGGAACCGGACCATAACACTAACACTTTCTACTTCTCTGCATATATTCCTGTCTGTAATATATCTCTGCTATTCCATATCCGTGTTCGAGTTCTTCTTCATTGGTTCTACCTTGGACTATCATCCGTGGTACAAGGAACCAGACCATAACACTAACACTTTCTACTTCTCTGTATATATTCCTGTTTGCAAAACATCTGTGCTATTCCATATCCGTGTTCGAGTTCTTCTTTATTGGTCCTACCTTGGACTATCATCAGTGGTACAAGGAACCGGACCGTAACACTAACACTTTCTACTTTTCTGTATATATTCCTGTTTCTAATATATCTGTGCTATTCCATATCCGTGTTCGAGTTCTTCTTTATTGGTTCTACCTTGGACTATCATCCGTGGTACAAAGAACCGGACCATAACACTAACACTTTCTACTTCTCTGTATATATTCCGGCTTGTAATATATCTGTGCTATTCCATATCCGTGTTCGAGTTCTTCTTTATTGGTTCTACCTTGGACTATCATCCGTGGTACAAGTAACCGGACCGTAACACTAACACTTTCTACTTCTCTGTATATATTCTTGCTTGTAATATATCTGAGCCATTCCATATCCGTGTTCGAGTTCTTCTTTATTGGTTCTACCTTGGACTATCATCCGTGGTACAAGGAACCAGACCGTAACACTAACACTTTCTACTTCTCTGTATATATTCCTGTTTGTAATATATCTGTGTTATTACATATCCGCGTTAGAGTTCTTCTTTATTGATTCTACCTCGGACTATCATCCGTGGTACAAGGAACCGGACCATAACACTAACACTTTCTACTTCTCTGTATATATCCCTGTTTTTTAATATATCTGTGCTATTCCATATCCATTTTCGAGTACTTCTTTATTGGTTCTACCTTGGACTATGATCCGTGGTACAAGGAACCGGACCGTAACACTAACACTTTCTACTTCTCTGTATATATTCCTGTTTGTAATATATCTGTGCTATTCCATACCCGTGTTCTAGTTCTTCTTTATTGGTTCTACCTTGGACTATCATCCGTGGTACAAGGAACCGGACCATAACACTAACACTTTCTACTTCTCTGTATATATTCCTGCTTGTAATATATCTCTGCTATTCCATATCCGTGTTCGAGTTCTTCTTTATTGGTTCTACCTTGGACTATCATCCGTGGTACAAGGAACCAGACCATAACACTAACACTTTCTACTTCTCTGTATATATTCCTGTTTGTAAAACATCTGTGCTATTCCATATCCGTGTTCGAGTTCGTCTTTATTGGTCCTACCTTGGACTATCATCAGTGGTACAAGGAACCGGACCGTAACACTAACACTTTCTACTTTTCTGTATATATTCCTGTTTGTAATATATCTGTGCTATTCCATATCCGTGTTCGAGTTCTTCTTTATTGGTTGAACAAAGGACAATCATCCGTGGTACAAGGAACCGGACCATAACACTAACACTTTCTACTTCTCTGTATATATTCCTGTTTGTAATATATCTGTGCTATTCCATATCCGTGTTCGAGTTCTTCTTTATTGGTTCTACCTTGGACTATCAACCGTGGTACAAGGAACCGGACGATAACACTAACACTTTTTACTTCTCTGTATATATTCTTATTTGTAATATATCTGTGCTATTCCATATCCGTGTTCGAGGTCTTCTTTATTGATTCTACCTCGGACTATCATCCGTGGTAAAAGGAACCGGACCATAACACTAACACTTTCTACTTCTCTGTATATAACCCTGTTTGTAATATATCTGTGCTATTCCATATCCGTGTTCGAGTTCTTCTTTATTGGTTCTACCTTGGACTATCATCCGTGGTACAAGGAACCGGACCATAACACTAACACTTTCTACTTCTCTGTATATATTCCTGTTTGTAATATATCTGTGCTATTCCATATCCGTGTTTGAGTTCTTCTTTATTGGTTCTACCTTGGACTATCATCCGTGGTACAAGGAACCGGACCATAACACTTTCTACTTCTCTGTACATATTCTTGTTTGTAATATATATGTGCTATTCCATATCCGTGTTTGAGTTCTCCATTATTGGTTCTACCTTGGACTATCATCCGTGGTACAAGGAACCGGACCGTAACACTAACACTTTCTACTTCTCTGTATATATTCCTGTTTGTAATATATCTGTGCTATTCCATATCCGTGTTCGAGTTCTTCTTTATTGGTTGAACAAAGGACAATCATCCGTGGTACAAGGAACCGGACCATAACACTAACACTTTCTACTTCTCTGTATATATTCCTGTTTGTAATATATCTGTGCTATTCCATATCCGTGTTCGAGTTCTTCTTTATTGGTTCTACCTTGGACTATCATCCGTGGTACAAGTAACCGGACCGTAACACTAACACTTTCTACTTCTCTGTATATATTCTTGCTTGTAATATATCTGAGCTATTCCATATCCGTGTTCGAGTTCTTCTTTATTGGTTCTACCTTGGTCTATCATCCGTGGTACAAGGAACCAGACCGTAACACTAACACTTTCTACTTCTCTGTATATATTCCTGTTTGTAATATATCTGTGTTATTCCATATCCGTGTTAGAGTTCTTCTTTATTGGTTCTACCTTGGACTATCATCCGTGGTACAAGGAACCGGACCGTAACACTAACACTTTCTACTTCTCTGTATATATTCCTGTTTGTAATATATCTGTGCTATTCCATATCCGTGTTCTAGTTCTTCTTTATTGGTTCTACCTTGGACTATCAACCGTGGTACAAGGAACCGGACCATAACACTAACACTTTCTACTTCTCTGTATATATTCTTATTTGTAATATATCTGTGCTATTCCATATCCGTGTTCGAGGTCTTCTTTATTGGTTCTACCTTGGACTATCATCTGTGGCACAAGGAACCGGACCATAACACTAAAACTTCCTACTTCTCTGTATATATTCCTGTTTGTAATATATCTGTGCTATTCCATATCCGTGTTCGAGTTCTTCTTTATTGGTTCTACAAAGGACAATCATCCGTGGTACAAGGAACCGGACCATAACACTAACACTTTCTACTTCTCTGTATATATTCCTGTTTGTAATTTATCTTTGTTATTCCATATCCGTGTTCGAGTTCTTCTTTATTGGTTCTACAAAGGACAATCATCCGTGGTACAAGGAACCGGGCCATAACACTAACACTTTCTACTTCTCTGTATATATCCCTGTTTATAATATATCTGTGCTATTCCATATCCATTTTCGAGTTCTTCTTTATTGGTTCTACCTTGGACTATCATCCGTGGTACAAGGAACCGGACCGTAACACTAACACTTTCTACTTCTCTGTATATATTCCTGTTTGTAATATATCTGTGCTATTCCATATCCCTGTTCTAGTTCTTCTTTATTGGTTCTACCTTGGACTATCAAATGTGGTTCAAGGAACCGGACCATAACACCAATACTTTCTACTTCTCTAAATATATTCCTGTTTGTAATATGTCTGTGCTATTCCATATCCGTGTTCGAGTTCTTCTTTATTGGTTCTACCTTGGACTATCATCCGTGGTACAAAGAACTGGACCATAACACTAACACTTTCTACTTCTCTGTATATATTCCGGCTTGTAATATATCTGTGCTATTCCATATCCGTGTTCGAGTTCATCTTTATTGGTTGAACAAAGGACAATCATCCGTGGTACAAGGAACCGGACCATAACACTAACACTTTCTACTTCTCTGTATATATTCCTGTTTGTAATATATCTGTGCTATTCCATATCCCTGTTCTAGTTCTTCTTTATTGGTTCTACCTTGGACTATCAAATGTGGTTCAAGGAACCGGACCATAACACCAATACTTTCTACTTCTCTAAATATATTCCTGTTTGTAATATATCTGTGCTATTCCATATCCGTGTTCGAGTTCTTCTTTATTGGTTCTACCTTGGACTATCATCCGTGGTACAAAGAACTGGACCATAACACTAACACTTTCTACTTCTCTGTATATATTCCGGCTTGTAATATATCTGTGCTATTCCATATCCGTGTTCGAGTTCTTCTTTATTGGTTGAACAAAGGACAATCATCCGTGGGACAAGGAACCGGACCATAACACTAACACTTTCTACTTCTCTGTATATATTCCTGTTTGTAATATATCTGTGCTATTCCATATCCGTGTTCGAGTTCTTCTTTATTGGTTGAACAAAGGACAATCATCCGTGGTACAAGGAACCGGACCATAACACTAACACTTTCTACTTCTCTGTATATATTCCTGTTTGTAATATATCTGTGCTATTCCATATCCGTGTTCGAGTTCTTCTTTATTGGTTCTACCTTGGACTATCATCCGTGGTACAAGGAACCAGACCGTAACACTAACACTTTCTACTTCTCTGTATATATTCCTGTTTGTAATATATCTTTGTTATTCCATATCCGTGTTAGAGTTCTTCTTTATTGGTTCTACCTTGGACTATCATCCGTGGTACAAGGAACCGGACCGTAACACTAACACTTTCTACTTCTCTGTATATATTCCTGTTTGTAATATATCTGTGCTATTCCATATCCGTGTTCTAGTTCTTCTTTATTGGTTCTACCTTGGACTATCATCCGTGGTACAAGGAACCGGACCATAACACACACACTCTATACTCCTCTGTATATATTCCTGTTTGTAATATATCTGTGCTATTCCATATCCGTGTTCGAGTTCTTCTTTATTGGTTCTACCTTCGACTATCATCTGTGGCACAAGGAACCGGACCATAACACTAAAACTTTCTACTTCTCTGTAAATATTCCTGTTTGTAATATAACTGTGCTATTCCATATCCGTGTTCGAGTTCTTCTTTATTTGTTCTACAAAGGACAATCATCCGTGGTACAAGGAACCGGACCATAACACTAACACTTTCAACTTCTCTGTATATATTCCTGTTTGTAATTTATCTGTGTTATTCCATATCCGTGTTCGAGTTCTTCTTTATTGGTTCTACAAAGGACAATCATCCGTGGTACAAGGAACCGGACCATAACACTAACACTTTCTACTTCTCTGTATATATCCCTGTTTGTAATATATCTGTGCTATTCCATATCCATTTTCGAGTTCTTCTTTATTGGTTCTACCTTGGACTATCATCCGTGGTACAAGGAACCGGACCGTAACACTAACACTTTCTACTTCTCTGTATATATTCCTGTTTGTAATATATCTGTGCTATTCCATATCCCTGTTCTAGTTCTTCTTTATTGGTTCTACCTTGGACTATCAAATGTGGTTCAAGGAACCGGACCATAACACCAATACTTTCTACTTCTCTAAATATATTCCTGTTTGTAATATGTCTGTGCTATTCCATATCCGTGTTCGAGTTCTTCCTTATTGGTTCTACCTTGGACTATCATCCGTGGTACAAAGAACTGGACCATAACACTAACACTTTCTACTTCTCTGTATTTATTCCGGCTTGTAATATATCTGTGCTATTCCATATCCGTGTTCGAGTTCATCTTTATTGGTTGAACAAAGGACAATCATCCGTGGTACATGAACCGGACCATAACACTAACACTTTCTACTTCTCTGTATATATTCCTGTTTTTAATATATCTGTGCTATTCCATATCCGTGTTCTTCTTTATTGGTTCTACCTTGGACTATCATCCGTGGTACAAGGAACCGGACCATAACACTAACACTTTCTACTTCTCTGTATATATTCCTGTTTGTAATATATCTGTGCTATTCCATATCCGTGTGCGAGTTCTTCTTTATTGGTTGAACAAAGGACAATCATCCGTGGTACAAGGAACCGGACCATAACACTAACACTTTCTACTTCTCTGTATATATTCCTGTTTGTAATATATCTGTGCTATTCCATATCCGTGTTCGAGTTCTTCTTTATTGGTTCTACCTTGGACTATCATCTGTGGCACAAGGAACCGGACCATAACACTAACACTTTCTACTTCTCTGTATATATTCCTGTTTGTAATATATCTGTGCTATTCCATATCCGTGTTCGAGTTCTTCTTTATTGGTTCTACCTTGGACTATGATCCGTGGTACAAGGAACCGGACCATAACACTAACACTTTCTACTTCTCTGTATATATTCCGGCTTGTAATATATCTGTGCTATTCCATATCCGTGTTCGAGTTCTTCTTTATTGGTTGTACAAAGGACAATCATCCGTGGTACAAGGAACCGGACCGTAACAGTAACACTTTCTAATTCTCTGTATATATTCCTGTTTGTAATATATCTGTGCTATTCCATATCCGTGTTCGAGTTCTTCTTTATTGGTTCTACCTTGGACTATCATCCGTGGTACAAGGAACCGGACCATAACACTAACACTTTCTACTTCTCTGTATATATTCCGGCTTGTAATATATCTGTCCTATTCCATATCCGTGTTCGAGTTCTTCTTTATTGGTTCTACCTTGGACTATCATCTTTGGTACAAGGAACCGGACCATAACACTAACACTTTCTACTTCTCTGTATATATTCCTGTTTGTAATATATCTGTGCTATTCCATATCAGTGTTCGAGTTCTTCTTTATTGGTTCTATAAAGGACAATCATCCGTGGTACAAGGAACCGGACCATAACACTAACACTTTCTACTTCTCTCTATATATCCCTGTTTGTAATATATCTGTGCTATTCCATATCCATTTTTGAGTTCTTCTTTATTGGTTCTACCTTGGACTATCATCCGTGGTACAAGGAACCGGACCGTAACACTAACACTTTCTACTTCTCTGTATATATTCCTGTTTGTAATATATCTGTGCTATTCCATATCCCTGTTCTAGTTCTTCTTTATTGGTTCTACCTTGGACTATCAAATGTGGTTCAAGGAACCGGACCATAACACTAACACTTTCTACTTCTCTAAATATATTCCTGTTTGTAATATATCTGTGTTATTCCATATCCGTGTTCGAGTTCTTCTTTATTGGTTCTACAAAGGACAATCATCCGTGGTACAAGGAACCGGACCATAACACTAACACTTTCTACTTCTCTGTATATATCCCTGTTTGTAATATATCTGTGCTATTCCATATCCATTTTCGAGTTCTTCTTTATTGGTTCTACCTTGGACTATCATCCGTGGTACAAGGAACCGGACCGTAACACTAACACTTTCTACTTCTCTGTATATATTCCTGTTTGTAATATATCTGTGCTATTCCATATCCCTGTTCTAGTTCTTCTTTATTGGTTCTACCTTGGACTATCAAATGTGGTTCAAGGAACCGGACCATAACACTAACACTTTCTACTTCTCTAAATATATTCCTGTTTGTAATATATCTGTGCTATTCCATATCCGTGTTCGAGTTCTTCTTTATTGGTTCTACCTTGGACTATCATCCGTGGTACAAGGAACAGGACCATAACACTAACACTTTCTACTTCTCTGTATATATCCCTGTTTGTAATATATCTGTGCTATTCCATATCCGTGTTTGAGTTCTTCTTTATTGGTTCTACCTTGGACTATCATCCGTGGTACAAGGAACCGGACCATAACACTAACACTTTCTACTTCTCTGTATATATTCCTGCTTGTAATATATCTGTGCTATTCCATATCCGTGTTCGTGTTCTTCTTTAATGGTTCTACCTTGGACTATCATCCATGGTACAAGTAACCAGACCATAACACTAACACTTTCTACCTCTCTAAATATATTCCTGTTTGTAATATATCTGTGCTATTCCATATCCGTGTTCGAGTTCTTCTTTATTGGTTCTACCTTGGACTATCATCCGTGGTACAAAGAACTGGACCATAACACTAACACTTTCTACTTCTCTGTATATATTCCGGCTTGTAATATATCTGTGCTATTCCATATCCGTGTTCGAGTTCTTCTTTATTGGTTGAACAAAGGACAATCATCCGTGGTACAAGGAACCGGACCATAACACTAACACTTTCTACTTCTCTGTATATATTCCTGTTTGTAATATATCTGTGCTATTCCATATCCGTGTGCGAGTTCTTCTTTATTGGTTGAACAAAGGACAATCATCCGTGGTACAAGGAACCGGACCATAACACTAACACTTTCTACTTCTCTGTATATATTCCTGTTTGTAATATATCTGTGCTATTCCATACCCGTGTTCTAGTTCTTCTTTATTGGTTCTACCTTGGACTATCATCCGTGGTACAAGGAACCGGACCATAACACTAACACTTTCTACTTCTCTGTATATATTCCTGCTTGTAATATATCTCTGCTATTCCATATCCGTGTTCGAGTTCTTCTTTATTGGTTCTACCTTGGACTATCATCCGTGGTACAAGGAACCAGACCATAACACTAACACTTTCTACTTCTCTGTATATATTCCTGTTTGTAAAACATCTGTGCTATTCCATATCCGTGTTCGAGTTCGTCTTTATTGGTCCTACCTTGGACTATCATCAGTGGTACAAGGAACCGGACCGTAACACTAACACTTTCTACTTTTCTGTATATATTCCTGTTTGTAATATATCTGTGCTATTCCATATCCGTGTTCGAGTTCTTCTTTATTGGTTGAACAAAGGACAATCATCCGTGGTACAAGGAACCGGACCATAACACTAACACTTTCTACTTCTCTGTATATATTCCTGTTTGTAATATATCTGTGCTATTCCATATCCGTGTTCGAGTTCTTCTTTATTGGTTCTACCTTGGACTATCAACCGTGGTACAAGGAACCGGACGATAACACTAACACTTTTTACTTCTCTGTATATATTCTTATTTGTAATATATCTGTGCTATTCCATATCCGTGTTCGAGGTCTTCTTTATTGATTCTACCTCGGACTATCATCCGTGGTAAAAGGAACCGGACCATAACACTAACACTTTCTACTTCTCTGTATATAACCCTGTTTGTAATATATCTGTGCTATTCCATATCCGTGTTCGAGTTCTTCTTTATTGGTTCTACCTTGGACTATCATCCGTGGTACAAGGAACCGGACCATAACACTAACACTTTCTACTTCTCTGTATATATTCCTGTTTGTAATATATCTGTGCTATTCCATATCCGTGTTTGAGTTCTTCTTTATTGGTTCTACCTTGGACTATCATCCGTGGTACAAGGAACCGGACCATAACACTTTCTACTTCTCTGTACATATTCTTGTTTGTAATATATATGTGCTATTCCATATCCGTGTTTGAGTTCTCCATTATTGGTTCTACCTTGGACTATCATCCGTGGTACAAGGAACCGGACCGTAACACTAACACTTTCTACTTCTCTGTATATATTCCTGTTTGTAATATATCTGTGCTATTCCATATCCGTGTTCGAGTTCTTCTTTATTGGTTGAACAAAGGACAATCATCCGTGGTACAAGGAACCGGACCATAACACTAACACTTTCTACTTCTCTGTATATATTCCTGTTTGTAATATATCTGTGCTATTCCATATCCGTGTTCGAGTTCTTCTTTATTGGTTCTACCTTGGACTATCATCCGTGGTACAAGTAACCGGACCGTAACACTAACACTTTCTACTTCTCTGTATATATTCTTGCTTGTAATATATCTGAGCTATTCCATATCCGTGTTCGAGTTCTTCTTTATTGGTTCTACCTTGGTCTATCATCCGTGGTACAAGGAACCAGACCGTAACACTAACACTTTCTACTTCTCTGTATATATTCCTGTTTGTAATATATCTGTGCTATTCCATATCCGTGTTCTAGTTCTTCTTTATTGGTTCTACCTTGGACTATCAACCGTGGTACAAGGAACCGGACCATAACACTAACACTTTCTACTTCTCTGTATATATTCTTATTTGTAATATATCTGTGCTATTCCATATCCGTGTTCGAGGTCTTCTTTATTGGTTCTACCTTGGACTATCATCTGTGGCACAAGGAACCGGACCATAACACTAAAACTTCCTACTTCTCTGTATATATTCCTGTTTGTAATATATCTGTGCTATTCCATATCCGTGTTCGAGTTCTTCTTTATTGGTTCTACAAAGGACAATCATCCGTGGTACAAGGAACCGGACCATAACACTAACACTTTCTACTTCTCTGTATATATTCCTGTTTGTAATTTATCTTTGTTATTCCATATCCGTGTTCGAGTTCTTCTTTATTGGTTCTACAAAGGACAATCATCCGTGGTACAAGGAACCGGGCCATAACACTAACACTTTCTACTTCTCTGTATATATCCCTGTTTATAATATATCTGTGCTATTCCATATCCATTTTCGAGTTCTTCTTTATTGGTTCTACCTTGGACTATCATCCGTGGTACAAGGAACCGGACCGTAACACTAACACTTTCTACTTCTCTGTATATATTCCTGTTTGTAATATATCTGTGCTATTCCATATCCCTGTTCTAGTTCTTCTTTATTGGTTCTACCTTGGACTATCAAATGTGGTTCAAGGAACCGGACCATAACACCAATACTTTCTACTTCTCTAAATATATTCCTGTTTGTAATATGTCTGTGCTATTCCATATCCGTGTTCGAGTTCTTCTTTATTGGTTCTACCTTGGACTATCATCCGTGGTACAAAGAACTGGACCATAACACTAACACTTTCTACTTCTCTGTATATATTCCGGCTTGTAATATATCTGTGCTATTCCATATCCGTGTTCGAGTTCATCTTTATTGGTTGAACAAAGGACAATCATCCGTGGTACAAGGAACCGGACCATAACACTAACACTTTCTACTTCTCTGTATATATTCCTGTTTGTAATATATCTGTGCTATTCCATATCCCTGTTCTAGTTCTTCTTTATTGGTTCTACCTTGGACTATCAAATGTGGTTCAAGGAACCGGACCATAACACCAATACTTTCTACTTCTCTAAATATATTCCTGTTTGTAATATATCTGTGCTATTCCATATCCGTGTTCGAGTTCTTCTTTATTGGTTCTACCTTGGACTATCATCCGTGGTACAAAGAACTGGACCATAACACTAACACTTTCTACTTCTCTGTATATATTCCAGCTTGTAATATATCTGTGCTATTCCATATCCGTGTTCGAGTTCTTCTTTATTGGTTGAACAAAGGACAATCATCCGTGGGACAAGGAACCGGACCATAACACTAACACTTTCTACTTCTCTGTATATATTCCTGTTTGTAATATATCTGTGCTATTCCATATCCGTGTTCGAGTTCTTCTTTATTTGTTGAACAAAGGACAATCATCCGTGGTACAAGGAACCGGACCATAACACTAACACTTTCTACTTCTCTGTATATATTCCTGTTTGTAATATATCTGTGCTATTCCATATCCGTGTTCGAGTTCTTCTTTATTGGTTCTACCTTGGACTATCATCCGTGGTACAAGGAACCAGACCGTAACACTAACACTTTCTACTTCTCTGTATATATTCCTGTTTGTAATATATCTTTGTTATTCCATATCCGTGTTAGAGTTCTTCTTTATTGGTTCTACCTTGGACTATCATCCGTGGTACAAGGAACCGGACCGTAACACTAACACTTTCTACTTCTCTGTATATATTCCTGTTTGTAATATATCTGTGCTATTCCATATCCGTGTTCTAGTTCTTCTTTATTGGTTCTACCTTGGACTATCATCCGTGGTACAAGGAACCGGACCATAACACACACACTCTATACTCCTCTGTATATATTCCTGTTTGTAATATATCTGTGCTATTCCATATCCGTGTTCGAGTTCTTCTTTATTGGTTCTACCTTCGACTATCATCTGTGGCACAAGGAACCGGACCATAACACTAAAACTTTCTACTTCTCTGTAAATATTCCTGTTTGTAATATAACTGTGCTATTCCATATCCGTGTTCGAGTTCTTCTTTATTTGTTCTACAAAGGACAATCATCCGTGGTACAAGGAACCGGACCATAACACTAACACTTTCAACTTCTCTGTATATATTCCTGTTTGTAATTTATCTGTGTTATTCCATATCCGTGTTCGAGTTCTTCTTTATTGGTTCTACAAAGGACAATCATCCGTGGTACAAGGAACCGGACCATAACACTAACACTTTCTACTTCTCTGTATATATCCCTGTTTGTAATATATCTGTGCTATTCCATATCCATTTTCGAGTTCTTCTTTATTGGTTCTACCTTGGACTATCATCCGTGGTACAAGGAACCGGACCGTAACACTAACACTTTCTACTTCTCTGTATATATTCCTGTTTGTAATATATCTGTGCTATTCCATATCCCTGTTCTAGTTCTTCTTTATTGGTTCTACCTTGGACTATCAAATGTGGTTCAAGGAACCGGACCATAACACCAATACTTTCTACTTCTCTAAATATATTCCTGTTTGTAATATGTCTGTGCTATTCCATATCCGTGTTCGAGTTCTTCCTTATTGGTTCTACCTTGGACTATCATCCGTGGTACAAAGAACTGGACCATAACACTAACACTTTCTACTTCTCTGTATATATTCCGGCTTGTAATATATCTGTGCTATTCCATATCCGTGTTCGAGTTCATCTTTATTGGTTGAACAAAGGACAATCATCCGTGGTACATGAACCGGACCATAACACTAACACTTTCTACTTCTCTGTATATATTCCTGTTTTTAATATATCTGTGCTATTCCATATCCGTGTTCTTCTTTATTGGTTCTACCTTGGACTATCATCCGTGGTACAAGGAACCGGACCATAACACTAACACTTTCTACTTCTCTGTATATATTCCTGTTTGTAATATATCTGTGCTATTCCATATCCGTGTGCGAGTTCTTCTTTATTGGTTGAACAAAGGACAATCATCCGTGGTACAAGGAACCGGACCATAACACTAACACTTTCTACTTCTCTGTATATATTCCTGTTTGTAATATATCTGTGCTATTCCATATCCGTGTTCGAGTTCTTCTTTATTGGTTCTACCTTGGACTATCATCTGTGGCACAAGGAACCGGACCATAACACTAACACTTTCTACTTCTCTGTATATATTCCTGTTTGTAATATATCTGTGCTATTCCATATCCGTGTTCGAGTTCTTCTTTATTGGTTCTACCTTGGACTATCATCCGTGGTACAAGGAACCGGACCATAACACTAACACTTTCTACTTCTCTGTATATATTCCGGCTTGTAATATATCTGTGCTATTCCATATCCGTGTTCGAGTTCTTCTTTATTGGTTGTACAAAGGACAATCATCCGTGGTACAAGGAACCGGACCGTAACAGTAACACTTTCTAATTCTCTGTATATATTCCTGTTTGTAATATATCTGTGCTATTCCATATCCGTGTTCGAGTTCTTCTTTATTGGTTCTACCTTGGACTATCATCCGTGGTACAAGGAACCGGACCATAACACTAACACTTTCTACTTCTCTGTATATATTCCGGCTTGTAATATATCTGTCCTATTCCATATCCGTGTTCGAGTTCTTCTTTATTGGTTCTACCTTGGACTATCATCTTTGGTACAAGGAACCGGACCATAACACTAACACTTTCTACTTCTCTGTATATATTCCTGTTTGTAATATATCTGTGCTATTCCATATCAGTGTTCGAGTTCTTCTTTATTGGTTCTATAAAGGACAATCATCCGTGGTACAAGGAACCGGACCATAACACTAACACTTTCTACTTCTCTCTATATATCCCTGTTTGTAATATATCTGTGCTATTCCATATCCATTTTTGAGTTCTTCTTTATTGCTTCTACCTTGGACTATCATCCGTGGTACAAGGAACCGGACCGTAACACTAACACTTTCTACTTCTCTGTATATATTCCTGTTTGTAATATATCTGTGCTATTCCATATCCCTGTTCTAGTTCTTCTTTATTGGTTCTACCTTGGACTATCAAATGTGGTTCAAGGAACCGGACCATAACACTAACACTTTCTACTTCTCTAAATATATTCCTGTTTGTAATATATCTGTGTTATTCCATATCCGTGTTCGAGTTCTTCTTTATTGGTTCTACAAAGGACAATCATCCGTGGTACAAGGAACCGGACCATAACACTAACACTTTCTACTTCTCTGTATATATCCCTGTTTGTAATATATCTGTGCTATTCCATATCCATTTTCGAGTTCTTCTTTATTGGTTCTACCTTGGACTATCATCCGTGGTACAAGGAACCGGACCGTAACACTAACACTTTCTACTTCTCTGTATATATTCCTGTTTGTAATATATCTGTGCTATTCCATATCCCTGTTCTAGTTCTTCTTTATTGGTTCTACCTTGGACTATCAAATGTGGTTCAAGGAACCGGACCATAACACTAACACTTTCTACTTCTCTAAATATATTCCTGTTTGTAATATATCTGTGCTATTCCATATCCGTGTTCGAGTTCTTCTTTATTGGTTCTACCTTGGACTATCATCCGTGGTACAAGGAACAGGACCATAACACTAACACTTTCTACTTCTCTGTATATATCCCTGTTTGTAATATATCTGTGCTATTCCATATCCGTGTTTGAGTTCTTCTTTATTGGTTCTACCTTGGACTATCATCCGTGGTACAAGGAACCGGACCATAACACTAACACTTTCTACTTCTCTGTATATATTCCTGCTTGTAATATATCTGTGCTATTCCATATCCGTGTTCGTGTTCTTCTTTAATGGTTCTACCTTGGACTATCATCCATGGTACAAGTAACCAGACCATAACACTAACACTTTCTACCTCTCTAAATATATTCCTGTTTGTAATATATCTGTGCTATTCCATATCCGTGTTCGAGTTCTTCTTTATTGGTTCTACCTTGGACTATCATCCGTGGTACAAAGAACTGGACCATAACACTAACACTTTCTACTTCTCTGTATATATTCCGGCTTGTAATATATCTGTGCTATTCCATATCCGTGTTCGAGTTCTTCTTTATTGGTTGAACAAAGGACAATCATCCGTGGTACAAGGAACCGGACCATAACACTAACACTTTCTACTTCTCTGTATATATTCCTGTTTGTAATATATCTGTGCTATTCCATATCCGTGTGCGAGTTCTTCTTTATTGGTTGAACAAAGGACAATCATCCGTGGTACAAGGAACCGGACCATAACACTAACACTTTCTACTTCTCTGTATATATTCCTGTTTGTAATATATCTGTGCTATTCCATATCCGTGTTCGAGTTCTTCTTTATTGGTTCTACCTTGGACTATCATCCGTGGTACAAGGAACCAGACCGTAACACTAACACTTTCTACTTCTCTGTATATATTCCTGTTTGTAATATATCTTTGTTATTCCATATCCGTGTTAGAGTTCTTCTTTATTGGTTCTACCTTGGACTATCATCCGTGGTACAAGGAACCGGACCGTAACACTAACACTTTCTACTTCTCTGTATATATTCCTGTTTGTAATATATCTGTGCTATTCCATATCCGTGTTCTAGTTCTTCTTTATTGGTTCTACCTTGGACTATCATCCGTGGTACAAGGAACCGGACCATAACACACACACTCTATACTCCTCTGTATATATTCCTGTTTGTAATATATCTGTGCTATTCCATATCCGTGTTCGAGTTCTTCTTTATTGGTTCTACCTTCGACTATCATCTGTGGCACAAGGAACCGGACCATAACACTAAAACTTTCTACTTCTCTGTAAATATTCCTGTTTGTAATATAACTGTGCTATTCCATATCCGTGTTCGAGTTCTTCTTTATTTGTTCTACAAAGGACAATCATCCGTGGTACAAGGAACCGGACCATAACACTAACACTTTCAACTTCTCTGTATATATTCCTGTTTGTAATTTATCTGTGTTATTCCATATCCGTGTTCGAGTTCTTCTTTATTGGTTCTACAAAGGACAATCATCCGTGGTACAAGGAACCGGACCATAACACTAACACTTTCTACTTCTCTGTATATATCCCTGTTTGTAATATATCTGTGCTATTCCATATCCATTTTCGAGTTCTTCTTTATTGGTTCTACCTTGGACTATCATCCGTGGTACAAGGAACCGGACCGTAACACTAACACTTTCTACTTCTCTGTATATATTCCTGTTTGTAATATATCTGTGCTATTCCATATCCCTGTTCTAGTTCTTCTTTATTGGTTCTACCTTGGACTATCAAATGTGGTTCAAGGAACCGGACCATAACACCAATACTTTCTACTTCTCTAAATATATTCCTGTTTGTAATATGTCTGTGCTATTCCATATCCGTGTTCGAGTTCTTCCTTATTGGTTCTACCTTGGACTATCATCCGTGGTACAAAGAACTGGACCATAACACTAACACTTTCTACTTCTCTGTATATATTCCGGCTTGTAATATATCTGTGCTATTCCATATCCGTGTTCGAGTTCATCTTTATTGGTTGAACAAAGGACAATCATCCGTGGTACATGAACCGGACCATAACACTAACACTTTCTACTTCTCTGTATATATTCCTGTTTTTAATATATCTGTGCTATTCCATATCCGTGTTCTTCTTTATTGGTTCTACCTTGGACTATCATCCGTGGTACAAGGAACCGGACCATAACACTAACACTTTCTACTTCTCTGTATATATTCCTGTTTGTAATATATCTGTGCTATTCCATATCCGTGTGCGAGTTCTTCTTTATTGGTTGAACAAAGGACAATCATACGTGGTACAAGGAACCGGACCATAACACTAACACTTTCTACTTCTCTGTATATATTCCTGTTTGTAATATATCTGTGCTATTCCATATCCGTGTTCGAGTTCTTCTTTATTGGTTCTACCTTGGACTATCATCTGTGGCACAAGGAACCGGACCATAACACTAACACTTTCTACTTCTCTGTATATATTCCTGTTTGTAATATATCTGTGCTATTCCATATCCGTGTTCGAGTTCTTCTTTATTGGTTCTACCTTGGACTATCATCCGTGGTACAAGGAACCGGACCATAACACTAACACTTTCTACTTCTCTGTATATATTCCGGCTTGTAATATATCTGTGCTATTCCATATCCGTGTTCGAGTTCTTCTTTATTGGTTGTACAAAGGACAATCATCCGTGGTACAAGGAACCGGACCGTAACAGTAACACTTTCTAATTCTCTGTATATATTCCTGTTTGTAATATATCTGTGCTATTCCATATCCGTGTTCGAGTTCTTCTTTATTGGTTCTACCTTGGACTATCATCCGTGGTACAAGGAACCGGACCATAACACTAACACTTTCTACTTCTCTGTATATATTCCGGCTTGTAATATATCTGTCCTATTCCATATCCGTGTTCGAGTTCTTCTTTATTGGTTCTACCTTGGACTATCATCTTTGGTACAAGGAACCGGACCATAACACTAACACTTTCTACTTCTCTGTATATATTCCTGTTTGTAATATATCTGTGCTATTCCATATCAGTGTTCGAGTTCTTCTTTATTGGTTCTATAAAGGACAATCATCCGTGGTACAAGGAACCGGACCATAACACTAACACTTTCTACTTCTCTCTATATATCCCTGTTTGTAATATATCTGTGCTATTCCATATCCATTTTTGAGTTCTTCTTTATTGGTTCTACCTTGGACTATCATCCGTGGTACAAGGAACCGGACCGTAACACTAACACTTTCTACTTCTCTGTATATATTCCTGTTTGTAATATATCTGTGCTATTCCATATCCCTGTTCTAGTTCTTCTTTATTGGTTCTACCTTGGACTATCAAATGTGGTTCAAGGAACCGGACCATAACACTAACACTTTCTACTTCTCTAAATATATTCCTGTTTGTAATATATCTGTGTTATTCCATATCCGTGTTCGAGTTCTTCTTTATTGGTTCTACAAAGGACAATCATCCGTGGTACAAGGAACCGGACCATAACACTAACACTTTCTACTTCTCTGTATATATCCCTGTTTGTAATATATCTGTGCTATTCCATATCCATTTTCGAGTTCTTCTTTATTGGTTCTACCTTGGACTATCATCCGTGGTACAAGGAACCGGACCGTAACACTAACACTTTCTACTTCTCTGTATATATTCCTGTTTGTAATATATCTGTGCTATTCCATATCCCTGTTCTAGTTCTTCTTTATTGGTTCTACCTTGGACTATCAAATGTGGTTCAAGGAACCGGACCATAACACTAACACTTTCTACTTCTCTAAATATATTCCTGTTTGTAATATATCTGTGCTATTCCATATCCGTGTTCGAGTTCTTCTTTATTGGTTCTACCTTGGACTATCATCCGTGGTACAAGGAACAGGACCATAACACTAACACTTTCTACTTCTCTGTATATATCCCTGTTTGTAATATATCTGTGCTATTCCATATCCGTGTTTGAGTTCTTCTTTATTGGTTCTACCTTGGACTATCATCCGTGGTACAAGGAACCGGACCATAACACTAACACTTTCTACTTCTCTGTATATATTCCTGCTTGTAATATATCTGTGCTATTCCATATCCGTGTTCGTGTTCTTCTTTAATGGTTCTACCTTGGACTATCATCCATGGTACAAGTAACCAGACCATAACACTAACACTTTCTACCTCTCTAAATATATTCCTGTTTGTAATATATCTGTGCTATTCCATATCCGTGTTCGAGTTCTTCTTTATTGGTTCTACCTTGGACTATCATCCGTGGTACAAAGAACTGGACCATAACACTAACACTTTCTACTTCTCTGTATATATTCCGGCTTGTAATATATCTGTGCTATTCCATATCCGTGTTCGAGTTCTTCTTTATTGGTTGAACAAAGGACAATCATCCGTGGTACAAGGAACCGGACCATAACACTAACACTTTCTACTTCTCTGTATATATTCCTGTTTGTAATATATCTGTGCTATTCCATATCCGTGTTCGAGTTCTTCTTTATTGGTTCTACCTTGGACTATCATCCGTGGTACAAGTAACCGGACCGTAACACTAACACTTTCTACTTCTCTGTATATATTCCTGTTTGTAATATATCTGTGCTATTCCATATCCGTGTTCTAGTTCTTCTTTATTGGTTCTACCTTGGACTATCAACCGTGGTACAAGGAACCGGACCATAACACTAACACTTTCTACTTCTCTGTATATATTCCTGTTTGTAATATATCTGTGCTATTCCATATCCGTGTTCTTCTTTATTGGTCCTACCTTGGACAATCATCCGTGGTACAAGGAACTGGACCATAACACTAACACTTTCTACTTCTCTGTATATATTCCTGCTTGTAATATATCTGTGCTATTCCATATCCGTGTTCGAGTTCTTCTTTATTGGTTCTACCTTGGACTATCATCCGTGGTACAAGGAACCGGACCATAACACTAACACTTTCTACTTCTCTGTATATATTCTTTTTTGTAATATATCTGTGCTATTCCATATCCGTGTTCGAGTTCTTCTTTATTGGTTCTACCTTGGACTATCATCCGTGGTACAAGGAACCGGACCATAACACTAACACTTTCTACTTCTCTGTATATATTCCTGTTTGTAATATATCTGTGCTATTCCATATCCGTGTTCGAGTTCTTCTTTATTGGTTCTACCTTGGACTATAATCTGTGGCAGAAGGAACCGGACCATAACACTAACACTTTCTACTTCTCTGTATATATTCCTGTTTGTAATATATCTGTGCTATTCCATATCAGTGTTCGAGTTCTTCTTTATTGGTTCTATAAAGGACAATCATCCGTGGTACAAGGAACCGGACCATAACACTAACACTTTCTACTTCTCTCTATATATCCCTGTTTGTAATATATCTGTGCTATTCCATATCCATTTTTGAGTTCTTCTTTATTGGTTCTACCTTGGACTATCATCCGTGGTACAAGGAACCGGACCGTAACACTAACACTTTCTACTTCTCTGTATATATTCCTGTTTGTAATATATCTGTGCTATTCCATATCCCTGTTCTAGTTCTTCTTTATTGGTTCTACCTTGGACTATCAAATGTGGTTCAAGGAACCGGACCATAACACTAACACTTTCTACTTCTCTAAATATATTCCTGTTTGTAATATATCTGTGCTATTCCATATCCGTGTTCGAGTTCTTCTTTATTGGTTCTACCTTGGACTATCATCCGTGGTACAAGGAACAGGACCATAACACTAACACTGTCTACTTCTCTGTATATATCCCTGTTTGTAATATATCTGTGCTATTCCATATCCGTGTTTGAGTTCTTCTTTATTGGTTCTACCTTGGACTATCATCCGTGGTACAAGGAACCGGACCATAACACTAACACTTTCTACTTCTCTGTATATATTCCTGCTTGTAATATATCTGTGCTATTCCATATCCGTGTTCGTGTTCTTCTTTAATGGTTCTACCTTGGACTATCATCCATGGTACAAGTAACCAGACCATAACACTAACACTTTCTACCTCTCTAAATATATTCCTGTTTGTAATATATCTGTGCTATTCCATATCCGTGTTCGAGTTCTTCTTTATTGGTTCTACCTTGGACTATCATCCGTGGTACAAAGAACTGGACCATAACACTAACACTTTCTACTTCTCTGTATATATTCCGGCTTGTAATATATCTGTGCTATTCCATATCCGTGTTCGAGTTCTTCTTTATTGGTTGAACAAAGGACAATCATCCGTGGTACAAGGAACCGGACCATAACACTAACACTTTCTACTTCTCTGTATATATTCCTGTTTGTAATATATCTGTGCTATTCCATATCCGTGTTCGAGTTCTTCTTTATTGGTTCTACCTTGGACTATCATCCGTGGTACAAGTAACCGGACCGTAACACTAACACTTTCTACTTCTCTGTATATATTCCTGTTTGTAATATATCTGTGCTATTCCATATCCGTGTTCTAGTTCTTCTTTATTGGTTCTACCTTGGACTATCAACCGTGGTACAAGGAACCGGACCATAACACTAACACTTTCTACTTCTCTGTATATATTCCTGTTTGTAATATATCTGTGCTATTCCATATCCGTGTTCTTCTTTATTGGTCCTACCTTGGACAATCATCCGTGGTACAAGGAACTGGACCATAACACTAACACTTTCTACTTCTCTGTATATATTCCTGCTTGTAATATATCTGTGCTATTCCATATCCGTGTTCGAGTTCTTCTTTATTGGTTCTACCTTGGACTATCATCCGTGGTACAAGGAACCGGACCATAACACTAACACTTTCTACTTCTCTGTATATATTCTTTTTTGTAATATATCTGTGCTATTCCATATCCGTGTTCGAGTTCTTCTTTATTGGTTCTACCTTGGACTATCATCCGTGGTACAAGGAACCGGACCATAACACTAACACTTTCTACTTCTCTGTATATATTCCTGTTTGTAATATATCTGTGCTATTCCATATCCGTGTTCGAGTTCTTCTTTATTGGTTCTACCTTGGACTATAATCTGTGGCAGAAGGAACCGGACCATAACACTAACACTTTCTACTTCTCTGTATATATTCCTGTTTGTAATATATCTGTGCTATTCCATATCCGTGTTCGAGTTCTTCTTTATTGGTTCTACAAAGGACAATCATCCGTGGTACAAGGAACCGGACCATAACACTAACACTTTCTACTTGTCTGTATATATTCCTGTTTGTAATATATATGTGCTATTCCATATCCGTGTTCGAGTTCTTCTTTATTGATTCTACAAAGGACAATCATCCGTGGTACAAGGAACCGGACCATAACACTAACACTTTCTACTTCTCTGTATATATTCCTGTTTGTAATATATCTGTGCTATTCCATATCCGTGTTCGAGTTCTTCTTTATTGGTTCTACCTTGGACTATAATCTGTGGCAGAAGGAACCGGACCATAACACTAACACTTTCTACTTCTCTGTATATATTCCTGTTTGTAATATATCTGTGCTATTCCATATCCGTGTTCGAGTTCTTCTTTATTGGTTCTACAAAGGACAATCATCCGTGGTACAAGGAACCGGACCATAACACTAACACTTTCTACTTCTCTGTATATATTCCTGTTTGTAATATATCTGTGCTATTCCATATCCCTGTTCTAGTTCTTCTTTATTGGTTCTACCTTGGACTATCAAATGTGGTTCAAGGAACCGGACCATAACACTAACACTTTCTACTTCTCTAAATATATTCCTGCTTGTAATATATCTGTGCTATTCCATATCCGTGTTCGAGTTCTTCTTTATTGGTTCTACCTTGGACTATCATCCGTGGTACAAGGAACCGGACCGTAACACTAACCCTTTCTACTTCTCTGCATATATTCCTGCTTGTAATATATCTGTGCTATTCAATATCCGTGTTCGAGTTCTTTATTGGTTCTACCTTAGACTATCATCCGTGGTACATGGAAACGAACCATAACACTAACACTTTCTACTTCTCTGTATATATTCCTGCGTGTAATATATCTGTGCTATTACATATCCGTGTTCGAGTTCTTCTTTATTGGTTCTACCTTGGACTATCATCCGTGGTACAAGGAACCGGACCATAACACTAACACTTTCTACTTCTCTGTATATATTCCTGTTTGTAATATATCTGTGCTATTCCATATCCGTGTTCGAGTTCTTCTTTATTGGTTCTACAAAGGACAATCATCCGTGGTACAAGGAACCGGACCATAACACTAACACTTTCTACTTCTCTGTATATATTCCTGTTTGTAATATATATGTGCTATTCCATATCCGTGTTCGAGTTCTTCTTTATTGGTTCTACCTTGGACTATCATCCGTGGTACAAGTAACCGGACCGTAACACTAACACTTTCTACTTCTCTGTATATATTCCTGTTTGTAATATATCTGTGCTATTCCATATCCGTGTTCTAGTTCTTCTTTATTGGTTCTACCTTGGACTATCAACCGTGGTACAAGGAACCGGACCATAACACTAACACTTTCTACTTCTCTGTATATATTCCTGTTTGTAATATATCTGTGCTATTCCATATCCGTGTTCTTCTTTATTGGTCCTACCTTGGACAATCATCCGTGGTACAAGGAACTGGACCATAACACTAACACTTTCTACTTCTCTGTATATATTCCTGCTTGTAATATATCTGTGCTATTCCATATCCGTGTTCGAGTTCTTCTTTATTGGTTCTACCTTGGACTATCATCCGTGGTACAAGGAACCGGACCATAACACTAACACTTTCTACTTCTCTGTATATATTCTTTTTTGTAATATATCTGTGCTATTCCATATCCGTGTTCGAGTTCTTCTTTATTGGTTCTACCTTGGACTATCATCCGTGGTACAAGGAACCGGACCATAACACTAACACTTTCTACTTCTCTGTATATATTCCTGTTTGTAATATATCTGTGCTATTCCATATCCGTGTTCGAGTTCTTCTTTATTGGTTCTACCTTGGACTATAATCTGTGGCAGAAGGAACCGGACCATAACACTAACACTTTCTACTTGTCTGTATATATTCCTGTTTGTAATATATATGTGCTATTCCATATCCGTGTTCGAGTTCTTCTTTATTGATTCTACAAAGGACAATCATCCGTGGTACAAGGAACCGGACCATAACACTAACACTTTCTACTTCTCTGTATATATTCCTGTTTGTAATATATCTGTGCTATTCCATATCCGTGTTCGAGTTCTTCTTTATTGGTTCTACCTTGGACTATAATCTGTGGCAGAAGGAACCGGACCATAACACTAACACTTTCTACTTCTCTGTATATATTCCTGTTTGTAATATATATGTGCTATTCCATATCCGTGTTCGAGTTCTTCTTTATTGATTCTACAAAGGACAATCATCCGTGGTACAAGGAACCGGACCATAACACTAACACTTTCTACTTCTCTGTATATATTCCTGTTTGTAATATATCTGTGCTATTCCATATCCGTGTTCGAGTTCTTCTTTATTGGTTCTACAAAGGACAATCATCCGTGGTACAAGGAACCGGACCGTAACACTAACCCTTTGTACTTCTCTGTATATATTCCTGCTTGTAATATATCTGTGCTATTCCATATCCGTGTTCGAGTTCTTTATTGGTTCTACCTTAGACTATCATCCGTGGTACATGGAAACGAACCATAACACTAACACTTTCTACTTCTCTGTATATATTCCTGCGTGTAATATATCTGTGCTATTCCATATCCGTGTTCGAGTTCTTCTTTATTGGTTCAACCTTGGACTATCATCAGTGGTACAAGGAACCGGACCATAACACTAACACTTTCTACTTCTCTGTATATATTCCTGTTTGTAATATATCTGTGCTATTCCATATCCGTGTTTGAGTTCTTCTTTATTGGTTCTACCTTGGACTATCATCCGTGGTACAAGTAACCGGACTGTAACACTAACACTTTCTACTTCTCTGTATATATTCCTGTTTGTAATATATCTGTGCTATTCCATATCCGTGTTCTAGTTCTTCTTTATTGGTTCTACCTTGGACTATCAACCGTGGTACAAGGAACCGGACCATAACACTAACACTTTCTACTTCTCTGTATATATTCTTATTTGTAATATATCTGTGCTATTCCATATCCGTGTTCGAGGTCTTCTTTATTGATTCTACCTCGGACTATCATCCGTTGTAAAAGGAACCGGACCATAACACTAACACTTTCTACTTCTCTGTATATATCCCTGTTTGTAATATATCTGTGCTATTCCATATCCATTTTCGAGTTCTTTTTTATTGGTTCTACCTTGGACTATCATCCGTGGTACAAGGAACCGGACCGTAACACTAACACTTTCTACTTCTCTGTATATATTCCTGCTTGTAATATATCTGTGCTATTCCATATCCGTGTTCTTCTTTATTGGTCCTACCTTGGACTATCATCCGTGGTACAAGGAACTGGACCATAACACTAACACTTTCTACTTCTCTGTATATATTCCTGCTTGTAATATATCTGTGCTATTCCATATCCGTGTTCGAGTTCTTCTTTATTGGTTCTACCTTGGACTATCATCCGTGGTACAAGGAACCGGACCATAACACTAACACTTTCTACTTCTCTGTATATATTCTTGTTTGTAATATATCTGTGCTATTCCATATCCGTGTTCGAGTTCTTCTTTATTGGTTCTACCTTGGACTATCATCCGTGGTACAAGGAACCGGACCATAACACTAACACTTTCTACTTCTCTGTATATATTCCTGTTTGTAATATATCTGTGCTATTCCATATCCGTGTTCGAGTTCTTCTTTATTGGTTCTACCTTGGACTATAATCTGTGGCAGAAGGAACCGGACCATAACACTAACACTTTCTACTTCTCTGTATATATTCCTGTTTGTAATATATCTGTGCTATTCCATATCCGTGTTCGAGTTCTTCTTTATTGGTTCTACAAAGGACAATCATCCGTGGTACAAGGAACCGGACCATAACACTAACACTTTCTACTTCTCTGTATATATTCCTGTTTGTAATATATCTGTGCTATTCCATATCCATTTTCGAGTTCTTCTTTATTGGTTCTACCTTGGACTATCAAATGTGGTTCAAGGAACCGGACCATAACACTAACACTTTCTACTTCTCTAAATATATTCCTGCTTGTAATATATCTGTGCTATTCCATATCCGTGTTCGAGTTCTTCTTTATTGATTCTACAAAGGACAATCATCCGTGGTACAAGGAACCGGACCATAACACTAACACTTTCTACTTCTCTGTATATATTCTTGTTTGTAATATATCTGTGCTATTCCATATCCGTGTTCTAGTTCTTCTTTATTGGTTCTACCTTGGACTATCATCCGTGGTACAAGGAACCGGACCATAACACTAACACTTTCTACTTCTCTGTATATATTCTTGTTTGTAATATATCTGTGCTATTCCATATCCGTGTTCGAGTTCTTCTTTATTGGTTCTACCTTGGACTATCATCCGTGGTTCAAGGAACCGGACCATAACACTAACACTTTCTACTTCTCTGTATATATTCCTGTTTGTAATATATCTGTGCTATTCCATATCCGTGTTCGAGTTCTTCTTTATTGGTTCTACAAAGGACAATCATCCGTGGTACAAGGAACCGGACCATAACACTAACACTTTCTACTTCTATGTATATATTCCTGTTTGTAATATATATGTGCTATTCCATATCCGTGTTCGAGTTCTTCTTTATTGATTCTACAAAGGACAATCATCCGTGGTACAAGGAACCGGACCATAACACTAACACTTTCTACTTCTCTGTATATATTCTTCTTTGTAATATATCTGTGCTATTCCATATCCGTGTTCGAGTTCTTCTTTATTGGTTCTACCTTGGACTATCATCCGTGGTACAAGGAACCGGACCATAACACTAACACTTTCTACTTCTCTGTATATATTCCTGTTTGTAATATATCTGTGCTATTCCATATCCGTGTTCGAGTTCTTCTTTATTGGTTCTACCTTGGACTATAATCTGTGGCAGAAGGAACCGGACCATAACACTAACACTTTCTACTTCTCTGTATATATTCCTGTTTGTAATATATCTGTGCTATTCCATATCCGTGTTCGAGTTCTTCTTTATTGGTTCTACAAAGGACAATCATCCGTGGTACAAGGAACCGGACCATAACACTAACACTTTCTACTTCTCTGTATATATTCCTGTTTGTAATATATCTGTGCTATTCCATATCCCTGTTCTAGTTCTTCTTTATTGGTTCTACCTTGGACTATCAAATGTGGTTCAAGGAACCGGACCATAACACTAACACTTTCTACTTCTCTAAATATATTCCTGCTTGTAATATATCTGTGCTATTCCATATCCGTGTTCGAGTTCTTCTTTATTGGTTCTACCTTGGACTATCATCCATGGTACAAGGAACCGGACCGTAACACTAACCCTTTCTACTTCTCTGCATATATTCCTGCTTGTAATATATCTGTGCTATTCAATATCCGTGTTCGAGTTCTTTATTGGTTCTACCTTAGACTATCATCCGTGGTACATGGAAACGAACCATAACACTAACACTTTCTACTTCTCTGTATATATTCCTGCGTGTAATATATCTGTGCTATTACATATCCGTGTTCGAGTTCTTCTTTATTGGTTCTACAAAGGACAATCATCCGTGGTACAAGGAACCGGACCATAACACTAACACTTTCTACTTCTCTGTATATATTCCTGTTTGTAATATATATGTGCTATTCCATATCCGTGTTCGAGTTCTTCTTTATTGATTCTACAAAGGACAATCATCCGTGGTACAAGGAACCGGACCATAACACTAACACTTTCTACTTCTCTGTATATATCCCTGTTTGTAATATATCTGTGCTATTCCATATCCATTTTCGAGTTCTTCTTTATTGGTTCTACCTTGGACTATCATCCGTGGTACAAGGAACCGGACCATAACACTAACACTTTCTACTTCTCTGTATATATTCCTGTTTGTAATATATCTGTGCTATTCCATATCCCTGTTCTAGTTCTTCTTTATTGGTTCTACCTTGGACTATCAAATGTGGTTCAAGGAACCGGACCATAACACTAACACTTTCTACTTCTCTAAATATATTCCTGTTTGTAATATATCTGTGCTATTCCATATCCGTGTTCGAGTTCTTCTTTATTGGTTCTACCTTGGACTATCATCCGTGGTACAAGGAACCGGACCATAACACTAACACTTTCTACTTCTCTGTATATATTCCTGTTTGTAATATATCTGTGCTATTCCATATCCGTGTTTGAGTTCTTCTTTATTGGTTCTACCTTGGACTATCATCCGTGGTACAAGGAACCGGACCATAACACTAACAGTTTCTACTTCTCTGTATATATTCCTGCTTGTAATATATCTGTGCTATTCCATATCCGTGTTCGAGTTCTTCTTTATTGGTTCTACCTTGGACTATCATCCGTGGTACAAGGAACCGGACCATAACACTAACACTTTCTACTTCTCTGTATATATTCCTGTTTGTAATATATCTGTGCTATTCCATATCCATGTTCGAGTTCTTCTTTATTGGTTCTACCTTGGACTATCATCCGTGGTACAAGGAACCGGACCATAACACTAGCACTTTCTACTTCTCTGTATATATTCCTGTTTGTAATATATTTGTGCTATTCCATATCCGTGTTCGAGTTCTTCTTTATTGGTTCTACCTTGGACTATCATCCGTGGTACAAGGCACCGGACCGTAACACTAACACTTTCTACTTCTCTGTATATATTCTTGTTTGTAATATATCTTTGCTATTTCATATCCGTGTTCGAGTTCTTCTTTATTGGTTCTACAAAGGACAATCATCCGTGGTACAAGGAACCGGACCATAACACTAACACTTTCTACTTCTCTGTATATATCCCTGTTTGTAATATATCTGTGCTATTCCATATCCATTTTCGAGTTCTTCTTTATTGGTTCTACCTTGGACTATCATCCGTGGTACAAGGAACCGGACCGTAACACTAACACTTTCTACTTCTCTGTATATATTCCTGTTTGTAATATATCTGTGCTATTCCATATCCGTGTTCGAGTTCTTCTTTATTGGTTCTACCTTGGACTATCAACTGTGGTTCAAGGAACCGGACCATAACACTAGCACTTTCTACTTCTCTAAATATATTCCTGTTTGTAATATATCTGTGCTATTCCATATCCATTTTCGAGTTCTCCTTTATTGGTTCTACCTTGGACTATCATCTGTGGTACAAGGAACCGGACCATAACACTAACACTTTCTACTTCTCTGTATATATTCCGGCTTTTAATATATCTGTGCTATTCCATATCCGTGTTCGAGTTCTTTATTGGTTCTACCTTAGACTATCATCCGTGGTACATGGAAACGAACCATAACACTAACACTTTCTACTTCTCTGTATATATTCCTGCTTGTAATATATCTGTGCTATTCCATATCCGTCTTCGAGTTCTTCTTTATTGGTTCTACCTTGGACTATCATCCGTGGTACAAGGAACCGGACCATAACACTAACACTTTCTACTTCTCTGTATATATTCCTGTTTGTAATATATCTGTGCTATTCCATATCCGTGTTCGAGTTCTGCTTTATTGGTTCTACCTTGGACTATAATCTGTGGCACAAGGAACCGGACCATAACACTAACACTTTCTACTTCTCTGTATATATTCCTGTTTGTAATATATCTGTGCTATTCCATATCCGTGTTCGAGTTCTTCTTTATTGGTTCTACAAAGGACAATCATCCGTGGTACAAGGAACCGGACCATAACACTAACACTTTCTACTTCTCTGTATATATTCCTGTTTGTAATACATATGTGCTATTCCATATCTGTGTTCGAGTTCTTCTTTATTGATTCTACAAAGGACAATCATCCGTGGTACAAGGAACCGGACCATAACACTAACACTTTCTACTTCTCTGTATATATTCCTGTTTGTAATATATCTGTGCTATTCCATATCCATTTTCGAGTTCTTCTTTATTGGTTCTACCTTGGACTATCGTCCGTGGTACAAGGAACCGGACCGTAACACTAACACTTTCTACTTCTCTGTATATATTCCTGTTTGTAATATATCTGTGCTATTCCATATCCGTGTTCGAGTTCTTCTTTATTGGTTCTACCTTGGACTATCAACTGTGGTTCAAGGAACCGGACCATAACACTAGCACTTTCTACTTCTCTAAATATATTCCTGTTTGTAATATATCTGTGCTATTCCATATCCGTGTTCGAGTTCTTCTTTATTGGTTCTACCTTGGACTATCATCCGTTGTACAAGGAACCGGACCATAACACTAACACTTTCTACTTCTCTGTATATATTCCTGTTTGTAAAACATCTGTGCTATTCCATATCCGTGTTCGAGTTCTTCTTTATTGGTTCTACCTTGGACTATCATCCGTGGTACAAGGAACCGGACCATAACAGTTATTTCTTTCACTATTGAATGATTTTAATTCATTGAAGTAAAGACAAAGCTATTGTTTATAATTTTGCAAAAAAAAACTCATTATAATTCCTGGAATTGTCCAGTAATGACATAAACTACATAAATAATCATTTCAATAGTGTAAATAAATTTGACGGCTGGAAAAATGTTTTCATTTGACTATAAAAATAAAGATTATTTTCACTATCACTCTGTTATAATTCTATGAAATTATGAAAATATTCTAAAACTTTCCTCCACAAATATGAAAAATTGATTTTGAGGCATATTCACAAGATATGACGGTTGATTGGAAGTAAACTGGATAATTTGATTATAAATAAATGCAATTTTAGAGCCAAATCATTTTTTACCATGTTATTCAGCCTGTACAACGCCAAAGAGCCACTCAGGGTAGTGTTACAAAGTAAGAGGAACAGTTTATCTGTGGAGATAATAACAGTTAACCCCAGACTTGAACAGGTTAAGATTGTAGTGATCAGGGAAGCATCTTTTTGGGAGATGTTTCCACAAAGCAGCAGTTTGTGGGAAGAAGCTGCTTGAGTGGAAATAACTTCTCTTGGATAGAATGAGTGTGGTTCATGATAACACATGTAGTATGGCAGGTTTTAGTCATGAAGCTTACAACTGGTGGAACTGTCTGAACACTTTCCATGGAAATAGTGATAGAGCATTGAAAGGACAGTGACATTTCATCAGAGAGAAAGGGTTTGTAGGGTGGAAAATAATTTGTTTCCTACAAGGACATGAAAATACTTTAGATTCTATTGAGACTCAAAAGTGAGGACTGAGCAGCTCCTGCCCATATATGGTAAAAGTAAACCATATTTGGTTTGATCTGGCTCTTGTAAAGGTAGAGGATGGCAGGAGGGTTTAGGGAATCAACCATTTTGCTAGCATCTTTAGCAATGGATTGTAGGTATGAGTTTCACTTGAGGTCTGGGTTGAGTTCAACAAGGTTTATTTATGAAAGATTTTGTATAACTGTAAATGTTTTTTAATTTGGCTTTGACATTGAGATGGTTACAAAATAGTATTTTGACACTGAGATGGTTATGAGATGAATTCAGATTAAACTTGAAACACCCTGAATGACAATGTTGTTTTTGACTTGGATATAGTAAATGCATGCAGATATTCTGATAAAAATGTTCAAAGTCTGCATCCAACTTGTGATATAATGTTCATAACAGTGTACCATTAGCCAGTGATAAGAGAGACTGGGTGTATGTTCCAGATAATCACTGGGCATGTTATACATGACATATCATTGGCATATGAAGGGTGGACTTTTTAAAATCAATTCTTTGGCCTGTCATTGTATTTATCATTTATGCAAAGACCAAAGTTAGTACAATATTAATCTTAATCATAAATAATATATATGTCACAATATGGTGGGGGGGATGTGTAGGTAGTGTCATGGTTAGTAATGTAAAAAATGAAATTGCAGAGATGAATTTAAATTTTGCTTGATTTTATTTCATTCACTTTGCACTAATGCCCTTGGAAAAGGCATGAATCTATCTTCCCCTAGGTATCAGTTAAATTGCAAGGAAAACTGGGTTCTCTTGCTTAAGTGGGGGAAGCTAGACTAGGAGAAAGAAAATGGAATTCAAAATTTTGTAAATTATAGCACAGATTGAGATCTTTATCTTTAGTAGGCCAAGCAGTTAAGAAGAACAACTCTCAATTTAAACCCTTGTGATGATACATCACTACACAGGCTGTGATGACATCCAAGGTCAGCTGTATGTGTATACACCCAGTTCACTATGCTCACAGATTTGTCTCACTGGTCATGATCAAATTCAGCAAAGAATAAAAACAAATGCTTTTCAAGACACTGGTTGTGAAATAGCAAACAATACGATTTCTCTCTTAATTGGCAATGTTTTCATTTGGCTTCAAGAAGATGAACTCCCGCTTACTAACTTACAGCTACAGAAAAAGGACCCTTACACTCACTGCCTGACTGTCTCGGTGACTGCTGACTTACTCACTGATGGTCCTTTCCTCACTGACTGTTTATATGGATACTGGCTGGGGTCCCACCACCAATAACCATTTAGTTGTGTCCCAGAGAAGGAATCCACTCATTCAGCTTTTGGGTGGTCAGTTTTTTCAAAGATCTCTACTTTTATGATTATCTAAAATCACTAACAAAATTTTATGTTTGCCAATTGAAAGGTGAGATGGAGACAGGATTCCTGAAAAATCCTGGTTATTAAATTGACTCACAGATGAGATGGAGACAAGATTCCTAAGAAACTTTGGTCATTAAATTGATTTAAAAGAAAAAAATATCTATCTATCTCCTAAGGATCTATCTGAAATCTGTACACTCTTATATTTATGAGGGTTTGAATACAATGTAGTTGTTCTTACAGGGAAGTCTGGGCTCATTAGCCTTGGTCGGCAACCAATCTAGGAAAACAACAACTTTGAATTTGAAACTGCTATCTTTCTCTAGATACACTCACCTAGTGCTACAACAGCAGTACATGTGGTGCCCCTAGGTTCCTAATGGATTACAGGTCTTGTGAGTATAGAGCTGGAGAAAAATATTTTGAGCCTCTTGGGGCTTGTAGCTATTGGCTTCTACAATTGCATTATGAATTTGAAATCATTTTCTTTGTTACCAAGTTTTACCAACTGTATTTTAAAAAGCGGTGGTGCCTATAATATAATGGTCAGCTACACTGATACCAAAAAATATAAACCAATTTCTGACTGATACTGTTTATCGTCACACTAATATTCTAGTGAAAGGCATGTATGAATTTCTCCCAGTTCTTCAGTCTATCTTAAGAAAAAAATGTTATGTCAATGGCATGCCATGATGGTAGATGTAGAAAAAATGTGGTTGAGCAAGCACTTAAGCAAACCGTACTCAGCTATAACTACCTTATCAGTCCAAGCAACAGAAGCAAAGCTGCTACCCTCATTGTTTACCATGGCATAATTAGTATTACAGTTTAAATTTATTAATTCACTAGAAGAGACCTAAAACTTCCAACTGCACATTTTGGGACTCAATCTTCTATATATAATACTAGAATTGTAACAGATGATTTTTTTTTCAAGCAAAGTCCATGATACAATATGATAAATGTTAGACTTTGTTATAAATTTCTTATGTGAAACAAATACTAAATTCAAAGTAAATGGGAATATTGACACTGAAGGTTAGTAAAATGCGTCAATAACATTCCTATCAGATGTTCATCTTAAATTATCAGCTTTATATAAAATAATTTCTTTTCTGAGAAAATTAAATGATCAAAAATATTACCTATGCTAGATTTTATCTATGTGTATTTACTCACAAAATAGTCAAAACAGTACATAGAAAATGCACTAAGAATGCAAAAACAGTGTTTTACAACTGAATAATATTGTTTGACTTAGAGAGGCATGGGCTCCTCCAGGTCTATTTTGGGTTTTATGGCATATCAACCACTGTGGGTTATTTAATGCCAAATCCAGTTTATATATATATACCAAATATATGAATTTTAAATGCCTATTTTGTATGGAACATTTTTAGCAAGCAAGAGCTTATTTGCTTGTACACTGTAAAATAATCCTAGGTATTTTTGTTTAAGTCAAGAATTTCCATTTGATAAGGACAATTTATTTGCAAAATGGTAAAAGGTAGGATATGTTATTTATACATCAGTCTACATTTTTGATAAGAGACCAATTCTTTTTAGAAAATCCAATATATTTTTTGGTTCAGTTTTTGCAAATAATTTCTTCACCTCCAGGTCTACTTACTACACATGAATGAATACCGTTACAATTTTCAACCCAGATACTGACTGACACAACAGGGACATGTGAAGGAATCTGATCAGCTGTTCAATTTCACAGCAACCATGCAACCACACTTAGTAATGGTTGGTTCTTATTGATTTGCTTTTTTTGTTTTTTTTTTTACAACTTATCAACACTTTTTGATTATTTAAAGCTGAAACATATTTTGGATTGTAAGAACAATAATTTTGTGCATGTGAACATTGCATTAACAATTTTTTGAGAATAACAATAACATTTTCAGATACAAGCCCTACTATTTAACCGATAGCCAGGGGAGAGAATGGATTCATATCTTTCCCAAAGGTATTTGCATGTGAATATAATGAACCTGAGTGGGATTCGAACTCAGTTCTTCACATTCTCATTCCAAGCCACTAAAGATTGCATCACTCACACATCCATCACTTGGTCATGAAACTGATGATGATAATGATGAATACTGTGGGGTGCATCCATGTTCAACAGAAAAACTCCATTTTTCAAGGGATGTAAATATCAAATATTAATTATGGAGACCCATGATTGCTGACGTCCAGAAAAGAAATGAAACTCAAAACACAAACTGTTATTTATTTATTTAATTAATGATCCAGTATGTCACCTGGATGGTTGTCTATAAAAAAGAAATTTAAAAAGAACATTTGTGCATGTTTACAAGAAAAATTCTTATCCATGCAAAAACACAGAAATATTTTTAATTTTAAACTAATTTTCACCCAATACAAGGCTCAAGAGCCAATCAAGGTAGATGTATTGAAAGAGGTGAGTGATATAAATGAATGTGTAGGAAATAGAAAGAGAAAATTATAAGTATATAGAAAATAGGTAATGATTGACACTTGACTTGAAGAGGTTTAAATTATAGGATTTAGGGAAGCATCCACTAAAGAATCAGCTCCACAAAGCAGCCATTCTTGGAAAAAAAAGCTGTCTGAGTAGAACTTCTTCCTCACAATTGAAATATGATGTTGGGGGTGATGAGGGTGGTTCAACACCATGTGAAACTACTTTCATAGTAGGAAAGTATTCTGTTTTTAATAATTTGTTAATTATTTAACAACATTTTTTAAAGCTGGAGATATTGACAGGCAGGATTATACAAGATGCAAGCAGATGGAGCAACAGACTATAATGTATTAACAAGTAGGAAAAGAATAGGAATAAGCAAGCTTTTCTTAAGAAGAAAAGGCTTCATGATTTGCTAATGAAAATAATAGAAAGACAGCAATTTTCCAAGTGTAGCTTAGATGTGGCACAAAGCTGAAAGTAGAGGACACTCAGTGAGGATTGAACTCACTGTTCAGTCATAATTGTTCTAGTGACAAAAGCTTGCTAACCATTACAGTAACTTGAAGTGCCCCCTGAAAATAATAGCAAGACATATGCTTACCTTGGTAGCAGCTCTGTGTATAATTGTGTGTCGAATATAAAGTTGTTCTCTATTGGTGGAATAGCCTCCTCCAACTACAGTGGCACATGGAATACCATGTGAGGCTAACAATTTCAAAACATAATAATCACGGTCGAAGAGGCCTGAAATAAAAAGAAATATTACATTTAATAATAGTAAATATATTTCTATAGATATACAAGGAAAGAAAAAAATAGCCTGACAGATCAACACCATGCCTATGGCTAATTAATGCTGTAATCACCACCAAAAAGTAGTGTCTCCCTTAGCCATCCCCTGATAAAAACACAGGTGACAGTTATGGTTTTTACTTGAGTAGTGCTATATTAAAGGATATAGAAAACAGAACTGAAGCTGCACATGGAGTATTTGGAAATCTAATCAAATGCATCTTCAACAAAAAAGACCTGAATTTAACAACTAAATTTATGTTCTATAATACTGGAGTCATTTCAACTTTGCTATATGTCTACGAAACCTAGACTCTATGTCATTTCACCAGCAAATCTTAGTTCAATTTTGAACATCAAATGAGAATACTATGTGAACAACATCAAAGTTAAAGCATCCAATCACTGATCATGAAACACTGTCTTCAATAATCAAAACATGCATCAAGAATGGAAGAGTCAAGGTTACCACAGCAAGTCTTACTTTAGGGAAAAGACCACAGGACTGCCCTCTTCAAAGATACAAGGACCAATTCAAAACAACACTGAAAACCACTGGACTTGAGCCTAAATTGTTTGAAACACTGTATCAATTGGCATTGTTCCATCACCATCAGAACCAAACACTTTAAAGCCACTTTGAAGGAAAAGTCAAATGACAAGAAAGAATGGTTCAACAGAATCAACCTCATCCTCCAGCATGCAGTCAATGCCATGGACTCTTCCATCCAAGAACTGTTCTACTTAATCATCAATGCCATCATTATAAAGGAAATGATTAACAAAGAAATTAAATTTATGGATATAATATAAAGCTACCAATGACAACAACTATATTAAATGATTTTATTTATAAACAACTGTACTCAAATTTGACTAAAACTTAAACTCCACTCCTAATGTCAGTGTGGCCTAACCCCTTCCCCACTAATTATTTTGGGCAAAACATTTCATTTTTAGACAAATTTTTTTATTTGTTTTTTAATTAAGAAACTGAGGCATCTTGAAGTACCCAAGTGGTGGCTAACACCTCTAACAGACATATAAGGGTTGACAACTGAACTCATTTCAAGTTCAGAATGGCATAAAATGAATCAAGGTTCGACATATAAACATGTGTGTAGCTGGTTTGTGAGTTGCTATATTTTGGACATATTTATTCATCCATACCTGAAAAAGACTCCCTTTGGTAAGAACATATATACACGCCCAGGTTAAACAAGGGGTTGAGCAAATAAAAAATGAAAAAAAGAGAAGAAAAAAAAAAACATAAAATCACAGAAGAGATATTAAATATGTTATTTTATACTGTTTTTCTATTTAAGAATTCTACCAATCCTGCCAGTGTTAAATAATAGTTTCAGAGTATTATTTTTTAGTGGCAGTGTTTTTAGCTCAAACCTTCTGAGGCTGACCTCGGGTTCAGCTGGTAGACAAAATAGAGATGTTGATTTTGATTAGATGAACCGAACGTGGGAATGTTACAGTTAGAAAGGGTTTTCAAGGAGTTAAGTTTTACACTTCATACACATTAGACGTGGTTATTTCATATCTAGGGGAATTTTCTCCCCTGTGGGGTGGGATAGCAACCCCACTGGCTAGTTAAAAATGTACACATTGACATGGTTAATAAAATAGAGATGTTTAAAACCCTTTTTGTTGAAGTTCTCATTTTACCTCTGAAGAAACCAAATAGTGATTATCTGACTGGGAGAAGACAGCTGAGAGAAGAAAGAAAAGAGAAGAAGATAACTTTATTATGATCACCTCCATCAACCCAAAGACTGCTCGCAGCATGAAGGGGCTATAAAACACTAGCTTAGTTACATTGAAATATACTTCTTTTCTCTTTATTAGAACAAAGCATAAAAAATTTAAACAACTAGTTAACATTTTACTGCTGTAAACATAGATATATGTCTTTATTAAATTTACATTGCCTGCTGTTGACATATATATATATATATATATATATATATATATATGTTTTCCAGACACTGTGAAATGTTGGTCCTCAATGTTTGTGTTATAAACTGATTAGTATTTGGTGTTATTTCCAAACCAGTGTAGACATATAATAGCATACAATTCAATTTGGTTTGTGAAGTACTTTTAGTACATTGCAGGTAGGGGTGTTATTTAGCTTAGTCTGTATTGCATTACTGCATAGTATCTGGTTGAAACCAAAATGGTGGCTCTCATGAGAAACTGCAGTCAGCCTCTTTATAGTCACTGATTTCCAGTAAATAGTACATCATGTCAGACATTAAAATCCAGACATTTTGCTGATAATGAGAAGTGAAGAAATAAATTTAGATAATTCTGGATGTTCAAAAAATATATCTTTGAATGTGTATGAAATAAAATTGTTTTCTATGATTTTCTAAAAAGAAAGAACAATTTTCTTGGTTCAAGTTCCCTACACAAATATTTAAGAAGCAAAATGAAACAAATATTTTCCATCAATTTCTTTTTTTGTTGGATTTACACTAGTCTGGTTTCATCGCAAATATGATCTGGTTATTTCACAAGTAGTCATGTCAATCAGAGATGATAAAGAAAAGAGTCTATGGAGAGCCATAATTTCATTTATCCTGAAAGGACATGGCATTAAAAAACAAAATCAAATCATTTCTTAGTTGTTATTGTCACAGAAAGAGAGCCATGAAATCACTCCTGGCTGAATGTGAGTGCTGTGAAAAATTATAACTGTCTATAAATTTAAGCTAAAATAATAAAGATAAACATTGGAAAATTAAACAAAACAGTGCATATGTTATACTGTATTAATGTAATCAGCAGGTCAAGCATAGAAATGAGACCCATGTGGGAGCCTCTGGATAGATTTTAAGTTGATGGTTCCAAAGTTACACTAACTGATTGACCTCTCATAGAACAACTCAGTGGATGAAAAGAAATATTGGTTAAGTGCATCTAGTTCAATCAGTTCAATCACTGCAAACTTATGTTGCATTTTTTACTTTCATGTAAACATTAATAAAATAAAGTACAAAAAACAGTAACAAAAGAGGAATATTGTATTTTTTTTGTCAGAGCTTCTACTGAAAATGGTAAATAATGTGATTTCTTTCTTTTTTTATTTTAACCTCATTTAAGTATGCTAATTTATGCTTCTTTCTTAAACTGCAAAGATGAATCATAGATTTTTCTCAGGATTATTTTTTAACTATTTTTATTATAGGAAAAACACAATATTTACCTTGGTCAGACAGATTGAGATATCCAAGTTCATCATTGACATGGGGATCAACTCCAGCATCATAGAACACAAATTCAGGTCGAAATGTATTTAGTACATGAGGTAGGTGTTCTTTAAGAATGGTCAAATATTCCAAATCCTTTAAAAATAAAAGATGAAAGTAATATTAACAATTTTTTAATGATATTCAAATTATAGAATATAGGTATCAGATGTGTGTAAACATACTCAATGATGTATTTGAAAAACTAGAAATTAAATAAAAAGATGAAAACTAGTATTTTGCTAGAAACTTTTACACATGCCTAATAAATATGTTACTCGTGAAAAAGTGTTCCCACATTTTTTGTTTTTAATTACAGATTCTCAATTGTTCAGCTGTGTTAAAAATAATTACATAAAGAGAAAAAAAGTTCAATTCTACTTTGAAACCAGTTTTAAACTACTCTTCATAACATCTTTAAAACAGTAAATTCTTCCTTCAGCTATAATTTAGATACAATTCATTCATACTATGAAACTATCAAGTTTCATGAGCCATCATCTGTGGAGTTAGCCTCACTTACTTCACAAAAAATGTCACTAGAGGATGCTCCTTAAGCTTATAAATAGATAGTGACATTCTCTGTCATCTTCTCTTTTCTATTTTTCTCTTACATTGTAAAATGTAAGTTACATGTGAAGAAAAGGATCTGACACTGGGGCATGCACGCATGTACCTTTCACTTCAATTGCATTGATTTCTCTCTAGGACTTACTTCTACATAAACACCTTCACTAGTTTAAATGTTTTCTTCTTTCATATTCATTGTTTTGTCACATGCAGCAATCTTCTGTTATTGTCTATGCATACCTTTTGTTAACAATACATACACTGTCATTTGTTTTTATATATATATATATTAGTTTTGTTGTTACTTTATTCATTCATTACCTGAATTCACATTTAGCAGGGATCAGCAAGCTGGCATTTTTGTAACTGTGAATTTTATGAGTGATCCAACCCCCTCACCCCTCTGTAAATGCATGAAACCACAGATAGCATCAAATCCTAAATATTCTGTTTGTTTTTTCTATATATATACATAGCTATTACTAATTTAGATATTAGACAGAATAAAAGATTAACAAAAATAACTAATAATAAACAGAACAATTATAACATTATAATAAATCTTATGCGATCGAAGGTTTGTTCTTACAGGTCTTAGCAACCTTGGCATATTTTTTCTTTTTTTATTAAATTAAGAACTTTGACCTTTTCTATTTAAAGGAAGTGTTTTATGGTTTCTCTTTGGTGCATCTCTATATCCAGCTTCACAACTGTTGGGCTTTGGGCTCTTTATGAAATAAAACTTCTGAATTGTTTATATTTAGGGTTGATGAAGGAAAAACTAAAACTGGAGTTAATGTGATGAATCACTGTACATAAATATGAAATGATGGTATTAGTAAAAGATTAATGAAAAGTTTTAAAGGAGCAGAAAAATATAACTGGATGAAAACATGAATTATAATCACATACCTCTATGAAATTTTCAAGTTCAATGTCTAAATCACTTTTTTGTTTTGTGAGAGGAAAATTGTTTTGGCAGTGCATAGACAGGGTAAAAACATCAAGATCATTCTGGAAGATGAATGCTGTACCATCTCCCTAAAAATACAGAAAGTACAACATGAATGAATTAACTTTTAATCTCTGGCATTTATTTTGTTCACCAGAAGGTTTGTTCTTCTACTGCAAGTAACTTGAATCTCCAAACAACAGTATATTTGAAATTAATTTTTGTGTTGTCATATCCTGTTATGGCAACAGTAAAATAAAAATCATAACTGAAATTGAGAACAAAGCTACTGCACTTATAGAGGAAGGTTTTGAGGAAGTCATACTTGTAAATAATGCAGAATGATAAAGGTTAATATGCCCTCATGTCAAATAATTGCAGATTAATGATACTCAAAAGAAGGGCACTTGGCTCTCAGGACAGAATTCCAGATTTAAAATTAGCAGTTTTAGCCAGGTTAAGGAGTTAAGTAAAGTTGAGGCAACCCAGGATTTTAATGGGAGACATGGGACACTGAGAGCAACTCCTTTATATTATAAAATTCAAATTTCATAAAATAATTGTGTATATTATTTACATTATTCAGACTATTGTCCTCATCTTTGTCGCCAACTTTATTACAATGTTTCGGCCGTTGTACGATCCAAACTTATTCAGGTGGTTGGAATGTCGAAGTGAACCCTTTATTTCACTCACTGGGGTAGACTGTTCTAGTTCCACATGCCATGTTTAATGGATGTCAGTTATCAGTTATCTCCTGTTAATTTCCCTCTGAAAGTTCTCCGCTGCCTTAGCCGGGTATTGAACTCACACTCTTTGGGTCCTGTCACTGGATCTAACTAATGCCTTTATCCACTGTGCCACGTATCCTCAGTTAGATCCAGTGACAAAACCCAACTAGAACAGTCTACTCTAGTGAGCAAAATAAAGGGTTCAGTTCAACATTCCAACCACCTGAAGAAGGCCGGCACATACAACGGCCGAAATGTTGTAACAAATATGCTGACAAAGATGAGGACAATAGTCTGAATAATGTAAATAATGTACATAATACCTTATCTCAGAAATATAGACAGATAATAAATGTGTGTGTGTGTGTGTATATATATATATATATATATATATATATATATGTCTGATACCACAGCAGAACTTATAGATAGTTTTAAACAGACAAAACTGCACCATTTTCTCTTAAAGAGGCAACCTATTTTTTGTCCAACACCTCATCAGAAGAGATATTGGTGAATAGTATAATGTAACGAGAATCACTGGATAAGAGACATACTGGGAGGAGATGAGGAACTGAGGTGTTGGCCGAAAAAAAGTTACCTTTTTAAGGGAAAATATGCAGTTTTGTCTGTTTAATATATATATATATATATATATATATATATATGACAAAAGTATAGTTTTAAGGTATGCTGTATTTATGGTTTAAAGTACTCAATATCAGAAATAAAGCTGTGTAAATATAAAAGTGGACATTGAGGTCAACACCCAGTGATGACATTGTTACATGTATAATCACAATGGTCTGAATATTGAATATTTAAGCATCAAACAGACTGTCACTGCTGGGTGCTGACCTGACCTCAATGTTTACATTCTTACATATAGATATATAATATTACAAACCTATATTCATTTTTGGGAAGGAAAAAAGCAGTGGAAAATAATACAAAATGTTTGATTGAAATTAGTTAAAGCATAAAATAAAATACTGCTTTATGCGTACATATAATTAAACAAGTTTTATTAAATTAGACTGAAAATGTTTATCAGTTCATATTTTTCCAATTTACTGTTATATTGCCTCAGATCCAGATCAAATTTATGGAGAGCTGTCCAAAGTACTTTCAACCATTTCTAGTTATTAACAGGAATTTAATGTTAGCAATGTTATAAAGAAAGTTTGGCAAACTTGGATCTTTGCGCTTGAAAAGAAACAAAGTTTCAAAAGGAAGATTTTTCCATTGACACAGTTATTTTAACTACCTTTACTCCTTGGCAACATTTGTTGTTTTAAAAAGTGATCATTAGAATTTTAATAAAACCTAAACACATGCTGAAAGTGAATTTTCATTGTTCTTGAGAATTGACAACAAAAATAATAAACACTATTAGATTGTTTATTTCCATTATTTATTTATCTATTATACTATTTATTGGAATGGTCAGTAAATAATCAGCTAATTACCAATCAATTTGAAATTGATTAAATGGTAAATAATAAGGATTTCTTTATAGTTGGTTCACATATTTTAATGATTCAGTAAATGTTTATAGATTTATGGATAAAAAATTGTTTTCACATTTATTTCTTTATAAATTGGTAAATGATAAATATTGAATTATATTAGTTTTAATACAATTGTATTAGTTTTTAGAATGTTGTAAATGTAAAATTATTCTTGTAAATAAACAGTCTAATAAAAAAAATAGTATTTAATATTTTTCGTGTAAATGTATAAATTCACTTTTATATGTTTACGTTTTATTACAATTCTAATTATTGCTTTTTTGAAATAATAAACATTTCTGAGGAGTGAAGGTAGTTAAAATAATAGCAGTGTCAATGGAAAACGTGTCTTTTTGTAACTCCATTTTTTTGTGGGCACAAAGTCCCAAGTTTTCTGAAAAGTTTTTATTAGCTTCATTCTAGCATATTTACGAATGTTACTTTTCGAATTTCAATATATAAATGACATCATGTATAAAATGCTTTCACAAAGCTTGACAGGACGAATATATCATTAAATATTTTACATGCATTTTAAATATTATATATGCATTTTCTAATACTATTCCACATGTAAAATATTTAATATGGCGTGTTTCTTTTTTGTAGCATTTCTTATACAGAATATTGTTATTTTTTTTTTTTTCCATACCTGATGAACATCAAGGTCAACAATGAGGATCTTTTTGGCTAGCTTTTGTTCTTTTAACTGAGAAGCAGCAATGGCAAGATCATTAACAAGACAAAAACCAGATCCATAACTAGGGAAAGCATGATGTGTTCCTCCTCCTGTGCTACAGGCAAGGCCTTTCTGGAGTGCAATTTGGGCAGCTAATAAAGTACCTCCTGTAATTAATCAGAAAGCAAAACTGTAAATGAATAAAGATAAAATTAGTTTCAGAGATGGAATGAGAAAGAAATCTTATTTCTAGAATCCACAAAACTTTATCTTCAACACTGTTTTTGTCAATTTTTGGTCAGATTCCACTCCTCAAATCCACCAAATTTTGAATTATCATCTTGTAATTTTTACCCCACAATTATACTTATGATTTATACATATGGTTCAAACATTCACCAAATCCTCCTTTGGAAACCAAGTGTTCCCTCTGAGAAGCATTGGATTACCTGTGACTATGCTAGTCTCAGTATGTCTGTCTATCTGTCTGTCTGTTTCTCTCTCTCTCTCTCTCTCTTGTGCACACACATTGGGTGTTAATTGGATGTAGAATAGTATCTGAACAAAAGAAGAGATAATGCAACAAAGCTTTTACAGCAATGCATTTTGTCTTCTGTCTAGCAGGCATCCTCAGGATGGAACAAGAAACAAACTGTGTGAAAGTGGTATAAAGTTTGTATAGCATTCATAGTTGAATGTAAGGAAAATGCAGGAAACAAAAGGTTGAATGAAGAGGGGCTTAATCACATGAGAACATGGATTGAGAATACAGCAGTTTAGTACGACAAGTATACAACTGGAAAGTACTATGACTTTTTGCCACTGTTCCATAAACAGATGTTCTAACCATAGCAGATGTATGAGTCCATGTTTTAATGATAGGTGTAGAGAAGGTTAGTCAGTCTTTCTACACAACACTAATGAAAGTGTATTAAAATTTGTGAAGAAGGCAAAATAAATTACCTTATCAGATACTAGAGTAGGAAAGATTTCTTTTAGTAATCTTCAACCTTCAACCCACGAAAATACAGTGTTTCAAAATGACGTTTTTTTCCTGACACTGCTATTATTTTAACCAGCTTATTTACACTATTTATTATATTATTTATTGTAATGTTTTGGCAAAACATCAGCTAATTGCCAAGTGATTTGAACTTTATAAAATGGTAAATAAAAAGGATTTCCTTAGAGTTGGTTCACATATTTTAATAATTTAGTAAACGTTTATAAATTTATGAATAAAACATTGTTTTTGTATTTCTTTATGAATTCCAATACATTTTCCTTATACGCAGGGTTTGTCTCTCAGCAGGCAACGTCAGTTGCCTGCTGTATGGAGGCAATACATGTTTTCTGTAAAATCTTTTTCCAGTTTGTCTTGTTATCTCTACACACACCCTAAGGGTGCTGAAAAATTCTCAGCTGAGTGCACTTCTCAGAATCTGAACAAACCAAACATCAAATTTTTTCTTGAAAAGAGTTCTTGGTTAGGCTGAGACCTTTTCAGCATGCATATATGTATATACATACAAGTTGTGATCAAGAAGTATTGGGACTGTTGCTATGGTAACAGAGCCAAAGAATGCAGAATGAAGCTGCTTAGCACAGATTGACATTGAACTCTGTTGCACATAAACACTAGGAAAATGTGTAGAGTGTGGTCATCTCACCTCACTACAGGCGTTCATTCAGTGACCATGGCTTGTACAGCAGTTTTTGCTGAAGTACAGCATTCCCCAGGTTCAACAACCAAGATCTTGTCCCTTGCAACTCTTTCCTCTTCAAAAATCAAACCCTACTTGAAAGGAACAAAATTTCAAGCAGTCAAGGCAATACAAGAGAATGCAATGAAATGTCATAATTGCCAATTTTTCCTGTTGGCAGTGGTTGCTTATAACAATGACAACAATATTTCCACCCTCCTCCTGCCACTAATACATTTACAATACACTTGCTTTTCTTCTTTTTCCCCTTCTTCTTTCTTCACATTCTCCTCTTATCTTTCTATTACACCCAACATCATGCGCATTTGTTTATTTATTTTTGAAAATAATAATGTAGCATTCTTTAGATTTTTAAAAAATATCTAAAAGCATTAGGTGGTCATTTGATAAAAACCACCTGAGTATACTGTAATGTCAAAACAAAGGTAGTAGATTCAACTGCCCTTTTGATTTTTAAAGTATATATATATATATATATATATATATATATATAGGTAATAATATCAAATTCATAAGTGTAAAGGATAGTAGGTCTTTTTAATATAAAACAGAGATTCATGAAGAGAACTCAATGTATATATACAGAGCAATATGATATACATCAAAGATAAAAACTATACACATCTCAAAAAATCCAATAATAAATTTATTTCAACAGATAAGTTTTTAATATCTGTCTCATCAGATTGTAATTACAAAATGGTTTAAATTTATCCAGACAATATATTACATAACACAATATATATATATATATATATATATATATATATATATATATATATATATATATATATATATATATATATATATAAATAAATATATATATAGATATATATCTCAAAGGAAAAAAACTTAATGCATCATGAAAAATCTGATAAATTTATTTCAGCAGGTAAGTTTTTAATCCCTGCCTCATCAGACTGGAATTACAAAATAGTTTAAAATTATCCAGACAATATGTTAAAAAAAAATTTAAATAAATCCCAAGAGAACAGGAAGTAAATCTAAACTGCTTGACCTAGAAAATTTTATCTGTGGATTCATATTATTGAAGAGAGGGGTTGGGAAGTAAAGTGTTAACACAATGGACAGGAGGGGGAATTACAAATGACAATTAGTGAAATAGATTGTTATCAAATCAAAATTTATATCATCATCATCTAATTTATGTAAAAAATAATAACAATCATCATCACATATATAAAAAAGAGTGAAAAATTAAAATATATAAATATATATAAAAAACTTTAATTATTATTATATCTAAGTCATCTTTATAATTATAAAATACATTATATATGGTTGGTGTAATGGTTAGCAAGCTTGTCTCGCTAGATCAATTATGACTGAGTAGTGTGTTCAATCTTCACTGGATGCTTCATACTTTCAGCCTTGTGCTACATCTAAGATATACTTGGAAAATAAGTATATATATATATATATATATATATATATACACACACACGTGGATATGTGTGTATATATATATGTATATATGTATTTGTGTGTGTGTATATATATATATATATATATATATATATATATATACTCACACGCACATACACCTACACACATACACAAAAACATATACATAAATCAAAGCATGACTTTGAATAAATACTGCAAAATAATTGTATTATTGCAAAATAAAAAAAACTATTTATAAGATAATTTAAATCTATTTTTATGGTGACATTTAAATATGATCTCATCACTTTGTTTCAGTAACTGCCTAGTATTTTTGTTTAATTATTTCTAATTTTTTCTTCTAGGCACAAATTACATTTATTTCTGAAGGAGATATAGGTTTGGGATTTACCTATAATCTTCCATTCTATCTGTGGGGTGAAGTTTCTATCCTTTAATTCCCAGAAATATTTAGAAAAAGCTGTCTGGTGTTTTAGATAAGGGTCAGAGAAAGAATGTTTGTGATTGTAGAACCTCTGCTTCCAGATCCCAGCAGAAATTTTGACATATACCTTTTTATTAAGTTTTTCTTTTGATGCATATATTATATATATATTTAGGCAGCATATCTTCATTAAAACATTTATTATGAATATAGCAACAACATATTAAAGTGTACATAACATTTAATTCCATTTTATATTTCTATTAATTCCCAGTCAGCTCCTTTATATTGAAATGTTTGTTTTGTAAAAATTCCATAACTACAACTGATGAATTTAAAGATTCTAAATAATTATAACAGAACATGTTCACATATGTTTTTAAAAATCACCATCAAAATGGAATGCAAATTTTATCGCAGTTACAATATGTTTGTATTTGTAATTTACCCTTGAAGATGATCTTAGAAAAGGCCAAAAGTACTTGGGTTAAAAGAATAATTACAGTGTCTTCCATGATGAATTTCATCTTAACATCAAGAAACTGATTACACACTGGGAAAGGATCAATATAAAAATAAGTTGGCACAATATGTCTATATTATTCAATGAAACACACACACACATATTTTGCTTTTAAACTTGCCTTGATAAAGTCAGATTGACAAATGCTTCGGCAATGACTATGAAATATATATTCCACTTGTGTCTTTTTTATCCAAATTCTCTTATTTTCAGAATTATTTGAGAAATTTAACACACACACACACACATATATATATTAGAGCTGTTGGTATCTCTTGGTTTTAAATCAACATACACACACATTTTCAAATGTCAGCCCAGGACTTGGTGTTATAATTTCCAAACTTGTGAACATGCAGTAGCATACTATACAGGCTGATATTTGTGATGTATTCTTATTACATTGTGTGTTGGTGGGTCACTTAGCTTACTCTGTAGTGCAAAGTGAACTATCAAAATAGTGGCTCCCATGTGGAATCACTTTTGGCAGCCATAGTTATTTATTTCCAGTAAATGGTAATTTCTTATTTCTCTCAACACAGACCAGCATGAACAGTTATAACTCTCTTCCAACTTTTCTTGTTTTTCAGTCAACTTTGATCATCAAAAATTTAAATGCAATGTCAATTGTTATCTTCTGTTTTCTTAATTTCTGTTCTTTCAATGTTCTCTCTCCTTAATAAGGTTTTCTTTTTCTCATATTCTCTCACACTTAGTAACTCCCTTGCATCTTAGTGGCTTTAAACATTCACTGGTGTATTTTTTTTTTCTTTTAATCATTTTACTCCAAGTAGGGCAATAAAAAGAAAAAAAAACAAAAAAAACACACCAGTGAATGTTTAAAAATTTTATTGGAAACTTTAAAGAAATGTTTACAAGATATAATTTTAGTCTAAATTTGTACAATAAATTCAGATTCTGTTTTAGTTTAATTTTTTCTACTGTCTACTTTTAAGAAACTGATCTTAAAATAAAGAAAAGCCTGAATCAAATATCAATATTTTTCAGAGTAAGCTGGCTGATTCAATAGATACAGATCTTCCACTACATGGAGGCAAACACAAAAACATAAGCTATAAACATGTATAAGAATTAGATTCTATGTATGTTTTTTAACAAATAAAGTCCGATCAGAAGCTTTGTTTGATAAACCATCGTTACTAGGACAAATACAACCAAAATACTTGCGGATGTAGTTGTAGATCTACCATGTTATTTTTTAACCATTTAGAAAATAACACTCTGCAAATTTGAGAAAAAGATTTTCATGAGCTAGTGTGAAATTATTTTCTAACCAATGAAAACCTTGTATCCAAAAATTTCACACCTCTTTGTGAAATAAGATTTTGAATCCTCTTACAGATATAAAAATAAAAGCATACTGCTTCTCTGCTCAAGACAATTATAGAGGCCACTTTAATCTACCCATGCATGCCCACACATGCACACAATGGGAGACAGCCAGAAGCCACTGGCTAAGACCTTGTCCATGCACACAATAGAAGGGATTAACCAGAAACTGCCTACTAAGCCTTTGTCTACAAACTCAAACACCTTAGGCTGACCATCATAAAATAAGTCTGTCCACAAATTTCACAATGCACTAAGAATACTTAATTACTTTATAAAACAAACTTCACTGCAAGGAAAATTGAACATTTTATTGCTGTTGTATATTTCTGAAAAGAATATATATAAATGTTATTTCAATTAACGTTCTGCTTCTACTTTTCCTTCAGTGAATAACCTTTTTTATGTTTCATTTAAATGCTGTTAAATGTTTGGAATCCTAACACTCAGATAAAGACAAAAACTTGGGCAGTCAGGACTCCAGTACATGTTTCTCAATAAATAATAATGAGTAATGAAAACGTTTTTTAACCATGGCAGTAAAAAGTAAAAACAACTGAATACCTGTTTCATATTGGCACCTTTCCACAAGGCCTGCAGTCCACTTGAACCCAGTTCTTCTTTGTTCATTGTCAGATGTAAGGCCATTAAAAAATTTTTTCAAGTACTCAGTTGTGTGGACACCAGACATTTTCTCCATATCTAGTGGGCAAGGTTCAACCACTTGCTTCATTGAGATAACATTATCCTGACGAAGATAGCGTAAAATTCCATGGAACTTCTTCATTGCAAAACGGTGACCAACAGGAAGTTCTGACACATATTTATAATGGTGCACTATGGGAAGTCCTTTGCTTTCATATTTGGTTACCTGGAAACAAGAAATAAAAACTGTTTTCATATAAATGAAGAAAAATAAATTATTAACTTATTAGATATGTTAATAGCATTTTAATAATTTTTCTTTATAAACAGAAAATCTTTGGACAGAAATCATTTGTTAAATAACATTATACAATAAACATTGTTAGTGAATCAATGTTGTGGTTCCGAGAGTTAATTTTGGTTCTTTAATTCCTCAGTCCTGGGTATGATGATAAATTACATCCAGCAGCAAAGGCTATGATCAGGAGATTGGAGGTTTTTAGGAGTATGGAACAACCTCAATTGCTATTGTTCCCAGGTCCACCTTGACTTGGGGTAGTAGCATCTGTTAGGGTCCCAGTTATGGGCAAATAACAAAACACTATGTAGGTATAAACATACTTTTTTTTAGTAAAATTACCAGCAATATATTTTTGTATAAAAATGTTACCAACAACACATATTTATAGTAAGATTACCAACAATACAATTTTAAAGCAAAATGACCAGCAATACAAATTTATAGTAGAATTTTATACATTTTATAGAAAAATGACAAACAATAATTTTATCTGTAGTTGAAGGCTTACAATTACATTCAAAATATATTTAGTTGAAACCATAAAATTGTGTTCAAAATATTTAGATTGCAGTATTAAATAACCCATATTGGTTGATATGCAACTAAAAAAATCAACCAAAATAGCAACATGAAAGAACTCTTTCATGACATTAAGCCATATAATATCCGACAATTTCTTAAAGAAATCAAACCGTATTCCAAAATATAACTTCAAAATAACCACAAAATAAAACAAACATATTTGTCTATATCTCTGAGATGAGGTATTATGATTAATTACATGATTTACATTATTTAGATTGTTATCATCTTCATTGCCATATTCACAATGTTTTGGCCATTGTACACTTTGGCCTTCTTCAGGTGATTCAGTTGTGAGTTCAATACTAGGAAACAGCAGTGGTGGACCAAAACATGGAGAGTTGAGTTAAAGGGAAATAACTGCGATATCTGGAAGAGTCATGGCACATGGAACTAGAACAATCTACCTCAGTCGACAAAATAAAGGGTTTGGTTCAAAATTCCAATCACCTGAAGAAAGCTGGAGTGTACAACAGCTAAAATATTGTGAATATAGCAAGGAAGATGAGATAACAGTCTGAATAATGTAAATAATGTTAGTAAAACACACATATCAACGCCTCAAGTAATTATGTCCACACAAACATGTACATGCACAAAAGTTGAGTATCATCTACCATGTATTCAATTGTGAAAGCAGAATAATATATATCATACTTTTATTACTTCAAAGCTCCCAAGAAAATAAAATTTCAGCAGTAAATGACCCATAAATTCTTGATATGCCATTAAATAAACAAATCAAATCTTTAATTCTTGTATTCAACTTTGAAAGGAAACATCATCTAGATTGATTATTTGCTAACTTTGGGATAGACAAATGAAATTTAGGGATTCATAAACCTTTTAACAATACTTCTGAAGGAAACAAACTGCAATCCATTTTAACACGATTTTAACCATAACTGTTTAGATAAAATAGCCCTTTCTGTCTAAATTTCTAAGTTGAAATGTTTTTATATTTGGACAAATATCCACATTGTTGTTATAATCACAATATTTCAGCTGTGGCTTTTGGTTTTCTTCAGGTGTCTGATGATCCAGGAAATTTTAACTGAACCCTTTATTTAATCTAAGGGTTTATTTTTGTTCTTGTTCCTCTGCTCATGTCTAGGGATATCTGCTCAGTGGTAGCTAGTCCTGTTTCCATTGAGTTTAAGTCTGTACTACCTGGTTCAGGGATTTTACCATGTTCCCAAATTTCTGAATTAATACTTTAATCCACCATCTTTATCAAAGATCAACACAGATGCTACACTGAGCAACTTTTCAGCAGGCCCAGCATAGAAATAAATAACAAATGGGAGCCATCAATAAATAAAAAAAATTAGAGCAAGGCTTCACACATGATAGCAGTAGCTGCTTCAGCAACAGGCAGAATAAGACTCCAAATTCAATATTCTGGCTTGTCATAGATAATAGCCTAGTTGATTAAAGCATTGGTTTGTCAATTTGCTGAATTAGTAGTTCTGAGTTCAATCCCTGAATTATGAAGTACAGACTTAGACTCAGTGGAATCATGACTGATTTGTTTTTTATGGCTTATCAACCTTTTGCAGGTTATTTAAAGCCAGAAAATATTTTTAGATTGTAAGAATTTTTATTGGTTCTAATCCATAATGTGATTGTCTGCAAAATACTTTCCCCTCCCCAATTTATAGGCAAAACCACACAAATGCATGCTGGGATTTCTTTCTAGCCATTAAGATAGACCACTTCTTGGTCTCATCTGACTCAGCTCTGGTCTGTCTTGTCTTGAAGTCAGAATGCTATGTTCATTAATCTGAATTCACTCTTATGTATCAACACCAACAAATTTTTGCCTTTGTCTTGCATATATTGTTTGCTTGCTCAATATTATTTTTTGCTCGGTTCTTTTCTTTTCTTGTAATTGTTTATTAAAAACTTTGTCAAGTCTATTTGTTGGGCAGTTCAGCCATTTACATTTAACCCTAACCATGTGTTGGCTACTTCTATAATTAATATATAAGACTTTTTCTTATAAGAATATTTTACAGTACATGAAATAATGCTACATGCCCAAAATAACCGAGACATTTATTTAATAAAAATGACAAAAGGAAAGTTTAAGAGCTTGTTTTCCTAGAAATAAATTACATACAGAATGAAATGTTAATGAATGTATTAGAGTGTGACTTGCCTGTGTAGGTGTGTTTATGGGTGAAGTGTCCACAGCACCTTTTAGCCTTGATGACACACACTTCGAAATGAGGAAAAACAGGAGAGAGAGTTACTTAAGGGTTCACTTGTTTTTATATACTAGGTTTATTAAGGCACTATAGCCACTTATTCAACAATTTTTGTGGGGACAATAATGATTTACTGATACAAGTCCTATTAATTAGCCCAGAGCTGGAGGAAGAAGTGGATTTATCCCTTTTCCAAGTGTATTTGTGTGTAAGTGAATATAACGAACCCAGCTGGAATTAGAACTCGGCTCTCTGATTACTATTTCTGAGGTATTATCCATTACACCACCCACACATCCAAGCTTACAGCACCTAGTATTCACAAGCAGTCACCTATCTAGGTACTGACCAGGCTTAATGTTGCTTAACTTTGGTGACTATACGAGAACCAACTGAGTAGTACTAAGTAAGCATGATAGACCCCCTAGACATAGACAGCATAACAAGAAGGATATACCCCTGTAGATTAAATAAAGTGTTCAATTTGAAATTTCCTGAGGGTTACCTGTTTTGACGAATACTTGAACAAGGCCAGAGGACACAAAGGTCAAAACTTGATAAGAAAAACAAAGATGAGGCCATTCACCAGAATGCAAATAATAATGTAAGTAAAATAGCCATGTCAACAAAGGTGTAACAGGCCCAGCTGTTTTTGGGGTTTTTTGCTGTAAGGTTCACCCTGTACAATGTTTGGAGGCCATTCAAGGTAGTTGAAAAATTGTCGAAAAATTGAGTTGCATTAAGAGGTAGTTTATATGGATAGGAGGGGAAGATAATGGTTAACTTTATACTTGAACAGGTTAAGATTGTAGAGATCGGGGAAACATCCTCTTGAGAATCTGTTCCATAAGGCAGATGTTCGCAGGAAGAAGCTCTTTCAGTAGAAATTATTTCTCGCCAATAGAATATAGAGGGAATGTGGGTGGTTTGTTACTATGTAAGTGGTATGGCAGGTCCTAGCCATGAAGGTCAGACCTGATAGAACCAGGAGATGCACTTTGTTTGAAGACTTTTCATGGTAGTAGCAATAAAGCAGTGAGAGACTTGCCTCATCTTGCCTGTGAGAGAGAGAGAGAGAGAGGTTGAAGTATGGAAAATAATTCTTCTCTAACAAGGACTTGGAGACAGATGTGGATATTTGTTATTTTGCCAACTGTTGTTAATTCAGATTTATATAATTAACAAATCTGCAAAATACAAAGCTATAAATAAGAATAAAAGTGTTGTTGGTTGATTTCGTTTAGCAGCACATCAATTTCTATGGATTATTTAATACCAAAATCTAAATATTTTGAACACAATTTTATAGCTTCAACTACAGGAACAAACAGGAGTATATAAAAAAGTAAATAATTATTTGATTATTTCAACTATTAGTTCATATTTGCAAAGTAATTATTAAATAATTATTATTTATATTTTTAATTTAATTCATATATTTTTTCAAATTTATATTCATGTCTGTTCTTATTGCTCTAATTATTAAATAATAAAATATTATTATTATTAAATAATAAAATATTATTATTATTAAATAAAAACATTTACAATAATTATTTAATTATTTCTTTTTATATCATTTCACACCAAGCAAGGCAATAAAGTTACTAGGACGCAAAGGGGTTACAGAGAGTGAAAGAATATGAGAAAAAGAAAAACATTATTAAGGAGAGAGAACAATAAAAGAAGAGGATTCAAGGAGACAGAAGAGGATGATTGATATTGCATTTAAACATCTGAATATCAAAGTTGACTGGAAGAGAGTTCCACAAGAGAGAAGTGCAAGACAGGAAACTATTAGAATGGAAGGGTTACATCTAGCAATTTCAACTGTAAAATGATGAGACCTAGCTGCCAATCTAGTATGACATTTAAATTTATAGTTGAGGTACCAAAGAGTTAACCTCACCAGAATAATTACCATGAAAATATTTTTAGAAAAAGTGGTGGGAAAATGACAGAAGGCAAGATGCCAGGTTAGGACTGATAACATTGCAGATTCTTCTTTGGATTTTGGTAAGAATCCATACCAGAAGCACCAAGGCAGCAATATTCAATGCAGGGACAAATGGTAAACTTATAAAGATGTGAGACATACTAGTGAGAAAAATTGTCTAGAACAATACCATGAATGAACTTTTCTAGCAGCAGATCTAGCAATTGATTCAATATAATCTTTCCACTTCATGTCAGTGGAAAACATTAGCCTGAAAAGGTACAATGAGTTAATTTCCTGGAGGTTAGCATCAGCCATGCTGATGGAAGGCAAAAAGAGTTCTCTCAGACAAAAGAAAGAGCAGTTTCATTTTGGGGACATTAAAATTAACAAGCCAATTTTTGCCACAAATAACAACAGATTGAAGGTCATTTTTTATATCAGCTGCCAATTTGACCTTACTATCAGACTTACCATTAAGACAGAAGTAAATAGTTATCATTTGCATAGATACTGAGTCAAGAATTGATGACATCAGAAAGGTCATTGATGAAAACTAGAAACAACATAAATCTGGGAATAGAGCTGTAGGAGTCATCCACATTACTATAAAAAGATTTAGAAGCATGGTTATTCAATAAAACATTCATTTTATAATTTCATAAGAAAAATTATATCAAATCAAAAATTTTGCCAGAAATCCCATAACCTTTCAACTTGTGAAGAAAACCAGCATGTGAAACCCTGTCAAACACCTTTGACAACAGTCTAAGGTTCACCATTCTTATCTAAAACTTGACAGACTCTTTCAGAAATAACTGTTAGCACATGAGCATTTGACCTAGAGAAACAAAAGCCATATTGTTTGTCTGAAATGAGACCCTGCGAGATGAGATACTTAACCACTTCAGAGTTAGGTTGATAGAAGGATCAAACTAATTAATTTTATTTGCAAAGCAATTTTTAAATAATTATTTAATTATTTCAATTACTTGTTGGCATTTGAAATTAATTTTTTTACAGTCTTGTAAAAATCAATTTTGCAAATATCAAGTAAAATGAAAATTGTCCCTCTTTATAATTTCTGAGGAGAAAAGAAAAGATTTAAATCCCAGATATGAAATTACCTTTTTACTGCTTTTTCGAAACTCTTCTGTCTGTAGGTCTAAGTTTAATGAAGACACATGTTTCTTTGGAAGAATATTTTCTTTCAGGAGAAAATTCTTCATCATTTTGGATTGACACAAAACATTTTGATAAAACAGGCCCATCGACATACTGCAAAAGAAAAAGATTGATTGATTGATGCATTTTTACAAAAAATTATCAACTCTTTGCATGTTATTTAAAGCCAGAAAATGTTTTTAGATTGTAAAAATTTTTTTTGCCGATTATAATGATTTTAGTGATAGAAAGCTTACTAATTAATCCCTAACTGATAGGAGAAAAAGTGGATTCATACCTTTCCCAAGGTAAGAGAATATAATAAACCCAACTGAAATTGGAATGTGGTTATTTGATTAACAATTCTGAGTCATTATTCATTACAGCCCTTTTTACATACAAGCTTAGCACATCTGATATTCCAAAGCAGTCACCCATCTAGGTACAGACCCGCCTCAATATTAAGTTTGATGATTGTACAGGAATCAGTGTTTCAACACAATGTGGCCATAAGCCTAAATAAAAAAAGATATCAATAAATAATTAGTTTACCCATTAGAAAACAATCTTTAAAACATTTTTTGATATCTTTTCTTGATAAATAAGAAATATATATAGCATTATAGTAAGTAAAAACTGTGTGTTCATCAACAAACTAAATATTTTCATTGTTGTGCCATTTCCAGTAGAACACCTCTAGCATATAATATGATTTTCTTGAGAAGTCTTAGACGTCAAATACAAAGGGAGAGTCTTATTGTGGAGGGGTTGGAATTTTTATCAGTATGCAATAAATGGAGAAGAGGATGTCAGAAAATAATTTAAAGGGTTAAAAATTTAGAATTTAAATAAAATAACTTTTTTTCTTCAGTCATACCTATCGTCATACCTAATCTTATTCCCAGAACGTCTTAAACTTTCTGATAAAATGCTAACATACAAAGAAGCCCTGGCACAACTTTATGACCATGCAAAATGCTTTCATAAATCAAATAGTGATTCATATAATTCAGAAAATATCAAAAGTACATTTATGTAATATAATCTTATCAGAATGTGGCTGTGGCATAAGTATTCACTTCTGACATTGCCAGGATAGATGGTAAGGACAATAATTTCATCAGAAAATTTCTGAATAAAACTAACTGACTCAAGGGTTAAAATAAATATTTTTTCTTTAGAGTGATGAGTGAATCTTTTGGTAAATCAGCCATGTCAAAAAGTTTGTTAGTGAGGTGGATATTGATTGCTCTCTGGTGAAATGTTCATTGGTGGTTGTTTTAAAGTAAAACCATAGAAGGGATAGCAGTAATCTCAGAAATTAAGTTCAATGTCAATCTGCTGTGTTTTCTCAACTCTTAACAGGGTGGAAATGTCAGTAGCAGATGACCCTTTGACTGCTTCTTCACACATCACACACAGCTGCATTCTTTTGTTCCATCCTCTCTTTGTATCATCATCTGTGCTTCTGTTAGGGGTGTCAGGTTTTTTGTCCATTTGACCAGGCTCCTGAATATGGCATGAACATCAAAGCCTCTTTGTATCAATTTATTTGATTGGACAAATTATTTTTTTTTTCCAGCATTCCTTTCTTTTTCATTTTTTATAACGTAAGTTACGTGTGGAGCTTCTGTGATTTTGGTATTTTTCAATCACAAGTAAGTAGGCTCTACTACTATGAACTTCCAATGTTTTGGACTGGGTTCAGTTGTTTCTTCTTTTTATTTTAGGGTTGCCTTCTTGTCAGTTGAGAGAAGTATAGAAAGAGAAGTTTAGAGAAAGACATTTGGGTTTTAAAGGAAAGTGGAAATGCCTTATTTTAATTTTTAATTCTTTTTGTTTTTGTTTATATATTTTGTATTTATCAGGAATCACTACATGGCTATTCTGTAAAGTATAACAAGATAACAGAACACTATATTTTAAGTGATACAATCATAAGACCAAGCAAGTAAAAACTTGAAGATTTCACCCCAAACAAGGCACTAAAGCCACTAAGACACAAGATGTTACCATGTGTGAAAGAATAAGAAAAAAGAGAAACATTATTAAGGAGTGAGAACAACAGAATAAAAGTAATGAAGAAGATAACAGATAATTATTGACATTGCATTTAAATTTTTGAAGATCAAAGTTAACTGTAAAGCAAGAACATGGAATAGAGTTCCATAAGAAGTGTGAGAGAAGAAACTGTTACTATAGAAGTTATGGTTACATCTAACCAATTCAACTGTAAATTGATGAATTGATGCCACCAATCTAGTACTGTGCTTAAATTCAGAGTCTAGGTACCATAGTGAAGAGTCCATCTGAACAATTACCATGAAAATATTTATAGAAAAGGTGCAGGGAAGTTACATTACAGCAATGGGAAAATGACTGAAGCTGAGATGCCAAGTCAGAACCAATAACATTGCAGATTCTTCTTTGGATTTTATCAAGAATCTCTAAATATATAGCAGGAATACAAGACCATATGTTGCAGCACTTTCAAAGCATGAGTGAATGGTAGGCTTATAAATATGTAAGATAGATTCTCGAGACAGAAATTGTCTAGCATGACATAGTGAACCAATATTCTTAGCAGCAAACCTAGTAATTGATTCAGTATGACCATTCCACTTTATGTCCACTGACAGTGCTAGCCTGAGAAGGTGCAATGAGTCACTCTTTTAGAGGTTAGTATCAGCCATATTGATGAGAGACAGTAAGAGGTGTCTCAGATGATTAATAGAGAGAAGTTTCATTTTGGAGGCATTAAAACTAACAAGTCACTGGTTCTAATGCCTTTATCCACTGTGCCATGTGTCCTTGAGATGCTAGTTAGATAGACAGGACCCAAAGAGTCTGGGTTCAATACTTGGTTAAGGTGGTGAAGAACTTGGAGAGGGGAATTAACAGGAGATAACTGATAACTGACATCCATTAGACATGGCACATAGAACTAGAACAATCTACCCCAGTGAGCGAAATAAAGGGTTCAGTTCAACATTCCAACCACCTGAAGAAGGCCAGAGCATACAATGGCTGAAACATAATAAATATGGCAACAAAGATGAGGACAATATTCTGAACAATATAAATAGTGTACATAATACCTCATCACAGAAATATAGACAGATACCAAAATAATAGATGAATTATATACTCTGTGGAAAGTAGTATTTTTGTCATTTTTTTTATTGATTTTCTTTAGAAGCTTAACAATCATGTATCTAGGATCATTGTATGTTTGAATACAATGATCCCACATGTATGTTTGTTTAGTTTCTAAATAAATCAATGTTTTTCAAGAGATGAATAGCATTTAATGGGTTAAACCAACATTTCTCAACCAGTGCACCTGCATGAAACTAATGCACCCTGAAAGGTAGCCAGGTGCACCCCAAGTATACAAAAGAGTAATTTATTATTTTTAATCTAAAAATCTTTATTTTTCAAAAGCTAGAGACACCAAGCATATGGCTTCCATGTCTCAATCAAGTCTTTGTCATTTGATATTTTAAACTGGATGTTAAATTCCTTAATCTTTAAGAAGTGGATAATCCTTTCCCTTTTGCCGTCTGCAAGGAATTTAAATCAGTCTTTATCAGCTTCTCTGAAAAGGAACAGATTCTTCATAAATCTCCTTAAATGAAAACAGTACTGCTAATCTTTTTGGGGATGCTAAACCAAAATTTCATATTTTAAAATTTCATAACTAATTTTTCCTTATTAAAATTTAAAGTGCACCCCTAAGTTTTAGTTATTCTACAAGTGTGCTCTAGAATTAGACATTGCTGTCTTTGATGACATTACTCTAAATCTTATCATTTTTAATAACTGAGAAGGTGTAATATGTGTCAGTATATATATATATATATATGTGTGTGTGTGTGTGTGTGTGTATAAATCAAATGAATAAATATAAGTAAATGTACATGTAAGTGTTCACATACAAATACATACATAAATCCTTTGGTGTAAGAAAAAATTATGTCTTTTTATCAATATATATATATATATATATATATATATATATATATAAATAAAAAGTATGTATAGAAAATTAGGAAATCAGTCAATTCTGCTTACCTTGGTTTCAACCCCTCGGTATCTTCAGGTGATTTGGGTCAATATTAAAAAATAAATAAATAAGTGAATAAGTGCATGATGTGAGGGTGTAGTAGAAGGGGAGGAGGAGGAGGAGGGGATTTGAAGTGGGATAAAAAGAACATATATATATTTCATTTAATCCTCCACTGATACATTTCTAATATACTTGATTTTCCCCTCCTCCTTACCTTCTACCACACCTCATGTCGTGTGCTTATTATTTTTTTAAAATATAATGTTCATAAATTTTTGTTTTTAAAAAATAAAGCATTAAAAAATCAGCTGACCGAAACAGCCTGAAGATGCCGAAAGGTTGAAACCAAGGTAGCAGAACTGGCTGATTTCCTAATTTTCTATACTTAAAAGCACTACATGCTAATTTTTTATGTGTATTGAGCACTTTTTTAATACTACTGTTTCCTTGTCTAATTCAACTCTGACCATTAACTTCTTTATTGTCCAAATGTTTTGTACATCTGAGCTCTTTCAGTTATACTTTTAGCCATTATCAAGGATGATTTTTATTTTTAACAGAATGTAAGGATTGTTTTATATATGTATCTAGAGTTATAGGACTGTTTTATTTATCCAAACATGGTCAGCACATTGTGGCTGTGTTCATAGTTGATGTTGTTGAATGTTGGTTTTTTCTTTTTTATTAATAATGCTTCTATTATTTTTAGTCTTTTTTTACATGTGGATAAGGCTATAATATTTGTATTATCACAGCTTCACCCCACTAGATGGTATGGCTGTGGTTTCTATATCAAATAGATTTTACCGGTTAGATGTGCTAGCCCCATGACCAACTGATTTTAAACTTAGAGTTTTCCTTCTCCTAGATGAGTTGCCAACTGAGACTATTATGCCCAGTTATTTAATCCATAGCTGTGAGGGGAAAGATGGCCTCATACCTTTCTCAAGAGTATTTGTTTTACAATAAACTAAGCTCACCAATTTCTTTCTGAATTGGTTTCTGTTACACTATCCACACAGTCAATATTTTATTTACCCAGCTGTTTCAGCATCAGTATGGCTGATGCTCAACTCTGGCAGTGTTTCACTGCACTGTCTTGGCCCGACGTTTTCAACTGACTTGAAGTAGAACAACTACATTGAATCAATAGCTGCATCTCCTGCAAATAAAGTTGATTCCTTTTGTTTTTCTCATCGTGCATTAAATACTTCTGCCATATCTGGTCTGGTGCTCCTGCTGTTCACCTTGAGGTTCTTGATAAAATCCAAAGAAGGATCTTTAATGTAATCGATCCTGACTTGTCATCTCAACTTCAGACACTTTCTCACAAATGTGATATGGCTTCCCTCTGTATTTTCTACAAATATTTTCATGGCAACTGCTCTGACAAACTTTTTTCCCCTTGATGCCCTGTTTATATGAATTTAAGTGTGCTACTAGATTGGCATCTAGGTCCCACCCTTTTACTGTTGAAATAGTTAAATGTAACTGCCACTTCTACTCCAATAGTTTCTTTTCTTACAATTCCCTTTTGGCTTCGTGCTTCCATGAATACTACAATCTTCAAAAATTTAAATGCAATTTTAATCACCATCTTCTGTCATTTTGAACCCTGTTCATTTTTTATCCTTTCCTTAATCCCCTCCCCACCCCGTATGCCCAGTCTTTGCTCTCACTTTCCCTCTTTGTAAGCCCCTGCATATTAGTGGAATTCCTGCTTTACTTGGGGTGAAATGATTAAAAAAAAAAAAGGGGGTTCATTAATTATAAATAAAAATAACTATATTCAATAAAGAAAGATAAAGAAACAAAATTAAATTTTTGGTAGAGTTGTACAATCAGCACTGTGGCTAGAAATAATCATTTTTTTTTTTTAAATAGATTAAGCACCCTTGATTGCAAATATCAAAAAAAAAAACTAAATATATATTTTATTAAATTTTATAAAAGTTCATGGGAGTTCCAGTTTGCTATTCATTATAAATTGATCTCCTTTTGAAAGCCAAAACAAAATATACTCATGGTACATATTTTAAAATAAAATGTAAAAAAATATTTTTTAAATTTAGAAATTCATAACCTGGATTTTGTTTTTTTACATAAATCACTATCGATTTAGTACTCCAGATTTTTTTAATCAATTCACCCCAGGTAAGGCAATGAAACCACTAAGATGCAAGGGATTACTGATTGTGAGTGAATTTGAGAAAAATAAATATTAAGTGAAGGGAACAATAAAAGAACAGGAATTAAGAAGACAGAAGATAACAATTGACATTGTTTATGCTATTTACATCATTCAGACTGTTGTCCTCATCTTTATTGCTATATTCTTGACATTTAGACCATTGTTCGCTCTGGCCTTCTTCAGGTGATATACACTGGAATTTTCAAACTGAACCCTTTATTTAGCTTATGGGAGTAGATTGTTCTCATTCCACATGTCATGCCTTTTCTGGATATCTCAATATCAGAATTAGTGTAAATAGTTACAATACCTCATCTCAGAAATATAGATAGAAAATAACATTGCCTTTGAATTATTGATGATCAAAATTGACTGGGAAACAAGAAGGAAGAGAGTTCCACAAGCAAGAAGTGCGAGAGAAGAAACTGTTAACATAGAACATACAGTTACATCTAGCCATTTCAACTGTAAAATAATGAAACCATGCCACCAATTTAGTACTGTGCTTAAATTTATAAAGTCTCATTACCATCTACTTACCTATTCCTGCCCCAGAAGTGAACCAGAAAAAAAATAATACATTGGACCATAAGTTTTGACTCTTTTGTCACTCTTATCAGCATAAGACAATGTCCATTTATTGATTTTTTTCATCAGAAATAGACAAAGTGAAATCATAAATTCCTCATTTTGACTTCTTGGGACTCGTTCCGTGATTTCCTCCGCGATGTCCCCTGGGATGATGTTTTTATGCTCCCCGTCCAAGAATCTGCTTCTGAGGTCTCATCCTGGGTTAAAGCTAGAATCAACGCTTTAATCTCCTCAAGGAAATATAGGGCCAAGTCGCGCTGATCCCCTTGGTTCTCTGCTGCTTGCTCAGCCACCATCGCCCATAGGAACCACTTCTTTCATCTATTTCGTAGCGACATGTCGGACTGCAATAGACGTCTCTTTGTCTCCGCCCGTAACGAGTATAAGCGTGTCCTCAACGATGCTAAGTCACAATTTGCTGCTCGGATGAAGGAGCGTATTGCATCTCGCAAATTTGGCTCCAAAGATTATTGGCGTCTCTGCAAGAGCATACTGAACAATTGCAAACCCTCTATACCTTCTTTGTTTAACCAGTTTGAAGTCCTGACCTCCTCTGCCGACAAGGCTGAATGCTTTGCTCGGAAATTTTCATTCAACTCAACGCTCAACTCTTCCAGTGTACCCATACTAACTTCCCTCTTAGAACTGAGGCCCTATTGAGTGGGTTACACATAACCCCGTCTTTGATATTGGGCATTATCTCCAATTTAGACCCCAACAAGGCTAGTGGTGGGGATGGGATACCAGCCATTGTCTTGAAGAAATGCGCGCCTGAACTGGCGCCCGCCCTCTCTAAACTATATAACTACTGCCTCAAGGAATCTTGTTTTCCTGACTGCTGGAAGTCCTCTTCAATTGTTTGTGTCTTCAAGAACTTAGACGACCCCTCTGACCCTTCTAATTACCATCCTATCAATCTCCTATCTCTCTTCGGCAAAGTCTTCAAAGCCCTTATCAATACCGAAGTGGTTAACCACCTTACATCCCATGATCTGCTCTCAGACAAGCAATATGGCTTTCGCTTTGCCCGATCTACAGCTGATGTGCTTACGACTATCACTGAAACTGTCTACCAAGCTCTTCAAAATAACAGGGAAGCTCGTGCCATGGCCCTAGACATCTCCAAAGCATTTGATAGGGTTTGGCATGCAGGCCTCCTTTGCAAGCTCCAGGGTTATGGCATTATGGGTCAATTGTTTGACCTAATACAATCATTCCTGTCAAACCGTGAATTAAAGGTTATTCTCAATGGATTCTCCTCCAGTTCCTATCCCACGAATGCAGGTGTTCCATCCTCGGCCCCACTCTATTCCTTATCTACATAAATGACCTTCCTGACGCCATAAATTCCCAAGTTGGCATCTATGTGGATGACACCACAATTTACTCCTGCCTCAAAAACAAATCTAATGTCACTGACTTGAAAAGGACCTCCAATCGGTTGTGAGGCAGGAATTGGCTGGTCAACTTTAATGTCTCAAAAACAAAACTGCTCTCTATTAATCACCACAGAGATCCTTCCCTGCCCTCCATTAGAATGTCTGACACTCAACTTCTTGAGAGCACCTCTCTGCAGCTGCTCAGTCTCATGTTGACTGCTGACTTGAGATGCAACAAATACATTGAGTCAATTGCTTTGTCCATCGCAAGGAAAGTTGGCTCTCTGTACCGTGCCAGGAAATTTTTCTCCCCGGAATCGATCCTTCAGATCTACAAATCAACAATTCGCCCTTGCATGGAGTATTGCTGCCATATATGGTCTGGAGCCCCTTCTGTTTGCCTCGGGGTTCTTGATAGGCTCCAGAGGCATCTTCTTGTTCTGGCATCTCGTCTACGGTCGCTCTCTCACAGACGTGCTGTCGCCTCTCTCTGTCTCTTTTACAAATACTTTCATGGTAATTGCTCTGAGGAGCTGCATTCGCTGGTTCCCAAACTTCATGAATTCAAGCGCCCTATGAGGCTGGCATCCTGCTCTCACCCTTTCACTGTCGAAACTATTAAATGTAGCCGTCTCTTCTACTCCAACAGCTTCATATCTCGCACATCTCGCCTGTGGAACTCCCTTCCCTATTCCAGTTTCCCTGAGAGCTATAATCTCCAACTATTCAAATGTAATGTCAATCGACATTTCCAGTTGCCTTGATCTATCCACTATCCTTCTCCTCATCCTTTCCTCTATCACTCCTATCTGATCTTGCTCCAAATCTTCTGTAACCCCTTGCATCCTAGTGGCTTCCTGCCTTGCTTGGGGGTGAAACGCTTAAAAAAAAAAAACAAAAAAAAAAACAGCTCTATCCAAAAAAAAACAAACAAAAAAACCCCAAAAAACCAAAAAAAAACCCAAAACACCATTAAATAAGGGCTATATATAATAAACATTTTATTACCCACAATGCTCTGGTCCTTGTCCATAAAATCACTCTCCTCATTCATTCAGTTTCTCTAAAAACATTCAGGCAAATAACACTTCACTACATTGTTTTATTTAGTTCAAAGACAAATTAAAGGAATAAATGCGGATGTTCCAAGTTTATGCCCAAAATAGAAGAATCTTTAGATGTAAAAATTTATAGCAGATTAAAGTGTCATTTTGTGAATTTGGTGGTATAGTAATTTGGCAGTTCAATCTCTGGACTGGGTAGTACAGTGTCAGACTTGGTGGAAACAGGATGAGCAATAACTGAGACTTGTCTGTTTAATGGCATATTAACTCCATATGGATAATTTAATTCCGAAATTCAACTTTCTTGGGAGCTTGGAAGTAAAAATATGATATGTTATTCTGCTTTCATAACTGAATACATGGTAGATGATACTCAGCATTTGTGCATATAGATGTTTGTGTGAACATGATTATTAGAGGTGGTGATGTATGTTTTGTTGAAGTTATATTTTAGAATACAGTTTGATTTAAGAAACTGTAGGATATATATGGCTTAATGTCTTGAAAATTCTTTCACATTGTTTTTTGTTAGTATTTTAAATGGATTTGGGTGAAGTTGCTACAAGTTGTTAGTATGTGTGCAATGTTGCTACTTTTTATTTTGGGGTGAATACATTTGTATTGCTGGTATTTTTACTATAAAAATATATTTTTATTGTTTCATAGTGTTTTTGTTTGTGGATGAGGGGAGTCTCTATTTACCCATGGCTGGAACCCTAACAGGTGTTATCACCCTGGGTCAGGGTGAATCTGGGAACACCAGCAATTAAGCAGTGGTTCTACACTACACAAAACCTCCAATGTCCCGATCAGCGGCATAGCTGCTGGATGTAGTTTATCATCAAACCCAGGATTAGCAATAACTGAGCAGTAAGACCAAGAAAAGATATCTGTAGACACTCTCAGCAGAAGAAGAACAATAAATTCCCTGAAGCTTATCTGGATCAACAGATGCCTGATAAAAGCCAGAGGGTAAAATGAGATAATATATAAAATGGGAATATTAGTCTGAATGTAAATAATTATAACATCACATCCCATAAATTCAGATAGAAATTATCTTGACATTTTAAAGGGTTTTTCTAGAACTGATTGCCATTTCTTAAGTATGCAAGTGACATAGTTTTCTATAAAAACTCTATGATACAGATACTAACTGAAAAGTGCCTTTCGTTAGTATTAACTTAAATAGTTTGAATCAAATAAAGATGGCAAATTTTCAAATGAAATTGGGTACCTTGGACATTTAAACTTTTATTTTATCTGAAAATTGTGTATATTCTACTTCTCCACGGTTTTGAATTCAAAGTAGTTCTTCTCATTGACTGGTTACCAACGAAGGCTAAAGACACCAGACTGCTATGAATTCATGCCTTTCCCAACGTTAATAATTGCTAAGAGACACTGACTTACTGCAATGAAACAAAGTTTGAGAGTATTGAATGAAAAACATAATTTTTTATTTAAATAAATAATTAATAAATGCATTTTTTTAAATCATATTTTTTCTTATTTGAAATCTGTCGTATTATTGAAGAAAAAAATAAGGGTAAATAAATTATTTTTAAAAAGTGAATCTTTTCTGTTAATTCACCCCTAATAATGTGAAGTTAATTATTGCAAATAATTAATTCACCCCCCCAAAATTTATAAATTTTATATCAAAGTTTTTTTTTTATTAATGAAATTTTTTTTGTCACTCTTTCTTTTGAAATTATATACAATAATACATTTTAAAAATCAAAATTTGTAGAGATTGTCTCGTAACTTCAACCAGAAAAATTACCAAAAATCTGGGAGTTATTCACATTTCGTAAGTGCAGATGATATTTTGCGGAAATGTTTACAATTTAAAAATTAAAAAAAATACTGTTTTTTGGCTTGTTTATCGGGGTGATCGCACACTTAGCGCAACCGAATCACCCACATTTGGGACGACCACAAAAGGTCAACTCAACCGAAGTACAATAAGCCTTAAGGGCCTTGCTCTGGGAGAATTTTAATAAATTCTTTTTATTTTGGGGCGAATTAAAATTTTGTTTGAGTTGAATTTGCTTTTGCATAACAAAGATATTGAAAATCCTTAAAAAACGAAATGAAAAATAATATTTAAAAAATTACTGACATTGTTATCAAAAAAAATTGTTTGCGATGATGAAATGAAACTATAAATTGAATAATTAATAGTTAATAAAAAGAAAAAGTAAGTTGTTTTTTTTTTAAATTTCGAACATTATATAATATTTGGTTTGGAATCAAAACCCAAAAATAGGTCGGTAATAATAAATAATGATAATCATCAGGATTTATATATTTATATTTTATTTCAAATGACCGACAGTCCTTCATTCATCTAAAGATAAAAAAAAAAAAACGAATAAAAATAAATTTGGTACAAATTTATCATTAATGTCAACTATTGCAGTGTTTACATAACTTCAGCCTGAAGTGAAAACAATTTTTATTCTCACGATGGTGAATTAATTCTGATTACTGACAGTGAAAAAGAGAACAAATAAACTTTCTACTACATAAATATGAAATAATATTAGAAATTGCATACAGTATCCGTTTTTTTTCTAATTTACTTACTTGAACAGGATCAATTGAAAGATCTGTGCACATGTTACACAACAATTTTTACTCAAGGAACCTAAAATACAATAATAGCAGTTTTCCTCGATTTTTATTTCCCCCTAGTTGTCTTTGAAGGGGAATAACTCGAGACTTTATCTCGAAGAGAAATATTCACGCCTATCTCGGTTGTATTTGGTCTTGTTCGTTTATTTATTTATTTATTTAAAAAGAAACGTATTAAAAGAGTTACCTCCCCTCTCGATTTATTTAAAAAAAAAAAAAAAAAAAAATTAAATATAGACGTGATTAAGAAATATATAAATACTAGAATATTTTTGCAACATACTGACGCGTTGCAAATCGTCACAGTATTTAGTATTGTTGAAGTTATCGCTAACATTTTTGTCAAGATTTGCCAACTCTACATTTCGTTCTATTTCGCAAAACCAATTGCTGAACTATAAAAACTTAAAGAAAAAGATATGCAAAAAACAATAATTTTATTAAATAAGAATTTGTTATTTTAATCATTAAATTGTTTTTAAAATAGTGGGGGTATTTTTATATTGAAAAAAAAAACAACTTTTAATTCCCCCCCCCCCCAAAAAAAATGAATAAAAATTTATTGTACTAAGCTACACACCCTAGTAAAACCATCATCATCATCATCATCATTCAATTTCCATGGTTGTTTGTAACTTCATTAACAATCCTTTTCCACACTGTTCAGTCCTGCATTGCTATCTCCAATGTCCAACCCTGAGTCCCAAGCCATGGTGTCTGGGAAAGTCAACTTTTGTGAGAAGACACCTCCAGAAGGATGCCATAGAAGTAAGGATGAGATGATCTCCCTGTGCACTCCATGGCAATGGTTGGCAAACAGCAATCTTTATTTTCTACCCCATTACCTGTTTGCACTTCTCTCCAAAATTTGGGGCTATTTTAGAGGGTGTGACAGACAGAATAATGGAAGTCACAGAATTTTGTTTACAAGAAAGTCGTGTATAAGCAATAAAGACAAAGGAAAAAAAACAAACAAATATTGCAAATAATTCTGAAAGGAGAGAAGTAGCTTTCAGGTTCACCAGTTTTGTTCTTATTAGTGGCCATAATTAATTCACTCAGCAAGCATTAACCTTATTACAGCAGCAAGTGGACACTTTCATTCTCACTGCCTATCTCTCTCTCTCTCTCATCGACTGCTACTTTGACTTGACAGTCTCTCGACTCCCACTCGACTCTCTTGACCGACTCTCTTATCACAGCAGCATCAAGCAGACATGTTGAGTGGTGGCAGTGAAGGCAGCGACAGTAGCGGTAGTAGTCCTTTGCGTGGTGGCCGATCTGGAACTCTGTTGTTATGGTGACAAGGTCATGGCAGCAGCTTGTCAACCCACTTCACCCAGCTCCAAACTTCGACTGACTCTTTTCACACAAACACAAGCTTAAATAAAACAAAATTCTATATTACTATAATTATTATTTCAAGAGTGATCATTGCTTTCTACCACATTGTATATTTTCTTATACTCATATATGCAGCCAATTATTATATCCTATGCACTTCAAGATACTGTCATCTGTAGGGTATGATATTTAATATGGGTTGTTTATTTTGTATAATAATAATTTCTAGAGTTTTGAGTCTTTCCTTGCATTGGGTGCTGTAGAGTATTTTGGTATTTGTCTTATGCTGATAGTTGTATTTTGATCATTCATGATGTGTTAGTTGGTATGTGCACTGAGTTTTGAAAGACAACAGGTCAAGTGAGTGTGGTGTATGTGTGCCTGATGTAAATATTTAATGCTGTTTGTTGGAGATGTAATCTCCCAGGGGCATGAGAATTTACAGACATCATTATTTTTACACAGAGGGGATTTTTGAGGTCCCATGTTGTTGGTAAGAATTAAATTAGATGTTTTAAACTTTTTTATACTAGATGATAAATCTTAGGTGTTTAAGGTCATTGAGTGATATGTATCAGTGAATTGTTTTTATTTATTTTTTCATCCTTGTTTATAATTGGGATGCACCTGGTTATGATAGAATAACTTAATACTGTGTTTGTTTTTAGTTGCATCCGAGGATCGTTGTGTGTTATTACTTCTAAATTTTGTTAAGACTTATTTTATTTGTTGACGATGTGGTTAGGGAACATATTGTTGATTAGAGTTTGTTCCTTATAAAATAATATGTCTGAAGAAGAGATTACTTTGGCTTGGTAAATCATATTTTTTATAACAGCTATTTTGTATCTGTGAGAACATTCACTTTTGTAGTTAAGTAAACACTAGTTTGTTGTGGAGTAGCTGAACACCCACACAAGACTGGTCTAAGGCAATTTAAACAGCACTCTCTCTTACTGAGGGAGAGGAGTTAACTATTTATTGTTACTCTGTTGACTCTCTGCCTTCGAGCAGGGAGGAACTTGGATGAGGCTATGTCTATGGGCAGTCTCATCTGGGGAGATAGACAGCCACCCAACCCCATGTATGTGGGTTCGGTTCTGCAGGGAATTTTTGCCTGACCATACATGCATGGAAAGCCCCATGTTAAAAACTGGCCTTGTGCCACATCCCACCTGGTGGGAAATCTCAGGTAAATACCAAGGATTTAGCGATTAACTGTTTATTACATTAGTCGGTGTTCTCAACTGTGTAGCATATTATTCTCTGAAATAAACTACTTCTTATTTTCTATATGTGTATCAACCTTCCCTATTTATGACATAGCATTTTGCTAGTGGATTTTTGTAAAAAAAAAAGCTGGTAAACTGAAGGCTGTTGGAATTGACCAAAATGTCAAGGAAAGGAATTATATTTTCAGTACTGAGTTCATAACTAAAGTGAAGGACAAAATTATTCTTAAAGGTTTCTTTCAGTATTTTTATTTCTTCCGTTTACTAATATGATGTCGTTGATATATTATGGGGAGATGCTGGTGGAATTATTGAAGACTTTGTTTTCTACACAACACACGTAGAAATTAGAGAAAGTCCGTCCAAGAGCCAAACCTATTGTTATGCCATCAGTTTGTGTACAAATGTTGCCATAGTGGCCAGAAAAATTACTTGTCATGCAGGATAAAAAAACCCTTTTTGCAGAAGTTGGTCTAATTTTAGGAAGTGGGAATGAGGGGTGGATTGTATATGATCTGCAAGACTATGTCTATAGTTTCTTTGATTGGGTCATTAATGAATCAATGAATAAGTTTTCAACATCTGTTGAGACTAGGATACCTTTATTTGGTTTAGTAGGCTGCAATATATAGAACAATATAAACAAATATAAATTGAAACAATGCTCTCCTGACAGAGGTGGTGTTTACTTGCCACTTCTGTGGTGAGATATAACACAAGATAGTTTTTAATGTAGGGTGTCCATAAAAGTATATATGTGCCAAGGTCAAAAATTGCCCAGCAAGGTCAACATTGGTATCCACCAACCCTCCCTCTTTATTGAAATGAGGGAGGTGTTGCTACAGGGTTGAAAATCCTGAGACTAAGCATCCCTCCTAATTTTAAGAGGAAGAGAAGACATATACTATACTTGGTATTTATTCATCTCAGAGTGATGGAATATCGCATAAGGCTGGTTTAAAGTGGGAAGCTCAAGCACATGTACATTGACCAAGGCCAAAAATTGCATGATCCCTGCAACCAATATTGCGTTAATATCAGTATTCTACTGAACATCCCTCTTTGGTGCAATGTGGTGTCACTCACATTATACCAGCATGTTCACAAGAATGAAAAGCATACAAGGAAATAACAGTAAAAGCATGTTAAATTGTAAATTAAAATCATATAAATTTTATTTATTTCTGTGTACTTGTATGTATGTATTTTAGTTATGCTTTAAGGCTGCATGTAATAGAGGAAGAAATTCACTTCGTTCTCTGACAATCATGGTGCTGAGGAGAGGAGATGGATGTCTTGATCCTTTGAGGGTTGGTAGCAAAGAGAGCGAGTTTGACTTTTTTTGGTGTAAAATATCAGTTTTCAGTCAGGAAAAAGTTTGTAGGAGAGACTTTGTAAATCACAGATACAACAATAGTAGTGCCTTCAAACAATACTCAGTCAGATGCCGCTAATTCCCACATATATATTTTTCCTTTACCCATCACATGATCTAATTATTTCAAGATAAGGTTGACTGTGCTTGACCTCTGGCAATCCATGTTCAAACCCAAGTGTTGGCAGTGACACTTTATTTCTATATGACAGTTGCATGTGGGGATATTTTGGTTCTATTTATTTTAAACAAACTTTTAATTTTATTTGTTTTATTTATGATATTTATTATTATGATTATTATTTTACATTTTTATTTATTAATGTCTCTGCACTCCCACAGAGTTGGAATCCCCAGGATCATGGAGTCCTCATTTATTTTAGAAACACAACTGAGAGATAAAATGTAGTTTGTCGGCCTGAAGGCAGATACTACACTTTGATCTCAGCTCAAAGGCTAGAAATTGCAACACCTACAGTGCCTCTCAACACAGAAAAAACAATTGGCTTCAATACTTGTAGTTACAACAATAGATGGGCTATGTTTCATTGATGACTAAACAACACCATTTTCATGCAAATTTAGCAGTAATGATATCTATGTTAAGAGTCTGCCTTCTTAAAACAGCCAGTTATTCAGAACAAAACTCTGAACTACATGAGACAGATTCTGGTTGATGATTTTAGTCTAATTTTCTACAATATGTGGCTTGGTTCATAAAAATTAAACAATATGTTGAAAAATATCTTATTTTAAAAAATGTGTATTGTATGAAACTTTTTAGGAATCTCTACTTTAAAGAAATTTCAATGCATTTTTGCATCTTTTACTGTTATGGTGATTTTCTAAACATAGCTTAGAGGTGGCACAAGTCCAAAAGTATGGAGCATCTTGTGAGGATCAAACTCACTACTCAGATAATTGATCTTGTGAGAAAAGCTTGCTAACCATTACACACCTTTTATTCTGTTATGACCATTATAAGAAGAATTATTGCTTACCTTCCCAGTTGAAACTTTTATTGAATTCCTGATTTTATACTCAGAAAACCCAGTTTGTATTCTTTTACTATTAATACTTCTGCTTCTGTGGAAATACTTATAAACCTTTATAGAACTTACATTGACTGCTGTCAATATATTTTTTCAAGACACTGGGCAATGTTGATTACTAGTTTTATGTTATGAGCTAACACATGCTTAGTACCATTTTCAAATCAGCATAGACACTTAGTAGCATACAATACAACTTATTTTGTGACATTTTTATTATATTGTTTTGGGGTGTCATTTATTTTAGTCTGTACTACAAAGTAATCAATTGAAATCACAATGGCAGATTGGGGTCAACATCTTTATAGACATTTTTTTCCAATAAATGGCATTTATTTTGTTTTTCTCAAAACTGGACAGCTTAGCTATAACAATGTAAAAGTGAAAGTGTTAACTCTGAAATAAAAAATTATAATCTTTATTCTATGTCAGAAAAATAACAACAATGGTCAAAGTTTTAAAATTGTATTTTACAAACACATTCAACAATTTTCATTCAGTTTCATCAACATTTTCAGGATAGATGATAAGCCGTTTAAAAGAAATTTCCTATTTTAACATGTTTGTATAAGGCCTCAAAATTTTATTTATAATTATTAACATAAAATTAAAATTATTGATAAATATAAATTGGAAAGTAAATATTTTTTTAGGAGGAAAAAAAAAAAGAAAATGAAAGAATCTTCTTCATATAATATTCTACACGAAAAGAAATGAAAGAAATATGAATGCAAAAATATCCAATGTCTATGAGTTTTTCAGATTATGTTAATGCTGAGGAATTTTTAGTGAAAATGGAAAGAAAATGGAAGTGAAAAAGAATGAAAAGACTTCAGAAGGAACAAGAAACCCAATCCTAAACAGGAAACAAGGAACAAACCTATACTCCTGTTCAAAAGACCAGGAAGGAGTGTGAAATGAACAATTGGCAAACATATCTACTTCTAGAATCAGAAGGGGACAACTGAAATTGAAGAAAGAGGCTTGGAGACTTTGACACTCATAGGACATGAAGACAAAGGAGACAGAGGAAAGCTGCACATAATCTATATAAGTTTGTGTAAATGGTTGGCAGAACAGGGATTAGCAGAGATCACAAAAAGACAAACCTTGCTAAGAGCCATGAAGGACAGGAAGTTATGGAGAGTCTTGATCGCCAATGACACGACACTTAGAAGAAGAATTCACTTAATAACGCTTTCTGATAATATTAATGAAATCAAAAGAATATTAACTAAGTACAAATACCTACATTTATTCTTGAAAGAAAAGGGCTTTCATTACAGTTTATCACTAAAATATTAATCAGATATCTTAAACAAAGACATTTCCATGTAAAGCAAAGAAAAAGATTAGTACCATTAAACTATGAAACAAAAAGGCTTTAAAAATACTACAAAAATTTATATATAAAATTCTACTATAAAAAAAGCTGTTGAAGCTATGGAAGCAATATGAACTGGTGAAAGGGAAATAACTCTACTTATTAGGGTGGTGCAAAAATAATGTCGTTTTCTCACATATTAACATATGTGAGAAAACGACATTATTTTTGCACCACCCTAATATGATTATATTCATTCTTTATGCAACAAAAGCTATGGTGATTTTCTCAAGATGATAGAAATAAAAAAAAAAAAAAAAGTATGAATCTACTAAAACGTAATTTTCTTCAAAAATTAAATAAACATTTTCTATTGCCAATTTTATAAAGCGAATTATTGATGACTATTATTATTGTTAGACCATTTCTTTTATGCTATGTCAATTGTTATCCATCTTGATTACTCCTTTATTCTTCTCACTACATAATAATTTTATTTTACAGGGGGAAGATATTTAAAAAGCACCGTGTCATTTCATAAACTATAAATCATTATCAGAGACAGTACTATCGTATATAATCGAGTATAGTGTGAGTTTTTATGATCAGTTTTTTTACACAAAATGTAGGGAAAGCACTATACACAGGTAATGTTTTGAAGAAGTTAAAAATCATGCATTTTTGGTGAGCAGTTGCACTATTAATGGGTAAATTATTTCTGGAGGGGTTAAAATTAATGCAAAAACATCCACAAGGTGCACTATACATGAAATCGGCTAATACACAAGCATATACAATAAGCAGAATATCCTTTTCAAATTTAAACGCAATACTAGATTGGCAGTTAGGTCTCATTATTTTACTTTTGAAATTGCTAAGTGTAAGTATGAGTTCTATCCTAATGGTTTCTTCTCTCACACTTCTTGCCCATGTAACTCTGTCTCAGCTTCTGGCTTTCTTGTCAACTACAATATCCAAAAATTTGAAGGCAATGTCAATCATCTTGGTGGCTTTATCACCTTGCTTGGGGTAAGAAAATAATAAGTAAATAAAACTACAAAAAAAAGTTTGAAAAATCACATAAATAATCATCTCTTATTTAATCTTATTCTTCTAAATGAATAAAGAGCAAATTCTTTTTGTCCATTCATATCTGAAACCATTCTAGCTCGGGACACACTTGCTCTACATAGGGATCAGGATTATCCCAGGATTGAAAATCTGCCCTTTATCTGGTGCTTGAACGTCCAGCATTGGGATTTGTCTGTGGGATGAGGAGGAAACAGCTAAAAATTCGAATTTTATAACTAAAAAAAAAAAAAAAAAAATTAATGATTTTAAAAGTTTTTAATTTATATTGAGTTTAAAGTATCACAAAAACTTAAAATTTTTTGTTTTAAATTTAGTTTAAAACATCTCCAAAGCTTTGTGAATTGAGGAAATCAATTTTATTTCTTCAAAATGTTAACAAATCATAATAAAAGTGAGAGGTTTCGTGATGTGAGGTTTTGAAGTTCCGCAGATATTGTGATTTGAAGAACTCAATTTTAGGCCTGAATTGGAATTTTGGTCAGAATTGGACTTATAGCCTGAATCACAGTTAAAGTGAGATTTTGAAGTTCCATGGAGTGAATTTAGGAATCTAAAGTTATTTCATTAAAATTATCTGTTGTTGTTTTCTAAGCTTGAGGTGCCTTTAGTGTTGGGCCATTGAAAATGTGAATAATTCATTTTAAAGAAAAGAATTAAAAACCATTGCAATTTAAATTTAACACATTAATTTGTACAATTTTTGAAATGTTGGGCCTTAATGGATTGAAATCACGAAACCTATATCCCAACATTAGTAGGAAATTATAATTAATATTAGATTTATTATATTAATTTTTAAAATGAATATGAGATTTTATGGGTTAATAGGTTAAATTCAAATTATTTTTCATAAAAAATATTTGGAGATTAATGAAAAAAATGTTATATTAAAAGTTCAGATTTTTCTGTTATCATATATATATATATATATATATATATATATATATATATATATATATATATATATATACACACACAAACATACACACACACACACATATATATATATATATTATATATACATAGACACACTAACATACACACACACACACATATATATATATATATTATATATACATAGACACACTAACATACACACACACACATATATATATATATATATATTATATATACATAGACACACTAACATACACACACACATATATATATATATATATTATATATACATAGACACACTAACATACACACACACATATATATATATATATATATATATATTATATATACATAGACGCACTAACATACACACACACACATATATATATATATATATATATTATATATACATAGACGCACTAACATACACACACACACATATATATATATATATTATATATACATAGACGCACTAACATACACACACACACACACATATATATATTATATATACATATATACACAAACATATACATATATACACACACACAAACATATACATATATACACACACACAAACATATACATGTATATATATATACACACACAAACATATACACACACAAAAATATACATACATATAAGCACAAGAGTATTAGCACATTGTCAATCTAATGAACTTGAGTGGAATTCAAACTCAGTTCTCTCATTCCTCAATATGAGCCACAATGTTTTACTCTACTGGGCCTAATATTTATACAGCTGAAAAATAAAGTACATTTTTAAAACAGTCTTGAAATATTTTTTTTAGAAATTAGTAAAAAATAAAGCATAGCAAAATTAGAAGGTATGAAAGTTAATTTAGAGTAAAAAATAAAAATCAGATTTAAAATTTTTAAATAAAATTAATATAAAAAATTCTTTTATCAATGAATCATTGTTTTATGATACAAAATTTTTGTTGACCATCAAGAAAAAAACCCAAAGACAAACCAACTTTCTTTTATGACAGTTTCCAAAAGTCATAAGAAAAGCATTGGTTAAATATACTTCAATATGAAAGACATATTTAAAACAAAATAAAACTCTGACCAAAAATTAAAATTTTTGAAATTATTTTAATGCAAAAAAAAATTTAAATTATGGGACAAAATTACAATTACAAAGACTTTTCTTATAAAAATATTTTAAAAAATACAGATGGTTTCAAGGTTTTCTTGAGCAAAACCATTTTAGTAAAATTCTAGAAACTTAAAAAAATTGTAACTCAAATTATAAAATAAAAATTGAACAACAGAGTTGTAAACTTTTTAAAATAAAAAATGTACAAACTATAAAGAGAAATTAAGAAACATTAAAAAAAATATGACAGACAAAAGTTGTCACAAAATAATTCACTTGCTTAAAGTAAGTATTTCATCGAACAGATATATAAGATTTGTATCTCAAATTTCTGCCTAAAAATTCATCTCTTTTACTGCCTGCACCATTTTCTTCATTCAAACATTTATAAAAGACAAACTTTCTAGTGCTTCATTTTGAAATCAGCAAATATCTTTTTCTCATTTTGATAATTAACAATGATTGCCAGAGACGCTCTATAATAGTGCAATAATTTCTACAAACATTGAAGAAAATTTTTAAATTCAAACAAAGAATAACAAAGTCATTTTTACCATTATGCAAATATACCTTAATCAAAAATAGACCTAAATAATACTACCTTGATCTTATAATAGTTACAATGGTGTAGCAAGAAATCAATTACCATTTAACCTAAGTCCAAAACAAAGTTTCAATATCATAACTGTAAAACTGAAACTAAGTGATTTAGACATATATATAGGATAAGTATAGGAGAAAATGATACATAAGTTTTTATATATCAGAACAATGTTAGGAAAATTAATGAAAAAAAGGAAAGGTTTTTTTTTGTGTGATGCATTACATCCTTAAGGATGCCATCAGACAAAAGTCATGTTTATGTTGGTGTAAACACACATTCATACTAAGGAGAGGGGACACTGAAATTTTAACATTTTAAACAAATTAATAAAAATTTAATTTTTCAAAAAAAAAAAAAAATTTAAATTAATAAAAATTTAATTTTTTAAAAATTTTAACCTTTTAAATTAAAATTATTAAAAATTATAATAAAATATTTTCATCCGTAATATAATTTTTCAATGTAAAAGCTAGAATAAATTAATGAGATATCTTTAGTTCAGGGTTCTGAATTTAGTTGGAAAGCAATACATTTGTGGTAGTTTGCAGGGTTTGTTAAACAGGCAGAAAAATGCTTGATCTTACAGATTTACTTACATTTACATTAAGACAAAAGTTATTATTTAAAAAAAATGGTATTTAAAGCTACATTACACTGAATAGATGAACTTTTATGTGACTATCATTTGCACCCCTACCTTGCTATGCCGCTGAATAGTTGTGACATTTACATATATATTTCATACATCAAATGTGACAATTATTATGGGACAGTAGTTTTTATATTCATTTTTAACTTGATTTTTTAAATCTTATTTTTGTTGCATACTGATGATCTAAAAAGTTCATCAGTATTGTGATAAAAAAAGGAAAATAAAGCAAAACAAGTCAAAAGTTAATAGTAAAAAAATGCTTCCTCTAAGAAACTTAAACAACTAATAAGAGTAAAAGACGAAAACATTAAAAATATATGTTTGGTGCCTAGCATATAATAATAACTACAAAAATCAGTCTAATTTGGTTGTGTAATGAGTTTGTTTTTCACTGGCTATCAATAACTGTGACCAGATTAATTTGTCAATAACTACAATGGTGTGCTGAAAAGTTCTTGGCTTGACTCACTTCCCAAAATCTGACTTTAGGAATGTAGAAGGCGATTATCACCCTATTTATAAGTTAAATTTACTGATGTCCTAAGAGGCTCTTGATGTTCATGTGAAGGCCCATTACTGAGGATAGTCAGTTGCTTAGATCATGATTGAGACATTGTATGCAGCAGTAGTTCTGCTGACTACAGGAAAATTGTCCTAAATAGGAATCTAAGATATATCACCAAGGTTGTACTGTCTTTCTTAGGGACATTACAATTGGAGAATGGAGACAACCAACATATTTCCTCTCTCTTTCTATGCACCACATTATGATCAAACTTCAAATTTTTTTTTTCAGCACTCCTCACATAACAAAATAAAGAATTTTAATAAGCTCATAAAATAATTTCAAAAACTTAGTTATATTAGACAAAAAGAGAGACAGATATATTTGATTATAAGATTATATTGTAGTAAAATATATTCACAAAAGTACAAAATCTTTTATTTTAGAGTAATCCATAATAATTTTTTTGATTCTTATTAAATTTGTCAATGTGTTCTTATTTTTCATGTTGTTTTTCTGTAAAAACACAAAAACTATGAAAAATGATAAACATTCTTAAACAAGGCCTGCTTGTAATAATGCTACATTTAAAAAAAAAACAACCAATAACAATGTTTAGGTATAATTTTGTTAAATATTCATTGAAGTATATTGATAGTTGTGACATTAATTTCCTATATAAGAATGAGCAACTATATATCTGTTGTAGTTTCCATGAAAATGTGTAGGAAACATTATCTTTGGAGAATCTTTCATATATAAAGCAAATAATTATATTATTAGCTATTCAATACAATTTGTAATCTACTTTGTTTTACCATTTTCCCAAGAAACGGTATTTAAAAGTTTTTTTTTAAATTAAGGTTTAATTAGAATGGTCCATGAACTGACTTCACAGTCTTTGGAATTAATAGATGTTAAAAATGGATACAATGAATCAAGGAATTTTGCAAGTACACAGAGACAAACATTTTGCAACAGTGTATATAAGTAAGAAAAGAATAATAATAAAAGTTTACATTTTCACTTCAAGAAATATATGCTAATCTAGTTTGTCTATGATATGCTTCAATTTTCATGAAAACATGGCTTTTAAAGAGTTTGAAGATATACCAAGTTTGAATTCTATATAATGATAATGTGTAACTTCTAAGACATAATCATGATATAATTTAAGATACCATTTTCATTATTGTATGTTATATAATTATATAAAGATGATGGACTCTCCAGTTGATTTTGACACGGGAGGATCCAACAACCTCATTCAGTTTTTATGTTTGTGTCATATATGACACTTTAGTCTTGCTAGTGACATGCATACAAGTTGACATATTGTGCAACAGCAAGGATATCGGGATATAGCTAAAGGAATATTTGCTGACACTTTTTGTCTTTTGTCTCTTAGGCGAGTCAGAAATTTCAAAATCAGTCAGACTGATATCACTCTGGCACAAATATTTCCAGTTATTTCTATCCAGGGCAACTCGCTGAAAGTTATTATGAAGCACATTGACAGCTGAGAGGTTACTCTTTAGCTTGGCTTTATATCTGAGCCATGGCCATCCAACACTCCTTTGTTCATTGTCAAACTGGCTATACATGAGGACCTTAGGTATTCTGATGTTATTCATTCTTACAACATGGCCATCCCAGCGAAGTTGTGACTGCATCAAGAAAATAACAATTCTACCAATGTTGCATTGGACACTATCATCAAAATTATAGCCACAGATCGCACAGATACAACATTTGTGGAAGACATCCAGCTGATTGATATGGGACCTACATGCGGGTCAATGATTCTTATATATTTTGTAAAATACATCTGTTGGATGCTTTGGTATACATCATCAATGATGTTTCTAGCTGAAGTTTATTAGGAGTTTCAGGTATTTCAAACTGCAGTGACCCAGCTGATACTGATTGGGTATCAACCTGTGTGCCATCCATCAGCTACGATTTTCTCTATTTTCTCAATTACTCACTGCAACTCCTCTTGGAAATTTATAGTCTAATTTATAGTCTAATCATGGGTAGCTTTTGGTTCACCAGAAATCTATGCTCTTCCATAAAAAAGGAAGCAACCACAGTAATGGTTTTGATTTGGTAAGGAACATGGCACCACACTCAGCTTGAAATGGTAAGTAATGATTTTTGTTTCTCCTCAGATATATATATATATATATATATATATATATATATATATATTCACTACTGCACAAATATTCTTGAGAAGAGAATGAATTCATCTCTTCTCCCTCCCCCTCAGTTATAGGTTAAATAGTACAGTAGATTGGGCTTTCTGACTTTGGCTGGCATCAAATCTAGAAGATCAACTCTGAATTTCAAAATGTAGGGAAGGTAACAGGAACCCCCTTCACTATCTTTCCCAAGAAATCATGGCAATTTACAGATAATAAAGAAAAATGTAGAGCAATGATTGCCTATGTCCTGAAGGGGCATGACATCTTAAAAGAAGAAAGAAAATTCTGTGATAGAGGAAGAAATATATAATATATGACAAAGATGAAATGAAATGAAATACTAAGTTTCCTACAGAAACTATATAGTAAAATTATAATTTTTAGTATAGCAGAGGTGGTTAAACAGCAAATAGTAACATTTAGTATAAACCTGGGTAAAGCTACATTGGTATTTCCAGTAATGTGTTTGAGTTCATCTATTAGCTATTTTGAGTTACATCAATCATGATTTACAATAGTTGATGAGAGTTAAATAATTATCTGTTTACTTGTAAAATATCTGGTCTGTAATGATACCAAAGATAAATGTAATGGTTGGATTATATATACATATATAAAACACAATGTATATCGATTTATTTAAATATTGATTTTTGTATCTAACAGTTTATAGAGTACACAGTTACCACACTGATCCCCAAAAGTAGTGCACAAGATGTTCTAATCCGAGGCAGAAGTGACATTCAGCAGATAAATAATCCTGTTATTTTTTAATTCTATTTTATCAACCATGATCGTGATTATGGGTAACAATTTTTATTTACAAATTTGGTTAAAGATTATTGATAGTTAAAGATTTTTTGTTGATTTTTTTTATATTTCATATCATTTTACTGGGTTCCAGTGAAATTTTGAATATAAATTTTCCAATATTTGAGTAGTTTTGGCTTTCATGAACCATTATCAAAGAGAGTTTGCTGATAATATTGTGACTGTATGTATGTATCATGTTTTTTTGCTGTCAGTTTTGTATTTTTTGATATTTTGCATCTTCACATGCAATTTTATTTTTTTTAAGTATCACATCTTCAGTCATCAGTTTGTATTGTCATATATTTTTTTTTATTTATGAAATATATTTGGTATGTTTATTCCTAAATTTGTATTTTATGATCAATGTTTCTAGTATCTGTAGTCATTTTTGGCAGTTTAGTATTTTTGTGTTATTTGTAAGCATTTTGTTAGATTTCTTGTTTTGTTTTGTTACTTTATATGTGATAAAGAACAAATAGGAAACATTTATTAATCTAACATTGTATTTCATGATCAATGCTTATAGTATTTGTAGCTGTTTTTTGTAGGTTAGTGTTTTTGTGTTATTGTAAGCATTTTAGCAGATTTTTTTTGCTACTATGTATATATATATATATATATATATATATATATATATATATATATATATATATATGTGATAGGATAAAGATCAAATAGGAAACATTTATAAATCTAAAATGTTTTGCTTTTATTAAGGATTCATTAAAGAATGAAATAAGTAAACTTTTTTATTTTTGTGTTGTTTGATTCTCATTGGTTAAGCAAACTTCATGTGCATTTGACTAGTCAAGTAGCATCCATGTGTATAGTTGTAAGTGTATCAAAATTCTAGTTTGTAAATGCAAGATTCAGTTAACTATACATTAGATATTTTTAAGAATGGATTTAATAAAGGTTGAAGTAATATAGTGTTTTTTGACATGTGTTTATAGTTGGTAAAATTTTTTTATCACGTCTCCCTCAAAGTATTTTCAACATAAAGAATTGTGTTTGTTTTTAATGAGGGTAGCATTTTTAAAATCAAATGCCAAAAAGAACATAATTAAAAGTAAATAAAACTAAAGAATTAAGATAACATTTGGTCATCTGTATCGTCCCAATGCTATAAATGAAAACAATTAAAATAAATTAAACTCATTTTTGAAAAAAAAAAATCTACAAATACTTAAGCATCTTTTACTTGAAAATTTATTTATAAAATGTTTATTTTTTTTATACCATCATAAAGGTTTGTTAGGGACGAGCAATTTATACTTTCTTTTTGATGATACACATGCACACATATAGCAGCTACGCATTTCATTGAATATATTTAGTTTATATTTGTTTATACTATATATTCATTAATGGTTGGCTAATAGTTATTATGGTAACACAATATTTCTGTTTAATATATAACCATTATAAATTATAACAAACATTGGATATGATATTAGATTTTAATATTGGCAGCTTTGGATGAAGATCTCAGCATTGCTGAATGCAATTCCTAGTTGAAAGGAAAAAAAGTGAAAAAAGTTTGCACACCTTATATTCTAATATTAGCTTTAGCATTAATGAAAGAAAGGCGATGAAATTTTTACCTGGCATTTTGAATATTTTCCCAAATCTGTCTAAAATTGAATCTTAGTAATAAATCTTTTCACATTGTTCAGACTGTTGTTCCAATCTTTATTGTCATATTCAATGTTTTGGCCATTGTACTCTCCAGCCTTCCTCAGGTGATATATGTTAAAATTTTGAACAAAATCCTTTATTTCATCCACCAAGGTAGATTGTTCTAGTTCAACGCGGCATGCCTTTTCTCGGTATCTCAGCTTCAGTTATTTTCCTTTAGTAATTCAACTCTCCAAGTTTTTGTTCAGGTACTGAATTGACTGATATGGTTTAGTGGATAAAAGCATCGGTTGAAGTAATCCAGTGACTTGACCCGAAAAAGTTGTAAATTTCAATATCTGACCACAGTAGAAGTGAACAAAAAACTTGGAAAGTTGAATTACTAAAGGTAAATAACTGAAACTGAGATACCGAGAAAAGGCGTGGCACATAGAAATAGAATAATCTACCCCCCCCCCATGTCATGAATAAAGGGTTTGGCTTGAAGAAGGTTGGAGTGTACAATATCCAAAATGTTGTGAATATGACAATAAATGTAAGGACAACAGTCTGAACGATGTAAATAGCGTAAATAGTCACAATACTTCATTTCAGAAATATAGACAAACTCTTTTCACAACAGACAGCACACAAGAATTCAGAAAGGAGAGAATATTTTGCCTGAGTATTTGCTTTCATTAGTATTTAATGAGTAAATAATTAATTAATCACTTTTCTGAATGATGCCATATTGCTAAAAAGCTTTCAAACCAGTATTTTGGCTAATACCACATTGTAGACACACCATGAATAATAGTGATATTTTTCTGCCTCATATTAAAACAAATGTTTATATTTAAAACAACTTTCTGTTAACAATGATATAATTGAAAATATTTTTTCTGAACTTGTCATGCAAATATTTTTTTTTGCAACATCAATAATAATTTGTACTAAATGCTTTCAATAAAAAAATCAATTACTTCCACAATTTTTTAAAGCAGCTTTAGTGTTTTTCAACATTTGGTAAAAATTCAGGTGTTAGTATGTACACATAAAATTCAAACAGTAAAAATTAACAGGGTCTGAATTGATCAACAATGAATTCTTTCTGCCATGAAAGACAATATGAGTAACACAAGAAGATATAAGGTATGGCACAATTTGTATAAAACATGGATGTGTGGCTGAGTGGTTAGAGTGTTAGAATTCAAACCATAAGACCCAGGTTCAAATCTCAGCATAGTCAATTAAGGAGGTGTGTTTTTGATAATATCAAGCTGAGAAAATGATCCCAGTGTGTGGCACTAATGGGAAATACCTGAAACCATACCACGAGTTGACTTTAACTGTATGAGTGAAAATGGGATAGACAAAATATTTTTTAGAAGCTGGCAATGGTTGTGCCAGTAGTCACATGTTCTCACTTAATCGTTAGATAGAAGCTCTTTAGACTTGGCTGGCAATCTACAAATGGTATCTCAAAAAAAACCCCAAAAAACAAACAAACACCTATCTCCCAGCAGCTTGACCACACGTGGGCCTAAAACATCAATGACTGACATTCTTAAAAAAAGGAAATGTCATGTGAGTTTGCAAACTGCCACAGGCAGAAATACAGAGTGCAGCAGAAATACCTGGCATAGTAAGACAATGGCTAGATGAAGACACTATTGCTACTAATGTCTTAACATTATATGGGCGGGATTTCTGTCACATCCTGTAGGACATAATGATTGTAGAAAAATAATTTCAATGTAAACCTGCTATGTTGTAAGTTCTAATCATAGATATCTTCAGTAAAATAGAAAAAGTCTCATTATTTTGAAATTTGAACTGAATCATTCATTTTTCTCATCTTCTTCCTTAAATAAATCTAGATATTTTCATTGGGGAACTTCTATTGTCATAATGCAAATATAAAAGAAAGTTGAATTAATGTGGGGCCTCACTATCTAATAACTTCAACATCATTGAGTTGTGGCAACAGGTCCATGCCTAAGCTATGCTGTCAAGGAAGTCAGTCTCTGATTGGATCGCTAATGGTGGACAGATTGATTGATTGATTGATTCATTTTTTTATGGCTTATCAACTCGTTGCAGGTTATTTAAAGTCAGGAAATGTTTTTAGATTGTAAGAATTCTTTTTTTGAGATAATGATAGTTTAGTGATACAAGTCTTAACTCATAGTTGTGGGGGTGAGGGAGAGGTGGCTACATACCATTCCCAAGGGTATTTGCACATAAGTGAATATAGGGTACCCAATGGGAATTAACAATTTTGAGCCATTATCCATTACACCTCCTGAACATCCAAACTTACAGGTATTTCCAAGCAGTAACCCATCTAGGCACTGACTAGGCTCGACATTGCTTAACTTTGGTGATTGTACAGGAACTGGTGTTTCAATATGATGTGTCTGTAAGCCTGGACAGACTGATGTTGAAGATGAATTGCAAAGTCCTGGTTAACAGAGGGCTCTAATGAAAACTATGGGTTAAATAGCACAACAGACTGTGTACTATAGCCTTGGCTGGCAACCGGTCTACTGCAGAAAGAAACAGCAACCTACTGCAGGAAAATCTTCTGTCTAGTCACTCACCAATCAAAAGATTGCCCAAGTGTGTATCACGTATGGCACTTAACTGACTGAATGAAAATTCAGAAGTGACTGTTTTTGCATCTGGTGGCTCCTGATGTCTAACTTCTGTGTCTGCGAGTATTCTGTGGCAAGCTGGTGTTGTCAAACATCACAGTACTCTCGATGGTTTGATCAGAATCAGTGATTCAATAGGACTGGGGAGTCGTCTTATCATAAAACTACTCATAAGACAGTACAAGGACAACATTGGCCAGAGTTGACTAAACACATCCTGAGAAAATACAATATAATACTGGCTGTGTTCTGAAATTATCCAGTGGTGGTGATATTTGTCACAGCAACCAGAGAGTATCTCTGACCTTACTCCATTAGTGCAATGGAGAGGTAGTGCTTGGAAGACAGGTTTTTCAGGGACTAGTCTTATACTTATTGATTTCTGGTTATGAATGATCAGAAGCACCTGGCTGGGTTTGATCAAAACATTTATGTTCATCATTAGAATGGAAATACCATAGCAGGTTTTTGACAATATTATATGAAAACATGTTGTGTGTGACTGATAGGCATGTTTATTAGCAATATTTGATTAACAAGCAAAACAAAATTATGAGAATAGGTAATATGAATAAACATTGTCATATTAGTCAAACAATGCAACTTTTGTTTGTTAAACAAATACTGGTAAGAATAATAACTAGAATATGAATGAGATTTTTTTTGCAGAAGTTTTACATATTTTTTCAGCCATTATCATTTTCTTAAAAGTCTGCAGGAATATGCATTATATTATTATGCCAAAATACTGCAAAAAGATCAATAATTTTTTTTTTTATCAATTTTTAGAATTTTTTAAATATTGTTTTTATAACAATGAGAATATCAAATAACCATACAGAACAATAACACAAGTCTACAAAAATTCTTTTGAAATGATGCATTGGATATTTTGGCTAATTTTGAACAATTTTTTGGATGCTGAATTCAATAACAGCCATTTTCACCATTAGCTTTAGTTTTCAGCTAGGTCACTGTAAATGTTAAGAAAAAATAAATGCTCATTCAATCTTAGTGTGAAATAAAACAAGAAATATAACACAATAGTGATTACAATTAGAATATTGAGAGCACAATATTCATGGCAAGAACTTTTAATTATTTGATCTTTGTGAATGCTTAGTAGACTGGTCCATTTTTAAGTTCCAGTAGTCAGCCACCATCCATTTGTCCTATCTTCCTTGATATCAATCTTTCCTATCAGATCTTTCAGCTTGCTAATCACCAAAATTAAATTATATCATTGACAGACTCAAGTTTCTATCCCAAGTGTTTGATGCAGATTATGTAAAGTGATTATATCCAAGGACTTTATAATGATTCCATTCAGAATAATACAATTACAATGACATTATCATGTGTTGCCATAATATAAAAAACAGGTTTTTGAGCAATCAGGAATTCAATAATTTTCATGGATGAGGCATTCAGAATTAATTTGAACATTATGGGAAATTTGATTATAGACTTTTTAAAAAAATACTCAAGTTCTGTACAGTAAAATGGGGAGGTAACCAGTAAAAATGGATTTGACGTTTGAACTCAGCATCCCAAAATTAGCTAAGAAAAATTGGCTTGCACCGAAACATGTGTAGGCAAGTGTAATGAAAGTAACAATAAAATATGCTTTTTATATGAGGTATTAATTCGCCTTAAGAATTTTCATCTTTATAGCTGGCTATAAAGAGGCAGGAAATACTGCAGGTAAAGCAAACTATCACAGAGTCTGCCAAATAACAGATGTCTTTTTAAAAGTATGTTTTGTTTGTATCTTATATTTGCATAGTAAATATCTTCAGTGTATTTCTGTGAAGCATCTTTGTTAAAAATTACTTCTAATAATAAAAAGTAAATCAACTATGCATTTCTATAATAAATCTTTTGAAGCATTCTACAATAAAACATTTACATACATATAATGATTTGAAATTAATGACTTTCTACTTTTTGGTTTACTTTGCAATGTACACTTTAATATTAAGCAATAAACTACTTTTATTTTTATGATAAATCACTTTGAATATATTTTTTCTCAAAAAGCACTAGCAATCTATTTCTATAGGAAATTATTTACAGTATATTTTTACTTGTGATGTAATCCCATAGCAAAACAGCTGTAATACATCTAAAGATCTTCATACAAAATATTTATCATGTATTTAAAATGGATAGGAAAGTTAGGTGATCTAGAACAGTGGTTCCCAAACATTTTTACTCTGGGCCGCATATTCGGAATGAAAATCTTCTCATGCCTCACCAAATTTTATGTAATAAAAAGTACATTTAAAAATAAAAACCAGAGAGAGGGTTAAAGAAAGATAACTGCGGATTCAGAGTCAGAACATTATCATTGATAACTCTCTCCTCCAATTTGTGGACACTGGTTACTATATTCTTAATACTTGATATAATGCAAAAATATCACAATGATAAAATCAGTCAATAATTATTCATAACTCTTTATACTGGGACTCATGCATACAATTACAAGTAATCCATAATAATATTTTAAATTTTGAAATCATTTTTATTTTTGGCATATGAATTTTTTGAAACTGTTTCTAAATCTTTGATTGTCTTTCAATCATTCCGACTCACCTGCTATCTTCTTCTGCCACATATATGAGGCATGCTGTATCATTTGGGAACCACTGATCTATAACTTCAGCATTGCATTTGTGGAATAATTTATTTCTGATTCATTCCAATAATATACTTTCAAAAAGTTAAAATATTTTAGGAAGACTTTATACTGTCTTTAAGATTTATCAAGTTCTAAAGATAACATTGTATCAGTAACATGGAATTTAGATTAAAAAAAAAAAAAAAAAAACAGCTATACCATTTAAAATTTTTTTTAAAACTTTTGCCAAAACGATTATTAAACATTTGTTTTTTTTTTAAGTGTATTGTTGTAAACTGTAAATTAAAATGAAAAGCTTTTTTCCAATATGGCATCAAATTAAAAAAAAATTGAGATCAAAGAATCCATGCAGGAAATGGCAGGAATCAACATGTGTTCTTCAAATGCAAGATATTCCTTTTGATCCAAGAGAAGTGACTCTCTAACTTTCCCTGTTAGGCATCTATTCATATCAAAAGGATATAAAAATGTTAAGGAAAATTTTCATAAACACGAAAACAAGAATGTGAAATAAAGATTTTCACAGGATGTGACGAATTTAAAGTATGTTGCTTAAGTTTTTTCATTAGATAAAAATAAATACTCATTGAAATTCATAACAATGGTTGACAATGCTTCATTTAATAAAAAAAATGAAATGAAATATACATTATAAATGAATAAACATTAGTTATACATTTATAATCATTGACAATGCTTCATAATTATAATTTTTAAAATTATAAGTTTATAGCTGATGTTTATTAGATAATAAACATTAGTTATTGTTGTAACCTAGGGAAGGTTACTGAATAAAATAATTACATGAAGGTTGGTAATAAACGATAATACTTAGGACATGAACAACATGCATAAGATTTGCCAGAAGAAGTAGTCAACTGCTAGAAGTGAGTCAAGGGAATTCCACAATGAATCTCCAACTGAAGGATATCTACCAACCGCGCCACGTGGTCAGATGTGTCACAAGGCCGAATTTAATGTACAGTATCCAAGCCCGTAGGCTTGGCCAAAAAATCCCCATAGACCCCATATAAAACAGTCTAGTAAGACAAGACTCTACCCTTCAACATAGCCTTGTCTGGAGATCCTCTCTGCCCAGAGGCAGAGAGTTTGACCAGCACAGCTGGAGACAAATCTCCAACTAGAGACCAACATACAGTATTTACTGCTGTATTTATGTGAATGGGGACATACCCATTATCGTCCATGCTACAAGAGTTATAAACTTAAAATTGTTAACAGTGATTCATTATTTAAAAAATAAATTAAAGATAATATTGTTCATACTATTAGTACTATTAATACTTACTTTGCACATGTAGAGTTTATCATCTATCACTTGCCTCGCTGTCTCTGGTCAAAGAGCAACTTAGTTGTGGTTCTGTCCGTAGACAGAAACGCAGCTGAAGAAAATAAATATTGTGAGGTGCCCAATCCTGGAACACCCTCACTGTACTAGAGAGGGTGGGGATTTGTAGTCATACTGATGCCAGTGCAACCAATGGTTGTAGGCCCTGGCCCAGGTATATGCATTTGGGTGCTCTACATTAAACCTGACCTTGTTTCCCTCAGTGGAGAGACAACCTAAATACTACTATTACTACTAGTATAAACAAAAACAAATTTCATGTTAAAAGAGACAAAGAAAAAAGAATGAAGACAGGAATTAAAAGCTAGATTTCTCCTCAAATCTGTTGAATTCTCCTTAATTGTAATAACAATTGGGGCAGTAAACCTGGTTTTTGGGAGAAAAAGGATGTCAGTTTGAATCTCACCAAGAGTTGATCCTATGCTATCAACTCACTGTTGTAGATTGATATCCCGAGTAAAATTATGGATAAAAGCAACTAAAAAAAAGTGGGTTATCTTTTGCTACTTTTTAAATTCATTTTCTAACTTTTTCACAAATACAAATGTGTAAAAATATACTATCCCAAAGAAAAAACAATTTTAAATACCAGATCTTACTTTATAAAAGATCATCAATATGTAAATTAAAAGGTGGAAACAAATAATCCAAAAGTAATGCATTTTAAAAACTGGAAACAAATAACCCACAAGTAACAAAACATGAAAATAAAAACTAGTCAAAATAATAGTAAAAGTATTATATACCGTACTTATGAACACTAATGGGTATGGCCCAATCCTCACAAATATGTTGGACACTATTGTAAGTGGGGGGTTAATATGCGGTCTAAATAGTCCACCAATAGCAGTGGTTTACCTACTTCACGCCGTTGGCGAGTATTGTATTTTGTTGATTTCATTTCCAACCTCTGTTTGGATTATTCCTCATTCAGTAATCCTTTCTAGGTTACAACAAAAGTTTAGTGTATTATTACTTTAATTATAAAATGTTACATGTATATCATACACTCATTTTTAAATAAAAATAAATTTATGATAAAATCTGCAGTTTTGCAAGTTTTGCTAATTTTCAAGTACTGAAATTTGAAAATCAACCCTTGCAAATTTCATCATAAATTTATTTTTTATTTAAAAATGATAGTATGATACACATGTAGCATTTTATATATATAAAAATAATTGTGTGTGTGTGTGTGTATAAAGAGAGAGAGGGTGAGTGTAACTTATTCTAAATTTTAGAGAATAAATACTGAAATATCTGAATATTTTGGATATATTTTAGAGTCTAAAATATACAAATACAATAAAATCAACATTTATCAAATAGGAATTACTTACAAGTAGATTTTTAACAAGTGAGCTTCACCCCTGATGTAAAATTGTTTGAAAAATAAAATTATTAAAGGATACTGAAATGTGGAGTTTTTTCAGATTAAAATATTTAGTGTTTCCATTAAAAATCTCAGAAACTGCAAAAGAAAACAGAATATGTGTAACATAATTAGAATCAGTATAGTATTCATTTTTAAATTAAATTATACTTTGAAAACAAGCCTATATTTTGTCAACTTTAGAATATGAAATTAAAAAAAAATTGAAAATTTAATTAAAAAGTAATTTAAGTGGGTAAGATATTTCTATTGTATAAAGTATTTATTTAAAAATAATTGATTCATTCTTAAAATTCTTATCTGTATGATAAACTGTGGTGAACACACATCAGTACAGATGCAAGAGAGGCCTCAGCTTGCATGTGCATGTTTGTCAACACCAGTTATATCTAGATCCAGTGGCAAAACCAGCAGTCAGCAAGATACGGTGTCTTGTGAAGTTGGTCTCATGGTCATTTTTGTTTCTCAAGTAGCTGTGGTTTTTGAGGCAGTGTTATTTTTTGTTAGCTCCCATCTCTCCTCTCTCTGCCTATTATTCCCATAGTTGCTGGAAGAGCAATTGGTTAGGTGCCCTGCCACTCAATCTCAACAGACTCTTTGCTTACATTACTACAAGCTATTTCAGCACTCATGGCAAGTTCGACCTGAAGCTAATCCTTGAATTTGATCGTTCAGACCATGGTCTCACTATCGTCGAATGGTTTGAAAAGGCTGAACTAGTCTGTGATCTGTGCGGCGCATTTGCTATATTCCAACAACTCAACAAGGAAGAATGAAAAGATACAACATACAGGGATATCCTGTATGTTGCCTTTGCCACAGATCCATTTGTATCATACAACCAGTTTGTAGCTAGGTGCTTGAATTCAAATGAATCTGTAGACGTCTACTTGGCATACCTCTGTAGTCTATCAGAACACATTAGATGGCTGCTTCACACTTCCTCTTGAATGGATGCACTGGATGTCAACCAGCTATTAGACTAGTTCTGCTTTAGCAGCCATACTGAAGGATGATACACTGGCAGCAGCATTGATTGTGGCAGCCGTAAAGCCTGAATTTGGTACAGACTTAACTTCTGACAGATACACAGAGTGATATGACCTGCCACAGATGGTGCTAATCCTTTGGCTTAGGTATTGTGTGAGTTGATGAACTTGTCAAAGTGGGAACTGTCAAGGAGACAAAGCTATATGGTACTATTGCTGTGACAAGCTGTGAGATATAATGGGAGTGTCTGGGAAACAGGTCAGGGGAACAGTCATCAGCACCAGTTTCATTCACCACCCAGATATAAATGCAGTGCTGCCTGCAGTCAATGTATTGGTTGATGGGGAGTGGTGTTCAGCTCTCATTGACTCCGGCTGCTCTTGGTCAATCGTTACTGCAGCAGTCCTTGTGGTGCATAACAAACCTCTAGGCTTTGACTTACTTGCTAGAATATATGCAATACCAGCATTGGGTGGCAACCATATCATGCAAACTGGAGCCATCTCTCCTACAGCAAAGAAACACCAACATGTGCAGCAATCCATATTGACCAACCTGACTTTTCTGTGGAATTCAACCACCAGCAAATGGTCTGGACTGCAAAATTGAAGTGAACAGGAAGTGTGGCACCAGTACAGTTACACAACAGTGCCCTGTCTCAAACAATGTTAGAATGCCTATGAACAAGAACTCCAGACATGGATCACCAATGGTTGGCTAATACCATACCCTGAAAAGAAACTGGAGCCACCCAAATGATTAATGTCATTAATGGCCATTGTGGAGTACAACAAAGGAAAGGATGGACTATGATGAGTTCAACAAATACATTGATACATTCACTGCAGACATTTGTTTGGCCAAACTGCAAGAGTAACATCAACAAGGGTCAAATGTAGTCATACTTGACTTATGAAAAGCATATCTTCAAGTACATGTACATAAGTCACTGTATCCATATCAAACTGTGATGATCAAGAGGAAGCAGTTTTGCTTAACACGGATGGCATTCAGCCTCAATGTAGCACCTCAAGTCATGAAGTCCATTACTGACGCCTTGCATCACAGGAGGAATCAGTTGGCCAAGTGACATTGGTGTACACTGACGATGTGTATGTCATTGAGAGCATCATGTCTGCAGAACATGTCAGGGCAAAATTGGCTGAGTATGAGCTGATGTGCAAAGACCCAGAATATAGAACATTTGAAGAATGGAGCTAGCATGCTCAGACTGGAAGTCTGCAGGGAGCATAACACTCTGTAGTGGACGTGGGAAAGGATGATCCCAAATGACCCTGATATTATGACTCAGCAGAATGTTTTCTCACTATCCAGGAAGCTGGTGGAACATCTCTCCGTGTGTGGATGGTTGCGTGTGGTGACCAGGTTCATCAAACATCAGGCAAATGCAGTCACAAAGGGATGGAACAACCAAGTTGACGACATCCTCCACAAGCAGATAGTGAAGGAAACTGTGGACAGATTGCAACACGAAGATTCAAGCTCCCTAGCAACAGGAGTGGTGCTGGAAAAAGATGGCGAAACATTGGAAGATGTATGCTGGTTTTGGCCAACAAATGATGCCCAACATATCAACTTGGTTGAACTGGATGCTGCAATCAAAGGCCTCACTTTGTCCCTCTAGTGTCAGGTAAATAGTCTACACATAAAAAAATAATTCCTTATGTGTGTATCACTTGCCCTCATAGGGCAAAGCTAGGGTAGATACCAAAACACCAAGCAAGATGCTGGTGCAAAGCAGGTTGAGCATAATGTAGGAACTGGTTCAAGAATATAAGTTGTCTGTGGACGTGATGCTGATCACATGACACCAGAACTTGGCAGACAAGATGACCCATGTACCACAAAGATGGCTCAATATGGCCAAAAAGAGAGATGAACTTGTGCAGCAGGTATGTGCTGCTTCCCTTGACACCATGAGTCCCACTTAGATAACAGAAGTATATCGATGCAGTGGGCATCCAAGAGTATGGCATACCACATATTTTGTCCTTCCATGACAAAGGATATGGTAAAATCAGCCATTGGGACCTGTGTGGAGTGCACATCAATAGATGCTGTACCAGTGCATTGGCAATAAGGCAGACTGTGAGGGAACAGTACTTGGTACCGGTTTGGTATGGATATCACTCATTACCGCATCAGTCATTGCCTGTCACCAACAGATTGTGGCCTTTGACATTTTTCTGTGTGGTGGCTGTTACACCACCAAGACCCATTGAGTACCATATGTTATGGGAGAAAGGACCATCACATAAGATACTCACAGACAATGATACTGCGTTTCACAGAAGGGTGTTCCAGGCCTTTGCCCATCAATGCATGCATGTCCTGGCAGAAAATGAAATAACAGAATGGTGTCACAAAAGTCAAGAGGATTGCAACCAGGATGAAGTATATTGTTGAAGAGGCAACCTACTGGTACAATGTAACTCCCAGAGATGATACCTCACCATTGACTGCATCCATAGATCAAGTCTACAGATATGTGGTTTGGCTTAAAGAGACCAATTCAGTGCCTCCAATGATGTCTGAGGTTGGCCACAACATGTACAAGGTGGGAGACCCTGTTTGGGTATAGGCCTCACAAACCAGTGTACAACAACTTTTGGAAAGGGACAAATTACTGGACTTGCTAGTCGGCAATCAGTCTTGATGGACAGAATGCCCTGCCATGTCAGGCACCTTTGACCTGACCTGAGTTCACCAGATTTAGAAGCTTTTATTTTGAGAAAAATATTTCTTTTTTTTGTTTTAGGAAAAAAACTTAAAAAAGATAAACTATGTTAATTTTTTTCTTTCAATTTTTTTTGACTTGCAGCGTCTAACACTTTCACTGCTATTAACACATTTTTCTGAAAATTACAGTGCCTGCTGTTGATATATATATATATATACACGTTTTCAAGAAGAACATGTTTTTATAAAACTTATATTACCTACTGTTGATATATGTATATGCTTTCAGCATAATGTTCAACACACTTACCATGATAGAAGAAATTTTTTTCAATCCCCAATATTCATATATGCCGTGGCGTATGCAATCCTTTTACCATTACAGACAAAGGAGGATCATGAAGAACACCAGAAATGTGTCCAAATTTCAAAGAATAGGAAACATGATATGGCTTCACTTTATCTTTTTGTGTGAGAATCATGACAACTTGACTGAAAAAAATAAAATAAAAATTATAGAAATACATAAAGAATAAAAACTAAAAACTTTTGTTTTCATAATTAAAACTATTTGTCGCATCCCCAACTGAATATGTAACAGGTTGTATTGGATTGCATATTGAAATGAGACAGTACACACACACACAAACACAAGAGTGCTGAAAAGTTCTTAGGTTCACCCACTTCCCAAAATTTGACTAAAAATGTTTGGGTTGAAATGAGACAGTATACACACACACACACGGGAAGGCCAAGACCAACTTTGCATTTCCCAACTCCCATCGATAGTGGAAGTAATCAATTTTTTCATACTTCTATGGCAGTTTTCATGTAGTTTGCAGCCATTTTCTACTGGCCAGAGTGAGAGCCTATAGCTGGCTGCCACAAATAGGCAGGAAGATTCTATTGGCCAGCATGAGAGCTTACAGCTGACTGACATGAATGTTAACTAGCATGCAAAAAAAATCAATAGCTGCATTCGTCACAAGTGGGAAAAATTTAAATCTGTATGACACTTTACTCCAATTGGCTTATTCGCTTGCTTAAACTCAACGTTGATTCTGATTCTGAAGAACTGGGTTGGGTGTAAAAAAGTATTTGTTTTTAACATTCTTTTTTCATTCGGTTTTTCCAGTTCGAGTCCTTTTTTTAAAGCTGATCATTTTGTGTTCATTTTGTTTAGTTCTTTTTCGTAACAGATTTAATATTTAGTATAGAGCTTAGAAAAAATTTGCAGTGTGAGATAGGCAAGAAGTAAGGCATGTAGCAACATCAGTATGGCAAAGGGCACTCCTTTAAAGGCAAGGAAGGACAAAAATATTTTAAGTCAAGTGATAGCGATTGCTGTATGAGTCGTACGATTTTTGGATCAAGCACAGGCAACGCCGGGCCATGCTGCTAGTAAGTTATAAAAACAAATCAATCAGAAGCAACAAAAATTTGGTTCTATAAAAGAAAGATGAGAATATGTATAGAGCATATGAATAACAATGAAACTTTTAGAAAAATGAAAACAAAAAGGATTCTTATACTTAAAATCAGAAAGAATCAGTGGAATTTTTTTAGGATGCATAATAAGGAAAGGGAGCTTGGAGAATTTAACAGGCACAGAACATATTAGGGGCAGAGGGAAACAACAAGTAAAATGGATCAAAAGTGGGAGGGACAGTAAAAAGACAAATGCGCTACAGAGGATAGAAAATTGTGAAAAGCCATGATCATCCATGCCCTGAAGGAACACAGCACATAAAAGAAATTGCCCGACAATATCTGAAGGGATAAGAAATACTATGACATCCCCCCGGCCCAATGGAACAAGATCCATTTATTATATAGGGAAAATTACAGGAAAGTAAAAAACAAATTAAAAAATAACTTGCATTAAATAAGAGGGTGCTGAAAAGAAGTGCTTGAAAAAGATAACATCTGCTGTTTTCTCATTTTGGTTTACATTTTTTCAGGTTAACATTTACAACTGCATCATTTACAAATATTAATTCCCCTTTTACCGTATATGGAATCCCCTCAAAATATAGTGTTTTATATATCAGTTCTATATATTTGAAATTGCAGTAGTCTGGCTATCAATTTCAGTCTTAGATTGTTTTAGGTCTTGCCATAGAAGGGTATGACTACACAACCAAGAAATTCAAATTCTGCTTGCATTGGCAAGACTAACATTTTGCTTGGTGAAAATAGTCACCTACAGAGTGCTAAAGGTTAAGAACTTTTCAGCACACCCTCATATTAACCTTGGAAATAAATGCATAAATCAGACCAGTTTTAACAAAGAGAAAAAACAGAAAGAAAAAAAAAAGAACGACAAAAAAGAGAATTGGAAAGCATTTTTGCATATAAAATATGGAATTCCCTATGTCATAAGAAATATAGTGAGAAATGGCTTCATGGGTTAGTCTGATAACAACATTTACTACTATTTTCTTGTCTGTCTTTGTTGGTGGAACAAGAGAGACTTATTCTTGAGGGAAACACTATATAATAGACTGGATAAAATGTTGTGGTAACAACAAAAACAAGGAAAAAAATTAGATCACAATACCCCCAAACAACTTTTGAAAAAAAAAACAAAAAAAAAAAAAAACAACTATAAATATTTTATAAAAGCTGTGAGGAAATAAGATAAAATTTATAAATAAAAAAATAATAATGAATAATAATACAAAAAATTTTTTTTGCTCAATGATGCTAGTAATAAAGGAACTGGAAATTTTACTACCCAACTTGGCTTTGTCTAATGGTAAGGCTGTTTAAATCTATATAAAGAGAAACATTTTCCTTGCTCCAAGATGTAGCAGGACATGGAAAAAGGTTGGCTCCGTTGGGTCATGTTTGTTTCCCCAGTCCACTGATGACTGAACTCTCTAACACATGGCATTCATGCATGTCTTCCAAAACCTCCACCTGTGAAGTAAATAAACTTTTCCTTTGGTTATTCCAACACAGCACAAAGCTGACTTCAATTTGACCATTATAACTATGCTTAAACCTCCAACAATGGAGTGTGTATAAACTTTTCTTTGGTGATTTCAACTCTGTGCAAAGCTGAATTGAGCTCAACCATTATAACGATGCTTACCCTTACTCACTCTACCTTCTGGATCAAGAAAACGAAAACAGACATACCATTATATCCATGCTTAAACCTCCAGCAATGAAGTACAAACTTTTCTTTGGTCATTTCAACTCTGTGCAAGGCTGAGCTCAAACCATGAAAATGATGCCCTTATACTTACTTACTCTAACTCCTAGACCAAAAAAAAAAACAAACAAAAACAAACATGCCCAAGAGAAGTTTGTTTCACTACAGTTTATATAAAAAAAAGAGAATAAACAGTTTGTGGTATAAACCCAAGTTTTTGTATGCTTCTTCTTAATTGTTTAAATAAGAACATGCGAGTTAACTTGGGCATTCATAAGTCTAACATGCCAACCATCATGATCCTGCATTACGGTCGGATGGTCCTTAGGGTGGCATTCTGTGTCATAACATAGCTGGTCAATGTAGGTGGTAGCTGGGTGGCCAACTCATTTTGCTCCATATTATTTGAAGCTTATCAACATGACTGACTGACCACTATTGAAAATAATGTAAAAGATATTTACCGATGCAGGGGTGGGATCACATCAATTGATGAGAGATTATCCCGTGTTGATACAATGTTGGTGCATTTTTGTGGGTCACATGTAATACGGATGGTTGCTTGGTGGACAGGAGAGAGGTTTTCAACCATAATCATAGATCCAGCCCAGCCTTTTACTAAGCTGCACACTTGGACATTGTTGGCAAACTGAGAAAAAATAAAATTTACAAGCTTATTTACACTTTGATTTTTATAAAATAGAAATATACACATTAAAGACAAACCTGTCTTCTCTGGTAATACATAACATTTTGATCCAAAGATCACTTTAAATCATCATTGGGACTATCTCTGATACATTTATTAATTAATGTTTTTAATGACATACACAGAGATTCTCTATTTGATTGTAATGTCTTTAGTTTTCTTGACAAAATAAATAATTATATATATATATATATATATATATATATATATAAAGGGACATGCCATCTAAGTAGGCAGTGCCTACCATGAATAAAATAGATTAGTAGCTACATTATCCTTCTGTGGCACAATATGCACCTAATCCAACAAAATTATGAAGGTTACTCTGATTATTATAAAATGCAAAATATTTTTTTTTTAGATTTACTACATAAAGGTTACAAGTTGCCTACCCTGAGAAATTACTGATGGCACATGCCTGATTATATATATATATATATATATATATATATATATATATATATATATATATATTACTTCAAACATTATTTTGTAGTTGATACCCATATTTGAGAAGATGCTGCATTTATTTTAAGCATTATTTATTTCCTATATTGGCCTGCATACTTGAGAAAATTTAATAAAAAATGTGACCTCCAGCAGGATTCAAATCAGTGTCTCTCTTTGCAAGAGGAATAACTGTCCAATCTAGCATGCTTTTAGTGCTTGGCTACAAAAAGCTTCACAATCAAGCTAGATTCTATTTTGCCTTTAAAGCACACTTTCTCATTCAGATTTTTCTTGAAACGCATATCTGCTCAGTTTTGTATCTGAAACATACATAAAGCAATTTCTAAAGTAAGGTTCTATTTGCTTGATTCGAATCCGGCCCCAGGGGACATTTTCTTTCGAGTATGCAGGGCAGAAGACAAAATAAATACCGTTTAAAATATTAAAATAAATGGAGCATCTACTCAAATATGGGTTTCCACTAAAAAAATAACATTTGAAGTAATAAAAATATGTCAGATTAAAAAACAAAATCCATTAATTCTTTAGAAATTGCTTTACATATTATTTATATATATATATATATATATATATATATATATATATATATATATATATGACCACTCAATGCAGGATTAAATTAAAAAATTGGGAAGAAACTATTAATTAATCTACAAAAAATACCAGAAAAAGTATGTCGTTTTAAAGTATATATTTTCCTTTATTACACACTGATTTATTTGAACTTGTGTTCTGATTTTGGTTGTTATAGTCACACCATTTTGGTTGCTGTACTCTCAGGCCTTCTTCAGGTGTCTGTGATTTAACCCTTTATTCAGTTCATGGGGTTAAACTGTTCTCATTCAGCTATTCATGCTAGAAGAAGCCTTTTATTTTTCTACTTAATTAATTTTTGTGACATCATTTGTCTCTTTCACAGAACCAGAGTATATGACTTTTTGCACTACCTGACTTGGGGATTGAACTCATGAAAGTTAGGTATCCACTTTCATCCACTAGACTGAGTTCAATCCTTGGGTTGGCTAGTGCAGAAAATCATAACATCTGGTAAGGGGAAGAAACAAGTAACATTACAAGGAAGAATTAACTCATATGCAATATCCCTTAAAATGGCTAGTGGAATGAGAACAATCTACCCTAATAAATTGAATAAAGAGTTTGAAATTCTCAAAAGATTATCAACAGTAGACATTTGAAGGTTGGTGAGTACAAAAGTAAGTATAGCAACCAAGATGAGGACACAAGTTCAAGCAAATCAGTGTATAATAATGATAATTCCTTATCTCAAAAATAATTAGACAATGCATATTTTCTTCATGTTAATTGTATTTTCATTGATATTTATGACAGGGAAAAACTGGCTCTGGAAATAAACAATTAATTGACATTTATGCATATTTGTAAGGGTCACTTGAGATTTTTCAGCTGCTGGAATATTAATGAATTTGTTTCTCAGTATGAATAAAGAATAGGAATATGTGACAAATTAAGGTGTATTAATTAACAGGTAATAGCCTAAAAACTATAAAATATTATTAGGTTGGTGCAAAAATAATGACATAATAATGTTGTTTTTTGACGTTAAAAAATACGTCAAAAAACGACATTATTACGTCATTATTTTTGCACCAACCTAATACAAAATACAGGTAAATAGTCACTGTTTCATTGCCAATAGATAGAGAAACAAAAGGAAAGACAGATAAATGAAGAGAAATAAAGGATTCTGGAATGCTGCCCTTGATTATGTAATGCAGTTTTTTGCATATTCCCTATATATATAATAAACAAGTATGTTCTCTTGTTGCTTGTTTAAATCAGCAGATGAGACAGTAGTTGGATTATTTTTTATTGTATCCCTACAGAGTAAGAATAAATACATGAAGATAAAGAAATTAAATGAACTTAGAGATCAAAGAAATTTTAAAATTCTCAATTTTATATCAAAAGTTCAGCAATGTGCCTGCAAAAAAGCTGCATCAAAAAGACAATTATTCACTTGACACTGTTATTACTGTGTACACTTTTGACTCCCTCTGCAATGTTTATTGTTTTAAAATGCAAAACAGATATCATGTTTATTCAAATTTTCTTGTTCTATAGCTTGATATTTTTATAAAATTATGAATAAAAAACTTGTTATCATAGTTATTTATAAAATGGTAAATAATAAATATTGCATTGAAGATGATTTACATATTTTGATAATTTTTGTAATTCTTATATTGTTGAAAAGAAATTTCTTTTCAAATTTAATTCTTTATAAAATAGTAAATAATAAATCTTTATAAAAGGTTAATAATAAATATTGCATTGTACTTGGTTCACGTAATTTTTAATATTGTAAAATAAACCTTTTCAAGGAAGTCAAAAGTGTAAACAGTAACAGTGATGTCAAAGGAATAACTGCCATTTTGACACAGTTTTTTTTCTTTTTTTTACAAGCAGGAATGAAGTTTAAGCATTACCAAAAGTTAAATCAAGAAAAAATGTTGGTACGGATTAAAGAATTAAAATTTCTTTAGAGTCAAAATGTACTTTATGGTCACATACTATGGCCGATTCTGTATTGCCAAAATATATCTAAAACCAGATATTAAAAAAAATTAAAAAAATTGCAAAAAATGTTGACAAATAGAAAACTAGATTTAATATAGTGTATTAAGTTATTCATCCAAAGCATGAGCTATCATTACCACAGAAATTTTTTTTATTCCATATCCTCCAGATGTTAATTTAAACTGACACCTTCTTTTTTTTCTTTATATCTAAAATATAATCTGGGAAAAGCAAAAATTTCACTGAAATATGTTGGAAAATTTATAAGTTTTCATCTGAAATCAAGAAAATACAAACTTTAAGCAAAATGGTCACAGTCTATTGGAAAAAGAAGGTATTACTTTAAACTGATGTTAATTGTAAAGGTGAGATAGTATATAAAACTGTTTTCATGTATTTGTTAAATATTTAATGCATTCCCTACATAGAGAATTGAACCAAAAGTTATTAATTTTTCCACATTTAGCAAAAGGAAATCGTAGATTAATTCTGTCAAAATATCATCAGAATTCAAAAAACAGCATCACTTTTTCATTGGAATTTGAGGAAAAGGTAAAAAAATAAAAAACAAGAATAAAAAATGAACCAAATTTAAACAGAAATTGAATGAAATTAGCTAATACAAAAAGATAGGATTGTTTCATTTTTATGCCTATCTAAAATTTTATCATTATTAGAAACACAACCCCTGGCAAAAATGATGTAATTAGCATACTTACAGAATGTTCCCTTAGGTATTTTTTTTTGCATTTGTTCCCTTAGGTATTTTTTTTTGCATTAAATAAGCAAATAACAGATAAGGTGCAAAAAATTTCTTATTTAATAGCTGCAAATTCTGGTGTCATAAAATATACTTTAAAGAAATCAGATTAAATTATTTAAATTTAGGGTATAATTTTTTCCCAAACAATGGAGAGGAAAATATGGAATAACACAATATGTAAAAGAAAAATTTATTGAATAATCCCATAACTTGCATTCCTAAAAATAGAAAAATTTACAAAACAAATGGGTTGAAATAGGAGTCAATGTTTGTGAAAGAACTGTAAGAGATTGGCTGAATGAAATGGGATTTACATTCAGAAAATACAAAGAAAAAAAAACAAAAACCAGCACTAACAAAGAAAATGACATTAAAGTAGGCTAAAGAGAAACAATCTTGGCATGTGTGGATGATTGGATGAGAGAAATATTCAGTGATGAATCAAGAATCTGCATTGACCAAGGCAATGTTGATGGAATTTTTGTCTGGTATCTTTCAAATAAAACAAAAAAAAAAAAAACAAGTAATGATGAAAACAATTAAATCTCCTAAGTCATTCATGATATAGCGTTGCATGTCATTTAAAGAACCAGGGGAGATGGCAATCGTTGCCTCAACAATCAATGCACATATGTAGATTGAAATCCTGGATAGTTTTCTTATCTCAGCAATAGAGAATTGGTCATTTTTCAGGTCAATAATGCATTTTGTAACAAAGCAAAGAGCATTAAAGCTTTTCTTCAGTAAAGACATATGAAATCAATAACATGGCCAGCAAACAGCCTAGATGTAAATCCAATTAAAAACTCATGGTAAAAATTGACCATGAGAAGACTCCATCTCTCAAAGAAGATCTATCACTCATTATTTGGTAAAGTTGGAATGAGTGATATAAAATATTGCTTTTAAATAAGTAAAATCTATGCCTGAAAGCATTAAGATGGTTCTAAAAGCTTGAAAAGAAACTATTAATTCTAATTTTAAAATTTTTCCTTAATATTAGGTTATTCCATATTTTCTCTTGCATGTCTTAGGAAAAAATTATACAATTAATTTAAATAATTTAATCTAATTAGTTTAAAATATATTTTATGAAAGAATATTCTGTTATTAAATAAAAAGCATTTTGCATCTTATCTGAAAAATAAAACTATGGTGTGTGAATTCCATCATTTTTGTCATGGCTAGGATGTAAAATTGTCATGGCTACAGATATAAAATTTATGAAATAAATGTAGCTTCATAAGAAAGATAATTTTGAATGTATTAAAAATTAGTATGTCTTCTCTCTAAAATTAGATTTTATAAAAGAAAAGAATTATCTATTTTTTTAAATGCTACAGATACGATTTTTTTTTCCTGAAAAACTACTTTCCCAATGACACCATTATTTGTTAGCTTATGGTCATATAAGTTTGAAACACCAGTTCCCCTGTACAATTACTAAAGTTAAGCAACATCAAGCCTGGTCTGTACCATGATGACCACTTGGGAATTCAGGTGCTGTAAGCTTGGATGTGTGAGTGGTGTAATAAATAATGGCATAGAATTGTTAATAGAGAGCAGAGTTCCAATACCCAGTGGGTTCATTATATTCATTTATGTGCAAATACCCTTGCGAAAGGTATGAATCTGCCTCTTTTTCCCCAACTATGGGTTAATTAGTAAGACTTGTATTACTAAATCATTATTATCTCCAAAAATAAAAATCCTTAAAATCTAAAAATATTTTATGGTTTTAAATAACCTGAAAAAGGCAGATAAGCTGTAGAAAATGAATCAATCAATCATTATTTGTCATGTTTTCTCTTAACCTTTTAAAATCCCTCCTATATGTATATATACACACACACACACACACAAAATGAATATTTCAATTTAAATGGCTTTTGATGAATTTCTTCAAAATTATTAATAGAGAAAAAGTATCTGGTTGGAAAGTAAGTTCTTGCAATATGTAGAACACTAAATGTTTTTTTTTTTTAGATATTTATAAACTTTTCCTTCAAATCAGATATTATTTTCTGGTAGAAATTAACATTTAAAAATTTTGCTATATAAGACACATATCTTAGAGGGATTAAAGTTTTGATTAAAGCATATCTGGTTTGTCTGTTCAATCCCTGGTTTGGCTAGTGTAGAAAAGTCATACACTCTGGGTCAGACAAAAAACAGACAAATGACAAAGACAAAGCAAATTGACTAGAGAGATATGGATACAAGACATACCCTTAGCGGAGAAAATGGAATAAGAACACTCTACTTCCATGGATTTTACTCAGTAGCTTCAGCTGAAAATGTTACTGATTATGACAAACACCTGAAGAAGGCCAGAGAGTACAACCACCGAAATGTTGAGTCTGCTGGCCTAAATAAAAAGGCATAAATAATAATAATTCCTCATCTAAAAAAGTCCAACATAAATTATCCAGAACAAATTCATTTATAATCAAAACTCATCACAAACAAACTTATAGATATTTTTAAAGTAATCAGATTGCCAATCCTATTGAAAAATTCCCTTTTTACTTGTATGATATAATATTAGGATAAAACTAATACCAAAACAAAGAGAATGTTTATTGCTATTGGCCAAAATTCAAATGAAAATTAGCAACTCTTATAACAATAAAATAAATTTTCTTGCATTAAATATACTAGAGAATAAATTAATTTAAAAGCAGATATTATTAGAAAAAAACTACTTATATCTTTTTAGATTAGCTTATAATGCAGTATATGAACTAACAGAGAATAAAACAGAGGTCTGCTCAGAGTCGGCTAATTTCAAATCCCACAGATGTTAACAGCTTCAATATGGAAGGAAATAGGAAAACATTTCTGGTCATAGCATCTGATAGGGATATTTATTACCTCTTCCTCAGATCCCAATGCACTTTCCTTACACAGAGGGTTTGTCTCATTTCGTCATGAAGAAACCTACCATAAGGAGAGGGAAACATGTCTGCATAGCTTTTGCACTTTCTCTCCTTATCTTCATGTTACAAGTTACACTTCAGCTCTTGGGAATTGTAGTGATATGTAAATGACTGCCTAATTAGCATAGCTAAGGCATAGAGAATACATGTGCCTAAACAGTAAGGAGAGAGGCAGAGTATAATACACAAGATTAATGTATTAATGTGGATTTAGAAAATATGAAGGAAGTCATACTTCATAACAGAAATACAAACAACAAAAGCTTCTTTTTTTTCTTTTTTATTCTCAACACTGTCAGCTTTTCTTGAAACTTATAATAAAGTGTGTGTGTATATATATATATATATATATATATATATATATATATATACTGTATATTTTTGCATATAAAACAACCTTTAGATAAGATGAGGTCCAAAAATATAGCAAATTTTCATGAATTTATCCTATTCCTGTAGTATAAGATGACTGCTTATTGATCATATAAAGCTGATATAATTGGAAATGTTGTCACTGTACCTTTAGAAATTCAAAACAAATAAAATAACAAAACCGATTCTATATCATGTTTTTCTTACACATACCCTAAAAAGTAAGAAAGTTATTTTGTTTATGTTTCATCACATGATCTCCTGCAAATATTGATTCTTCTTCTTCTTTCTCTTCTTTTCCTATATATAAACAGTTACAAACAGCCTGATGTACTAATGGCTATTTATTTATACTTCATCAACAATTTAATGAGAAATGAATATTATGTTATCCCAAATGTTATTACTGCCGTAATAAACACTAACATAATGATTATTGAAAGTTTAGTGAAAAATAAAGGTTGCTGTGAATATAATCATAACTCGATGTTTACAGTTTCTCAACTGAGCTTGCATGGATACAACCTGATTTCATTGATATGGAATTATTCTGTGAATAGGCAATTTATTATAAAGTTATGCCAGTAATATATAAGGTAGAAATAGTTTTATTACCTTTATTATCAGATTATTTGATAATGTGAATCTTTTCATGTACATTATTGGTTGTCACATTGAGGCCAAGGTTATCCTACCAAACATCACTCAAAATTTAATGTTTCTGTTTTAGAACTGTAGTACAAGATAACTCCTAATTTTTAAGGGTGATTTTCAAGATTTAATCTCATCTTATACATGAAAATATACAGTATATTTTAACATGTAAAACAATTTTAAATTTGCTTAACTCCTAGAATCATTTATAAAACTTATGACTCAAATTGATTTTTTTTTAAGAAAACTTCAACTTAATTTTTTTTGAAAGTTTTTTTTTCTTTTAACAGAATTCATTTTTGACTGATTTTATATCTTCAAGTGTAAACTCCTGTAATACAAAATGAAGCTGAAATGCATTGTAATGTTACTTACTGATATTTCTTTCAATCACAAGTGAGAAAACTGCATACATACAGGCAATAGCTAATTAACAAGCATTCATTTCAATGGTACAGTCCAGTGGGCAATGCTGTACAACTTTTTTTCCAACATTTAAACAGGAAAGTGCAAAATAAGATATGTTAAAACAATAGGGACATTCCAAGCATTAAACAAAAATTTAGATTTTTAATTGTAAATCATTTTAGATTTTATCACATAATACCTAATGCATTTCAACAGTAAATCATTACTCTGTGATACATTTCTGTAGATAATTTCCAATGCATTTCTACAGTAAATCTATTGCGAAATACTTCTATATGAAGCCACCTTCCATGCATTTCTATATAATTACAAATACATTCCTAAAATAAATTTTTGCATCACATTTCTATAAAAATAAAATGTATAAGAAAGTTATTAAAATATGTTATTTAGACATGAAGTTAAATTTTGCGCATGGAATTATTAACTGATGACAGAAACAAATTTAAGATACTTTAATCCAAATAGAGCATAATTCTGCTAGGATTTGTCAATAGGCTTACGTGCTCTCTTCGTCCTCTTTCCAGAATCAATTGAATGATGATGTCTGCCAATAGATATTTTTCATTGTAGCGTTTTGATGATGGCCTCAACTCCTGCAGCAAAAAGTCTTTGGTACAATGGAAGACCAGAGTAAATGGAATGACATTAGCTTTTGGAATGGACGCTGAACTTTGTCCATTATATTCTATGATAAGAAAATAAAGAAATCATATTTAATTAGATTACGTCTGATCAACTAAAACAATAAAAATTACTTAAGTGTATTTTGTTCTAAGATAGAAAAAAATATTTTCTGTTAGAAATTAATATTAAAAAAATTTTAATATAAATTTCTTGGTTCATTTTACTGTCCATCTGTAAAATATATTCTTTGAAGCAATGATATTCTGACATTGTTATAAGCATATTCAAGAGTTATAAGCAGCCATTTTCTTTTCTTTGTGTATCTAAATATAATGAAAAATAGTTCAGTATTTATCAAAATGATGGCACTACTGATCTGCTCATTAAAAAAAAATAGGGAAAATCTTTTTTGTGACTAATTTTAGTTGATTGGTGTTCATTAGATGTTCCTCTAAGAACACTGTCAGATTTTAAAAAAATATTGACTTTTTATAATTTTTGTAGTGGGTCCTCTTTATAATATAAATACAGTGTCAAATCAATCATTGTTTATTTTTAAAAAGCTATTTTTACCTTAATTTTATTTACAAATGTCAAATTTGAAACTGGGTCCACTTCATTGATAACTGCATATTATGGATATACATTTTTTTCCAGTTAGGGATGTGTATTCATTGAAGATAAATATTAATTATCTCCCTTCGTTTGTGCAAATGCCTCTGTAATAAAGTCAAAGCTCAAAAGGAAAATATACAAATCTATTTTACAAAAGTTTATTTAAAAATTGGAAAAAAATGATGACAGTAATTGCATGCAGTTATAAATAAAGTGGGTCCAGTTTGAAATCTGACATATGCAAATAAAAAACAAGGTAAGATAACTTTTTAAAAATATCAGAGATATTATGAACTGGCACCCCTACTAGTATGACAAAAAGAAAATCAATATTTTTCAATTCTGACAGATGTCATGCTTAGAGAACAGTTTAATTGTTCATTAAAAAATGTCACACAAAAAAAAAGTTTCCTATTTTTACAAATGGACCAGTTTCTTTCAGTCATGCCCAAATAGCAAACTATAAAAGTCTACAATCATTCTTATTCACACACATTCTAAAAATTTGACATATAGACAGCAACATGAGCCAAGTCAGTTATATTAAATGGACTTCATGCAACTCTTTCATAAGGCTAAGATCTACATTATCTATAATTTGACTAAAGAGAAATCCAAAAACTAAAACTGAAAATCATTTTTAAAAAATATCATAGAATAAGCTTAATTGTAGGGAGTGTAATTACAAATGTCTCTAAATTGTGCTGTGTAAAAGAATCATGCTTTGCCACAAGAGAAAATTCAAAATCTGAAAACATGCAAAATGCAGTGTGATTTTGTGATGTGGCTAGAAAAGTGAGAAAATTTACAATATGCATAAAAGATGAAGACAACTTCAAAAAGCGTGTTCATAAAAAAGTATCAATAAATATAAAATATTTTGCTAATATTTCAATGTTTATTTGCACCATCTTCAGAATATAAAGTTCAGAGAATAACATGAACATTCAAATATTAATCAAATCAACCCAAATTTTGAATTGTCAATCAAATTTTGTTATTTATATTATTTACATTTGGATGGATGTTCTCATCTTTGTTATCACAACTTTTTGGCTGTTGCGCCTTTTGACCTTGTTCAGGTGTCTGTTGATCAGGGTAACCTACAAGGAATTTCAAAATGAATCCTTTATATAATGGGGGTATAATTTATATATGGGAGTAGATTGTTCTTGTTCCATTATCCACACTGAGGGATATCTTGTCTTGTACTTATTTAGTACTATTCCATTATTGCTTGCTTTGTTTCCACTGAGTCTAAGTCTGTACGACCTGAACTCACAATTACTCTGTCAGCAAATTCATAAATCAATGCTTAATCAAGGTTATTATCCCATGTGACAATCCTGAATCTAAAGCTAAATAATAGATTAAAGTGTTGGTGCATGGATTTTGTAACATAATAATTGCAAGTTCAATCCTTGAACCAGGTTGTACAGACTTATACTCAGTGGAAACAGGGCACACAATAACTGAGCAGTACTAAATAAGAACAAGATGAGATATCCCTAGATATGGAGAGAGAAATAAGAGCAATATATCACCATAGATTAAATGAAGTGTTCAATTTGAAATTCCCTGAAGGTTACCTGGATTGACAAACACCTCAACAAGGTCAGGAGGCAGAATGGCTGAAGTTTTTTGATAATAACAATAAAGATGCGGCCTTTCACCTAAATGCAAATGTAAGTAAAATAGACATGTCAACAAAGGCGTAATTGATCCAGCTGTTTATATGGATATTTGTCATTTTGCCAACTGTTGTAAATTCAGATTTATCTAATTAAAAAATGTGGAAAATACAAAGCTATGAAATTTTCAAATATTTCCTTTTCTCAACATAGACACTAAGTAAAAGAATTAATGCTCTCATTTTGCTGTTATTACCAACAGTGTTTCAATTATAGTGCCCTTCAGTCTTCTTCAGGTGTCTGTCAATCTAAGTAACCTTCAGGGAGTTTTGAACTGAACTCTTTTTTTAATCTACAGGGGAAGACACCTCTGGAGGACACAACAGCCAAAATGTTGTGATTATAGCAACAAAGATGAGGATATTAGTCCAAATGTAAATAACGATAAATCTTCATCCCAGAAATTTAGACAGAAAGAAAAATATTTTAAAATTTTCTTAATAACTTTTTGAAAGTCTGAAGTTTAAATTTTCTGTAGAATATAAAATTCAGAGGAAATTTAAGATAAAATTAACTTTTTTAAAATTTAAAATTTGCCAAGGACATGTAAAAAGTTTTATTATTTAGGTATTCTGCTAAAAATGGCATCCAGGTTTTCTTCTTTGAATAACAACATAGGCACATTTAGTTTTGTGTGCAATATAACTGCACAGTTAGGTCTCTTGGGAAATTATAATGACTCTCATAATTTTTCTATAGAAAATTATATTAAAAAAATGAATTTTTGAAAATTTATTTTTCTTAAAGAAAAAAACAGCCAGCAAATTTTTCAAATATATCCCTCTCTCAATACATATACGAAGAAAAGTATTAATGTCCTCATTTTGTTGTTATTATCACACTGTTTCAGCCATCAGGCTACATCAGCTATCTGTCAATCTGCATAACCTTCAGGGTATTTTGAACTGAACCATTTATTTAATCTACAGGGGAAAACACCTGAAGAAGGCTGGAGAACACAAAACGTTATAACTATAGCAACAAACATGAGGATATTAGCCCAAATGTAAATAATGATAACTCTTCATACCAGAAATTCACAGAGAAATCAAATATTGATTGCATATAAATATATTTTTCAGAGTTATCTTTACAGGTCTGTAGACAGAAAAAATAATAATGCATTAACATGCTTTGAAAATTCTGGGGAAATATTTCAAGCTAAAAGAAATAGTAAATTCATTAAAAGATGAGCTTTTTTTTTTTTTTTTCTTTTTAATTATTTCACCAAGCAAGACAATAAAGTCACTAAGACACAAGGGGGGGGGTTAATGGGTGTAAGAGAATATGGGAAAACAAATTATTAAAGACAGAGAACAATAAAAGACAAGATTGCATTTAAATCTTTGAAGATCAAACTTGAATGGAAAGCAAGAAAGCAGAAGAGAGTTCCATAAATGAGAAATGTCATAGAAGAAACTGTCAGCATAGAACTTACGACTACATCTAGCCATTTCAACATGATGAGGCCTAGCTGCCAATCTAGTACTGCACTTAAATTCATAAAGTCTAGGTACCACAGAAGTTCATCTAAACAATTGCCATGAAAATATTTATAGAAAAGGCACAGCAGAAGCTACGTTATGGTAGTTGGAAAGTGAAGTAACTGAAGCTGAGATGACAGGACGAATAACATTGAAGATTCTTCTTTGTATTTTATCAAGAATCTCTAAATAAATAACAGTAGCACCAGAGCAAATGTGGTAGCCTTTATGAAAGTATAAATTTAAATTCAGTTAATTGTTGTTGATCCAGATTTTAATATTTGTCTTTATACATGTTATCCTTTGATAATATCAACTATGTAAAATCTGTAGTTTTTAATCTTTATTGAAAATTTGTACAATCGCTTTAAATTAGCAATAAAATTCATTTTGAAGAATTGCTTTATAAAATTTACAGAATATTATATTTTAAAGTTTGGTGGTTGATCGTAATGTAATATATGTTATATCAATGATTCTTTTACTAACTTTCTTTTATTTTCTCAACCTTCAAATAAACAAAATTCATTACCTAAAAGATATTTTAATGACAAATCAAGTAAAAATCATTGTTTTTTTTTTATTAATAATTAAAATTTAATGACTTTCTTGAAATTCTATTCAATAAATTATTTCTAAATGAAATACTAAAAGCATAAACTGAACTGTCTTTATACAGAATGCAGCAGAAATACTTCCCACATAATAGTAAAACATTAGTTAGAACAGTATTCCCAAACTTTTTTCTCTGGGTCACATTTTCAGAATTAAAATTTGCTTGTAACTCACCAAATTTTATGTGATAAAAAGTACATTTAAAAATAAAAAAAACAGAGAGAAGGTTAAAGGGAGATAGCCACGGATTTGAAGTCAGAACCTTATTATTGATAACTCTCTCCTCCAGTTTGCAAACTCTATTTACTATATTCTTAAAACTTGATATAATACAAAAATATCTGTCATAAAATTGGTCAATAATTATTTATAGTGGGACTCATGCATGTAATTACAAGTAATCCATAATATTATTTCAAATTTTGAAATTATATTTATTTTTGGCATATGAATGTTTTGAAACTGTTTCTAAATCTTTGATTGTTTTTCAGTCATTCTGCCTCACCTGCTATCCTCTTCCACAGCACCTATGATATCTTACATTATGTGAGAATTATTTCTGCCACACACTGCATATAACAATGGTAATTTACTAAGTGTAGTTTACATGTGGTACAAGGCCAAAAGTGTAAAGCACCCACTGAAGATCAAACTCACTACTCAGTCATAATTGATCTAGTGAGACAAGCTTGCGTGAGACATTACACCAGGTTGAGGTGCCCATATGGTGATTTTCTAAGCATAGTTTAGATGTGGTACAAGGATGTAATTATGGGGCACCAAGTGAGGATCAAACTCACTACTCAGTCATAAATGATCTAGCAAGACATGCTTGCTAACCAGTGCTCTCTGCTAAATAACAATGGGTAGATATTTGAAATTAACTTTTTTTATGAAGGGGTCTATCTCAATAAAAATATTGAATTATTATTATTTAAATAATTAAAAAATATATAACTTTTGTATATTTACATATATCCCCCTGAATAACAACTGATAAAACTTGTTTCAGATGATATCAGCAAAATAGATTATCCATCTATTATTGTGTATTTGTTTTGTAGGAAAATAAGTGTTCAAACATTACGGAAATGCATCTTTAATTTTTTCTAGCATTATGGATGGCAGAACAAGAGGAGGGGGAACTTAGCAAAAGGATAAAAAATGCTAAGAGAGCCACAGTAGATAGGAAATTGTGGAAGGCCATGACCACCTTTCTCCTGAAGGGATGCCAGCACATAGATGAAGAAGAATTACTAATATTTTTGAGATTGTTAAATAGAAAAAAGCCTCATAAAATTGAGTAGGATGGATATGCTCAGAATGAACGCAATAAGAAATCAACTGATGAAAAATAATAACGACAAAGAAAGATTACTTTTTTTCAGTATTGAAATAGATTCTTAATTCATCTTGTTTTTACAAAAGAAAGTAATATATTGTATGGAATTGAGAAAAAACTTGAATATTATATAGTAGGAAAATAAAATTCCCCAAACCTTCAAAACTCTCTTATGATACATCGATTGGCTCATTGATCCTTATTATCCTTAAAAGGATATTAATAAAACTCAGATAATATCAACAAAAATAATGTATTCAAAGTGGATTCCATTATTTCAAATTACAGTCACAACATGACCTTCAAAAACTTTTGCCATTCTAAACCATTAAGTTTTTGGACACCTTAGCTCACTCCCTTCATGGCAGCCTTGAGGAAACTGATGTTGGAGAGAGAAGTCTTTTTGGTGACTTGCTCTAAAATGCCCCACATGTAGTCAACAGGTACAAGATTGCATCTGCAGAACTACTGAACCTTCTTGTCAGTGTAGCTGAGAGTACTGTTCAGGGTTCACACATAGCTTCTGTCTGGGTAGATGACCTTGTCATAGTAAAACATGACACCTCAGGACCTTGTAGTAGCACCCACATTGTTCCTTTTTTTAAGTTTGAGAACATCTTTTTTATTGTCTCAGGCCACAGCATCTAAGGTCATAAACTGGGCTGGATGTTTGATCTTGACGGTGCCCCTGACATCAATTGTTCACTTCACAAAGTAAGAGTCATTTTGGCTAGATCCTATCTTATGCCTAAATGTTGTTGATTTCTTTGCAATTTTGATTCAGCTTTTTGTTGCTCTCACAACTGTCTATAGCCATGTTTCCCAACATAGGGAAAACACATCACATGGAGATTTGATTTTTAAGAGGGAGGGGGCAATTTGAGAATGAGTTATTAACAATGAATTTTTTTCTAGTGAGTGTGAGAATTACTATATATGGTGCATATACAGTATGCATACATAAAAATATTTATGTGTATGTATGTACTGTATGCACAAATCCGTTGATTAGTACAGCTAATGTGTACATTGGTAACTATCAAAAAAATCAATTTTCAATTACTATGGTTAAACTGAAGAATGTTTTACCACATTAATCGAATATTATGTATGCACTAATTGAATTTTGGTATATAAAAATTTTATTACACTAATCGAAAACACTTTAATCGAATGTGCATTAATTGCGTGATGCCTATATATACATATATATATATATATATATATATATATATTTATTTTATTTTTTTTTTAACAACTCCTTAGTAATTTCTTCCTCAGTACTTCAACTGTCCTTTTGTTTTGTTTTTTTTATTTTTCTCTTTCATGGATGCCATGTTCTTTGGAAGCTTGTTTAGACCAAATTAAAATGGCCTTTTAGGCTTCCTCTATGCGAATAGGAGTTCACTTTTTGAATAATGAGAATTATATGTCACAGGAGGAGGCATCAGGATTTTAGAGATGATTAGGTGGGACATAGTCAAAAAAAAGTTGTGAACTCCAGTCTATATTCTTTTTCACATTGTAAACAGTGCGCAATGGCAAAACCAATTTTTTGCTGTCATAAATGATGGATCTATTGGCATGAAGGTTTATAATTGGAATCATTTTAGGCCATTTGTCTTTCAAATTTATTCACATTGGTGCAGATTTTTATGTGAAATTAAAGGCTAGTTTTAATAAATGTTTTTCAAAACTGGCAATATTCAAATCTTAGTATTGAATATGCATTTTTGTGGGCTTAGCCACTGTGTTACCCATTTTCAAGGATAACTCCATGGACTTGACAAGCTTTGTTTTGGTGGTCTAAGATGGCAATCCTGACATTGCGGCTCACTTTCATCTAAACCGCAGATAGAAGTTTTGAACCCCAATTACTGCGGTTTATCATCACCAACCTGTATTTATATGAATTTGGAAATTGTTTGAATGGTAATTATCATGTTTCTATATTTATATATGTTTATTGTGTGCAGAAAATAATTCTATCTGGCAGATTTTCTAGATTCACAATATTTTTTTCTGATCTCAAAGTATATAATAAGCTTATGCTGCCTTGATTTGTTTTTTTTTTCTTAGTGAATTACGACTAGTTCAATTTCTATATTAACATTTAAAGACTGAAAAGCTTTAGGCCTTTTCAATAAATTTTAACCCCTTCCCCACCAATTATTTTGTGAAAATTTTTCACTTTCAGATGAATTTTTTATTTGTTTTTAATATAGTAATTAAAAAACTGAGGCACCTTGAATTATCTGAACGGTGGCTAACACCTCTACCAGACGTAGGAGTTGACAACTGGACTTGTTGAAGGGCATAAAAAGAATCAAGAATGATGTATAAACATGTCTGTAGCTGGTTTTTGAATGTTATGTTTTGCGTTTATTTGACTGTGTCTGAAAAACACACTTTCATTAAAAATGTATATACACATCTTCGTCTCAGATGGGGTTAACTAAGATAGAGAATATGTAATTTATTGAACTACAAGTGAATGAATTTATAAACTTCTCTGTAAATTTTGCTGTTGTGAATCAAAATAAAATTGTGCAATATTATATCAAATGCATTCAATATATTTTAAATACTTGATACTTTTGTTTGGAATCCTTAAAAATGTCCTGTCAGAAAGATTTGAAATGTTTTCAAAATTAGATAAAAATTAATTAACAATATTACTTACCAACCTTCCAGTGGTTGAAAGCTAAGCATACAATGACATATTGTCCGGCCTCTAATACTGGGTTTATGTTTACCACACTTCCAATTTTGCGTTTACACTCAACCAAATCCCCTAAAACACTTCGTCCATATTTATTGTACTTAAACACAATTAATAAGACATCAACTGGAAGCCATGGTTTGCCTTCTTTAATACAACTCCTGAAATCAAAAAGAATTCAGATAAAAATCAAAACATTAATAAGTTGAAAGTAATTGTGTGTAATAAGAAATATTAAAACACTTTTAGGGGTATTTTGTCTTAAAACAAAAGAGAATATCAGATAGAAATAAGGGAATAAGGGGAAAAAGTATGCGTAAATTATAAGGAACTAAATATGAAATAATGAAATAGAATTAACTAAAAGAAACGAGAAAAGTATACACTTTGGTAAGGAAAACAGAAAAAAAAAAAATTATCATTAATACACTGATTCATTCCTGGCTGGTTTTTATATTCACAATGTTTCTGTTACTGAATTTCTCTTGTTGAAAAACAAATGTTTGATCTTTGCAAGTGAAAAGGATTGTGCAGGTCATCAAAACACTTATGGTCAATATCAACAGTTGGCAAAACACCAATAATCAATACCAACAGTTGGCAAAGGAATATGAAATTTTCTAAAAGTTTCTAATCCCAATTAATATTTAGTTGTAGACAATTTTATGTAGTTTTTTTCCTAGTCTTGCAAAATGAAAGATTTAGTTTAACCAGGAAAAGAATGGCAAAACTGAAGAAAAGCAATATTCTTTTATGCAGAATTCTTGAAAAATTAGGAATGATAGTGTTTTTACCTAAAGTAGAAACAAATTACATTTTTCTGTTCCTAAACTGTAATTATGTTAGATAAATACTTAATGGTTAAAAAAAAAATAACATCCCTTTTAGTTTCAGCAAAGAAAAGATTTATATTTACCCTTTAAAGGCTAGAAGCACTCAAAAGTATCTGTAAGTTTTACATGCTTACAATCTAGGAGTGCCTAAATGTACCTGCAATAAGGTACAACTTTGTAAAGTTGTAAATTTCCAATACCATATCTCATAATCAATATAGGGATACAGAAAGTGATTATCTCCCTTTGGTGGAGATAAGTCACATGGATTATGTGACAGCTACTTTGTGACATCACTTCATATAGTGACAAGAGTGGCCAGTCATTTAGTTTGTTTACAGCAGCCAAACTGAATGGTTGCTTTCTTAACCTGGGTCAAATGGCCTGGGCTGAAGCTAAATCTGTGCCCTCCCCTAGCAGCTTACAAGCACATGGTGCCATTTCCCTTTGGAAATATATCTTTCCCAGGTATAGAAAGAAACTCCTGCTCACAGTCCTCAATTTTGGAAAACCAAAGACTCTATTTCCCTTTTGTTGAATATGTCCCTGCTTGGGAAATAGTAGATGAATTCAGCCCATTTGAATCAGGAACCCTAAACATGGCTTCTCCAGACACAGGATTATCTCCATATCATATGTAAGACCCTTCCTTTTTGTTTCGCTTTACACTCTCCTTTACTTTGTAGATACATGTGATATATTATTCTCTATGTGGGACACATGTGTATAAATGTGTATGTCTTAGTAGTATAAAAGTTTCTGAGAACAAAGCATGTTTGTCATTCTATTTCCGTTCAGCTCTTTCATTCTGCCTAAGAACTACAGTGTTATTACATCATGGATATAATAATACCCATAATGGGGCAAATATAAATGGGAGAATAAATATTTCTTTCATAGCTCTCTCCTATTATAACAGCAAAACCAAATTTGCTATCATTTGAGAGAGAAATCAATTTACTTTCAGGTAAAATTAACTTGTAAGACTTTATTTTCAACAGTTTTGGAGATATATCAATTGCACTAATATATTTAGCTTTTCCAGCAATTCACTCCAGTGATTTAACAACTGAAATCTCTTAAGAGCTGATAGGTTTAAACTTGTAATCTTTCATCTCGTAACGTATTAAGAAATAATGAAAGAGTAATCTCTCACCTGTTATTGTCTTGAAATACTGAAATCTCAAATTCTGCTGTTGTCAGGACAGTGAGAATGTGAACTTTAATTGGTACACCAGCATGAGGCAAAAATTCTCCTGGAATTCTCATTTCTTGCCAATCAGAACGCACTTTACAGACTTGCATATTGTAAAAATTTCTGAAATAATTAACAAAGAAAAAATTTGAATGTAATGGCTAATCAAATGCGACTGTAATCATGTCATATGATTTAGGTATATGTATGTTTATATGATGAGTTCAAACATGAACATGTTTTTATAAAAAGGCAAACAGCCATAGAGATGGATGAGAGAGTAGAAAACAGTATCAAGAAAAGTTAGATTTAATTCAGTTCCTACTGTGTGACTGGTGAAATAAAGATTTTGTTTCTATCCAACCAACATTCCAAACAAAGCAAGAAGTCACAATCATAGTAATACTATCACTAGACAAAAATCACTGGCATGTTCATCAATCTTAAATTATTATAGCTTATTTCACAAAATGATTGCATCCTGGGTATGATGATAAACTACATCTAGCAGCAAGGCCTCTCATCAGAAGGTTTTGACGGGCATGGAACCACCTCTTAATTACTGTTGTTCCCAGGTCCAACCTAACCTGGGGTGCTAGCACCTGTTATGGTCCAAACTGTAAAAAAATAGTTAACCCTTTTAAACTAGGGTCAAAACACTATGAAAATATAAAAATACATTTTTATAGTTAAAATACCAGCAATAGATTCTCATAGTAAAAAATTTACCAGCAATAAATTTTTGTAAAAAAATGAAAAAAAAAAAAAAGAAAAATTACTACCAGCATTCTATTTTTGAAAAAAAAAAACAAAAAAAACAAAAAAACCCAGCAATACATTTTTAAAAAAGAAATGACTAATGCTCCCAAGAAAATTAAATTTCAGCATGAAATGACCCATAAGGAGTTGATATGCCACTAAATAAACAAAGACAAAAATTAAAAATCCTTAATGAAGAAATACTGATTTTGCATAGTGCAATATTACTGACCTTCATTTTAAGTATGTCACTTTGCAAATTTTATTTAAGGATTTCAGAAATTTGTTAAATTCCATTCTGAAATGCCATATTATCCTCATGAACTATTGGGATTTGTATCCTCATTTTTGTTGTTTTTATAACAATGTTTCAGCCAATAAGTTCTTTGGTCTCCCTTAGGTTTACATTTCATTGGTAATATTTGAGTATCATCCAGTACATTCAATCTTTGTTACTTAAATTATTTAACCTTTAGGTTGAAAAACATTCAGTTAAAAAAAAAAAAAAAAAAAAAAGAGCTCATACATGTTTTACTGTATGTCTATTAAGCAGCATTTTACTATTTCAGATAAGGAAGTTCCTAATAGCCATTATTCTTATTTATCAAACGCTTTTGAGTAATTTTTATTGTGTGCTTTGAATCTACACACTTCTTTTTTGATAAATTCATATCCCATTTTCCAATGTGGTTCACTGTCTTATTTTGATTTTATTCTACACTCTTTGTACTGTTGAATTAGATGAATGTAACTGCCACTTCTACTCTAACAGTTTCTTTTCTCACACTTCCTGCCTGTGGAACTCCCTTCTATTTCCTTGCTTCCCTGATAATTGCAATCTTCAAAAATTTAAATTCAACATCAACATTTTCTATCTTCTTGAACCCCATTCAACTTTTATCCTTCCCTTGGTCTCCTCTATACTCAGTTTTTTCTCTCACTTTAACTCACTGTGTATTAGTGGAATTCCCACCTGGCTTGGGGTGAAATGATAAAAAAAAAACAAAAAAACAAACAAACTTCACAGTGATTTTTTTTTTTTTATCGCTTATCAACCCTTTGTGGGTTGATTTATTTTTATGGCTTATCAACACTTTTAAAGCTGAAACATATTTTGGATTGTAGGAGGTTGCTTACAGTACCCTTTGTTTCTAAGCAGTCTATGTACTGACCAGGTTCGATGCTGCTTAACTTTGTTGATTGAAAGAATCAGTATTTTCAGCATGATTTGACCATAGGCTTATTTCAGTGAACTGTATGCTTTTTTTTCCTATATAGCTGGCTATATCTTGCAATAAAAGCAACAAAGATAAAGATATTAGTCAGAATTATTAATGGAATAATAACAATTTATTTAAAAAATTATTGCTTATAAAATTTAAGATGAAACATTTGTTATTTTCAGCAAAAGCTTATAGGTACTAACTGTGATTTGGTTAAATCAATACATTGCCTTTAGAAATTATAATTTATTTAATCACTATTTTTCTTTATTATTATTTAAAATCATTCAAGACTTCAAATACCTTGTCTCTTGAATGTGCAATTCGTCTAAGGACTTTGAAGTGAAAAAAGCTCTAGCATAATCAGCCTGCAATAATAAGCTGCCAAAACTATGGAAATCAAAACCTCAGCTGCAACATGTAGATATGCATCTTTCTAGTGACAGTAGAGTCAATCTTGCTGTATGAAAATGGAACATGGACCACAGACAAAACCTTCTGCAAGAGGTTAGATGGATGCTACACTAGAATATTACAAAACGGAACTTAATATACACTGTAATGCCAAACCAACAAACAAGTAACTCTATAGAAAACTAATCCCAGTCTCAAAGAAGATAGCATTCAGAAAGGACAAAAGATCAGTGGTCAGTAAGCACTGACATTTCCAAATACACTTATTCAAAATATTGACATCTAAAACCTGGATGAACTCAAAGCAACTATGACGGATTGAGACAGTTTTTGAGATGTTGCAAGTGGGGACTCAGCCAAATTAAATTTCTTTATTAATCTGTTGCATTAAATCCAACATTCATGATGAATGCTGACAGCTTATTACATCGAAATATAAACCCTTGTACCATTCTAATAAATTGTTTAAAATTCAGACAAAATATGATTTGGATTTGTTGGAAAGAACTTAATTGGAATTTTCATTGCAATGCACACATTGATTAACACATTATATAAATAAGGGATAAACAAGTTTGTGTAAAGTCGTCTTTGCTGTCAGTTTCAAAACAGCAAATTCTCACGTTATTTTATTGAAACAATGAAATTTTCACAAAATAATTCTACTTGGCCATTATAGCATGAATATGCTAACCTTCGGACATCACTGAAACACATCCAGAATTGTCCATCACCACAGTTGCTAAGAAGTTGTTGCTTTGTTTCAGGTTTGATTACTTCCCAAAGCGATGATCCCTTTGACCAATCACCATTCCAGCTGAACCAACTCCAAGGATTTCGAATTTTCACCAATCTAATAAATAGAAATCAAAACATACAGGAATAAGTTTTTCATATTTCATCTATTAGTAAGTCTTGAGAACTTTTCAATGGATCTAAAAAACTTTTTATCTTTGTAATTCCTAGATTCATTTTACCCAGTTATTCAGTATACTTAAGAATTTCATATCATTCAAAGTATCAATGTTTTTTTTAGGAAACATTCAACTCACATTTAGAATAAAGAAAATTCAAAAAGACAAAAGAAAAAAAATAAGATATTTTTAATTTAAAGGTCCAATAACCAGATATATGCTAAAATCACTGATTAAGGACAACTTATATCTACAAGTTTGGAATGCTCTGAGATAAATAATACAATGATATCAAAGTTGGTTGTAAAGGGTTTCCAAGATCATAAAGCAGAATGAATCATAACCATTTTCTCTATAAGCTTCAAAGAAGGACTATATATTAGGTTGGTGCAAAAATAATGACGTAATAACGTCAGAAAACGACATTATTACGTCATTATTTTTGCACCAACCTAATACATTATGGCTTCTGATTAATAGAAATTTAATTCTATGGATATTAAAACTGTTTTTCTCTAAATCTAAAATTTTGAAAGAAGTATTTTTGGCAGAGGCTAACATTCCTAAAGTAAGGATTTGGAAACTTGAGAAATGTGTTTATGGCATACATGGTGCAGGCAGATTTTTTGTCATTTGACAGTGAAAAAAAAAAAAAAAAGAAATAAACAAATTGAGACTAATAATGGCTAAACATGAAGGCATTCAAATATTCAGATAACTCAAAGCATGGTATTATACCGACACACATACATGACTTCTGCTGGGCAGGATTAAAGCCTTTTGTAGCAGACAGATATATGAAAGTCCAAAAATTGCAATTCTCAGAAGAATGTACCACCATGTCATACATACAACAATGCTCTTCCTTGATTTTAAAAACAAGAGTTTATATACCCACAGAATGCCCACAGTTTATCAAATAACAATTTCCATAAACTCTTTATGAAAGAGAATGAGAAACAAGGTTTGTGTCATTTTTAATCTGTATAGAAATGACTGCAAAAACATCCCTCTCCCCAAATTTATAGACAAATTGTACAGATGCATGATGGGATTTCTTCGTAGCCAATAACATAGGTCACTTCTTGTTCTTTCTTGTCTTGAAGTCAGAACACTGCTATCACATGTCTGTATCCTTTTCATGTGTTAATACCATTCTTAATTTGTGAACTTTTTTGCCTTATTACTGTTGCTTTGCCTACTTTTGTCTCACACACATACACACACTACAGTTCAAAAGTTTGAAGCCAGCCCCAGAATTAGCATGGAATGAACTTGACAAAAGAGTAAAAAACAAAAAAAATGAAAAAGAGGTCTTAAAGTTTGTGGGGTTACTCCCACTTACTTTACAAAAAAAAAATGTTGCTATGGGATGCATATAAATAGAGAGTGACATTCTCTCTCTCTCCTTTTTCTCTGGGACAATAAGATGTAGTTCGCACATGGTACAAATGTGTTCTCCACTGGGGCATGCACCTTTCACTTCACTTTCAAATACTTTTCTCTTGGACTTTCTCCTACACAAACACATTCTCTACTTTAAATGTTTCCTTCTCTTATTGTCTCTGTATACCTCTATTTTGTTAATACATACAATTGTTAATTCTTTTTATATGGTTTTACTCTTACTTTTTTCATTTATTACCCGGATTCACATTCAAGTTCACAATAATTGTTTTGGGAAAATATACCAGGAGACATGTGTTTTTTCACTAAACACAACCAACATTACCACAATAAGAAAAAAAGAATGAAATCAATTATATAAACTTATACTTTCGAAAGCTTTTGCAATGAATGCTAAAATTTTGTGCTGCAGTCATCAAGGCTAAAGGAGGATATTTTGAAGAGAGCAAAATTCAATAATGATTTTGTCATAAAATTTCTAATAAAAAATTATGTCTCACTTTTTTTTTAACCATGTATAATAATTTTCTCTTATTTAAAGTACAAAACAACTACTTTTTTTGGTCAATTTAAAAAAAAAATGACCAGGGGTGTCCTTAAACTTTTGAACTGTAGTGTGTGTGTGTGTGTATATATTGTATTATTTTTGCTCTGTTCTTTTCTTATTGTTTATTGGAAACTTTGTCAATTCTATTTGTTGGACATTACTGACAATTACATTTAACCATGCCCAATTACACTAGTTTATGTTTTTTAATCTTTTGGTAGAGAATACACACAACATGTGGGCATTTCATTCTGCAAGGGAACAGACTAGTTTCTTTGTCAACTTACTTTTGTAATCCACTTTAGCTTTATTTGTGATTGACAAACATACTTATTTATGCAGTTTACTCTTCTCCAAGTCATACTTACCATTTTTGTCTCTAACCTTCAATAATCTCTACTTTTGTTTATTAACATAGGAAATTAAGTCAATTTGTTATGAAAATCAAGAAATGGTCCCCATTATTCACCTGTTTCCTTCCACTTCTTGAACATCAAGAACAGAATATGCATGATCCTTTTTTAATCCAACTTGCCAGTAATCTTTAGTGTCACTCACATTGCCTTGATCTCCACAAGCACAAGCAACCAAGAACCTGAAAATATTTCCCAACACTTAGTTATTATCAATCAAAAATAGAATTAAAATTGTGACAATTTGAAAATAAATGATTGCACAATAAATAAAACTCAAAAGATTTTCTGGTTAAGGCTGTGAGAAATGAAACAATGGGTCATTATAACATGACATTAATGGAGGTCATTATATATCACAATGTTTCTCAACCAGTGTTCTCCAGAAACCTAGGGTTCTGCAAGAGGTCATTAGGGGTTCTGCAATAACGCTGATTAATAGGCTTAATTACATTTTTCAGTAGTTTTTGTTCAATTTTATATTTGTATGATACTCATACAGTATATTGTTGGAAAATCCTTGGTTATTATAATAAAGGCTTCAACCTCTAATATTATTTAAAATTATAATAATTATAGGGACTGTATATAGTGATGTGTATATGGCATCAGTGTGAAACCACCTTCACTTGTTAGTACACAGGACATGTATGTGGCAGATTTATGTATCATTGATTGATTCACTCAAGAACAGGGATACATGCTTGTTGTTCACCTATTGTTTGCCATATGAACTATGATAAAAAATATAAGCGATAGTTATTAATAATGGTATTTAACAATTTTTATGCAATGGTCCCTTGAAACATTTTAAGGGTTCCACAAGGGTAAAAAGGTTGAGAAACACTGGTCGAGAGGAACATGTATGTATATACAGAACATGTAATTAAATTAATTTATCTTGTCTACCAGTTATTAGCTGATATACCTAATTTCACCATGCTAGGTATTGCTGCTGTTCTTTCCAAAGTATGTAATGTTGGAGTTGCTAGGGTTATGCTTAAGCAGTTTGGGATTTAGAGTTGTCTTCCTCTTAGACTAGTTATCAGCCAAGGCTAGAGAACTGTCTGCCCTGCTATTAACTCCTAGATCGAAGAAAAGACAGATTTATGCCTTGCCAAAAGTATTTGTGTGAAATATACTAATCCCACTTTTCAAGTTGATGATCGCTATACTGTATACACATCCACTCATCACATATCAATTACAAAATAGGTAAGCAAGGCATTAAAGATCAATGATAATCTATGATTGTCTAGATTTTAGACAAGATGAAATGGAGGTAGGAAAAATAATGAGAAGGTGAAATTAACCAAGGCCAAACTTTAGTCAATCTAATATATCAAATTATACTTTGGAACTGCCACTACTTAATGGAAACTTGTCGGAGGTCATATGTATGACAATCATAAAAGAGCTGAATTTGTAAGTAGTTGGATCATATTTTAAGAACATCTGTTGAATTAAAAGAAGATATTTTCTTTTAAAGGAATTTATAACAGGTGGATCATTTCTAAATTTATAATGGGTGGATCCTTCCTGAATTTATAGCAGGCAGACCATTTTTGAACTTATAACAGTTCAAACCTTCCTGAATTTGTAACAGTTCAAACCTTCCTGAATTTGTAACAGTTCAAACCTTCCTGAATTTGTAACAGTTCAAACCTTCCTGAACTTGTAACAGTTCAAACCTTCCTGAACTTGTAACAGTTCAAACCTTCCTGAACTTGTAACAGTTCAAACCTTCCTGAATTTGTAACAGTTCAAACTTTCCTGAATTTATAACTGGTGGTTTCTTCCTGAAAACTATTCCTCAAAAAGAACTGCTGACATTCTGTTGAAAGGCATGGTATCATTATGTCATGTTAAACAATAACTTAAAATTTTAACCTATTAATTCAAACTGTCCTGCTTTTAGGAGTGTGGACATTATAAGTAGAAATATATATTATCAGATTTTTCTAAGCTTACAATTAATACCTGATGTTTTATAAACCTATATTGAATTTTTAAAAACCTATAATTAATATTATAAGGGTGAGTCAAAAGTAATACAATTTTTGTCATAGGAGTTGAATTTCTTAAAGAAATTATTCAAAATTTAGTACAGATATAAAGGCACATACACTGCTGATCTTTAAACATTCACAAAATCTTCCATCTCTTTAGTCCAATGAAAGAGGCATTGAGGAACAAATGTTATGCTGGTGGTGATGAAGAAATGAAAACCTGCTGTAAGAAATTGGCTACAGCAGTAGCCAGCTGAGTTTCATGAAGCTGGGATACATGTCCTCATTTGTAGGTGGAACACTGCCATTGAAAGAGGTGGTGATCATATTGAAAAGTAGGGATGTGAACCTGTGATATATAGCTATATCTTGATATATGATATGTTTGATTTGACTAAGTACCCTCTGATAAGCATCAGATATTCATTGATTGACGTTGTGTCTATAATAACATTTATATTAACCAAGATGAGAATAATACTTTGAATAATTTTCAATATTTTTGTATTATTTCAATCTCATAAATTAAATACTAAATTATAATAATAATTATTTTCATTTTTGTCTCCCAGAGGATAGGTAGGGTGAATAGACACTTTTCACCAGTCACCAAAAATAACAGAATCAGATAGGAAGGTAATAGTACAATGATTAAATGTTACAATTATATATATATATATATATATATATATGAGATATGATATATATTTTTATATATCAAGAATAGTATTGAGGAAATTTTAAGACAAAACGCAAAAAGTTTATTTGTGACAAGTTTCATCTGTTAAGACTTCATCAGACTGCATTTGCTGATGTTGCTGTGTGACTACACATGTGCATGAACAAATAATTTAGAAACTTTTTCACTTGTACCACCATAGGAAGTTCCCTCTCTCTCTCTCTCTCTATATATATATATATATATATATATATATATATATATATATTCAAATGAGAAAAAGAACAGATGGAGTAAAGATTCCACTGTTCATAGCATTTACTTTTTAAAAAAGTGCTCAATACAAAGTAGAGCAATATATTATTATTATTTTTATTATAAGAGATTATAATAAAAACATGTTGAAATCAGTACACAAAAGCTTTCATGTTTCAAACTGTATTTCTTGAGGTGATGGTAAGTAACTGGTGATTAAATGATTTTTAAACAAATTTAAAAAAGTGTTACTTTTCCGAAAGTTAAAGGTGTGGGGACATTCTTATATGATAAAACAAATTGCATTACTTTTTGACTCACTCTCCTCGTTGTTGTTTTTTTTTTTTTTTTTAATTAATATCAGTTTTGATTGTGAGCATTAATGGGATAACAACAAAGTGAAAAGAATCTATTTCTGATTTTTTTTTAATAATATAAATTTAACCAATTAATCCAATGATCAAAAATATCCTTCATAATCTGTTTTATAAAACATGAATCTCCCTCAACCTGGAAATACTTTAGACTCAGATTTGATTGTGGTACTATCATAGGATGTTAGTTTCCTTTTTCTAACAGTGTTGTAATTAATAAAAACATTTTCTTACCCTGATTCCCAGGAACTCAGCAAATAGGCCCAGCTTTCATCTTCACTCTCTAAAAATAGAAAATATCATATAACTTTACTTGCTCCTCTGTTGTTTAGTAAACTAGTAAGCATGTGCGTTACGCCTTTTGCTATCATCTCAGATAATGGATCATTCCGTTTTGTTGGTGAGGAAAAGATTGCATACATAATAAGAAAGAAAGTAACTTGTGTTTAACCTCTGCTTCAGTGAAATGGAAAGCCAATTTTGAATCTTTTCATTTCTACATTCTTAGTTTTTTAAATACTTATCTGTATTCATATTTAAGACTGTTATTGAAATATTTGATTAGCTCTTTAGCATACAACATACTCAAACATGCCCTATAAATATTGTCTCTCAAAGTCTTGCTGTTTGCATGATTTCCTGTGGGTTATGGCAGATTGAACGTTGAAAGACAATATTTACAAGACAGGTTGAATGCTAAAGGGTTACAGTTGTTAAGCTCAAATATTTAATGAGGCAACAAGGGAATTTACATGGATATTTTATCACTGTGGAACTCACAAGGATCTTATTCCATCATTAAATGATAAAATGATTCATCAGAAAATTCAAATAGCTGAAGTTTTCACAGTATTATGAGTAAGATAAATTATATTATAGTATTAAGCTGTATTATGAATATTTTCTAATTTGTAATATGCAAATAATAAGATTAGAAATAATAAATAGTACTTGCATTTACTGGATTTCATAATAAAAAAAAAAACAGTATAATATGACACATAAAAATCTATTTGAACTGTTAGAAAAACTAGATTTATTTGGTAAAGATATTAGAATAATCCAGAACATTTACTTGGAACAAACTGCCTGAATAGGGATAGAAAATGAATAGAGAAAATACACAAAAATAGAAAGGGATGTAAGACAAGGATATATTTAACTTTACAGTGTAAGCAATTCTTAATGAACTAGAAGTCCTACCAGGATTTATTACTGGTGGACACAATCTTCACCATTAGCACTCTTTAGGTAACTATTTTTGCCAAGTAAAATGTTAGTCCTGCCAATGCAAGGTGAATTTGAATTTCTTAGTTGTGTAGTCATATCCTTTTATGGCAATACTTAAAACAATCTTAACTGAAACTGAGCACCAGGCTACTGCAATTTAAAATATATAGAACTAATATATAAAACATTATATTTTGGGGGTATTCCATATAGAGTAATATTTATATATGATGCAGAGTGCTAAGTGTTAACAATATAAGATATGCAGATGTCATCCTGTTGATAGCAGACATAGAAAGAAAACAGCAAGAAATCCTAGATGAATTAGTAAAGGAAAGTGAGAAGAACTAATCATCAATAAGAAGACAAAATTCATGGTCATTAGAAAGAGGGATAGTTCAAGATCAAGCTAGTATAGAAATTTAATTATCTGGTAAGTGTTTTAACACATGACAGAAAATATGACAAATCTGAAAGCACATTAGAATAGCAAAGATGCCTTCCAAAAGAGAAATAGAATATTTAGAAACAGAGAAATTTTGTTAGAAACAATGAAAAGAGTGATGAACTGCTACATAATATCAATCCTCTTATATGGTAATGAATACTGGATGGTTTTCTGCCAAATGAACAGGAGACTTGTGGCAACAGAGATGTGCTTCTACAGAAGAATGCTGAGAACCCATGGATGGAACATGTGAATAGCAAAGAAATTTAAAGAAAATGGAAACAAAATAGACACTTAGCATAGAATCACAAAGAGACAGTTGAAATTTCTAGAAGACATAAGAGGGAAAGAAAACTTGGAAAATATGGCACTCACAGGACAAGAGAAGCAGAAACAGCAAGTAATTTGCATAACAAGCTCATGTAAATGAATAGTAGAATGGAGACTGGAAGGGATCTTTTTCTTCTATGTGCCATGTCCATTCAGGACCTTGGCAATCATGATTCTCCAAAATCTCCTGTCCTTTGTAAATTTTGTCTTTTTGCTATCTCACCCCAAACTCTGCACTGCCATCCATTCACTCAAATTTGTCAGGCAGGTTATACATTACTTTCCTGTCTCTCTTAGCTTCAATATGTCCTGTGAGTATCAAATTTTTCAAACTTTCTTTCCTCATTATGTGACCCAGAAATTTCAACTGCCTCTTCCTGTTGTTAAGTTATAAGGGTCCTTTTTGCTGCTATTATCTCTAGAACTTCATTGTTGCTTACATGTTCAATTCATGGTATTCTCAGCATCCTTCTGTAGAACCACATTTCTGTCTGGATTGGATAGTAAGGGGAGGAGATAAACCTTGCTTAAAGCTGCAAAAGAGAGAAGTTGTGGAGAGCCATGATCACCCATATCCTGAAGGGACACAGCACATAAAAGAAGTAGTAGTATTCATGCAGCTACCTAAACATTGCATAGACAGTACTACTAGTGTCGGGATTACTAGCATCTTAATAGTATATAAATAAAGGCAAACAGACAAAAGAAACAAAATATGTACCTGATTCAAGATCCAAATTAACACATGGAGCACCAGTGAGTGAGTAGAGACCTTCAAGGCATGTACCTCCTGCCAGGGCTTCATAGCACCCATACATCTTTGCCATGGCTTTTTCAATCAATGGCACCCACAACTGATGTCTTTTAGCCTATAAAGATAAATGAAGTTATATAATTCCATTATATCAAGAATTATCTGAAAACCAGCCCTAGAGACAGAATTTTAAGTTCTTCCTGTGGAAGGCCTAAATAATTATAAATAAATATAACATCAAGGTCACCTCTCAGCTTGTTACTGACTGGACAACGTCTGTTCCCACATTGCATCTCTATTATCAATTGTACTGATGTACACCAAAAACTGAAAATGGCACAGTGTAAGCTCACAAGGAAATGAAAAGTTTTAAAAATAAACACCAAGGTGAGAAATGAAGACTTGAACCTTGTTTTGGTGTTTATTGGTGGCTTCACTTGCATGGTGTAGGGGGATGACACTTGGGACATCTCTCAGACTAATAGATCAGCTTTTCTCAATTCTTCCACCCATCTCAACAATACACGTGGCTGGCAACTGCAGCAAGCAGTATCAGAATTACCCTGAGGGATAGTCTGTATTTCTGTTAACTGATGGTCTAGAACTGAACTACATGCCAACAGTGACTGTTAATAAAGACTTGCAAATGGAAATCCTTAATGTCCAGTTTGTTATCACCTGACCCCAACTATTTATTTATTCTCTTTCAGCCAAAGAGACTGCTTGAAGACCATGTCTCATAGCCTTTATCACTGGTCAGAAAACATGAAACACATGAGATCAAGTAAAATCACACACCATTCCCTTCTATGTGGGTGTCCAATTTATAGGGCTGCAATAATATTAAAATATTCTAAAAATGACATGAATAAATAAGTAACAATACAACACAAATAATAAGTGCAGTACTAGATTGGCTGTGTGGTCTCATTATTTTACAGTTTAAATGGCTAAATGTTTATATAAGCTCTTTGATAACATTTTTTTCTCTCACATTTCTCACTTGTGGAATTTCTTGCCAGCTTCTAGCTTCCAGTCAACTTTTATCTTCAAAAATTTAAATGCAATAATCAATCATTATTTTCTGTCTTCTTAATTCCAGTTTTTTTTATTGTTCTCTCTCCTTAATAGTATTTTTTTTCTCATATTCTCTGACACTCAGCAGTCGCTCATGGCTTTGTTGCTTTGCTTGTGATGAAATGATTAAAAAAAGAAAAAATTCTAATAATAACATTAAATAGATAATAATTATAATATTATATTCTAAAATGATGCAAATATTGAATAATAAATACATATAAATATGATAATACTGTAAAAATTAATAAGTAATAATAGTAAACATAATAAATATTAAAATGTTCTAAAAATGACATGAATAAATAAAGAATAATGAAAAATAAATATGATACAATTATAAAAATTGACATGAATAAATACTGGTACATCTTGTTAACCAAATATTAATTACATACAAGACAAGATTCTTGACAAAATCTAAAGAAAGATCTGCAGTGTAATTGATCTTGAGCTGGCATCTTGACTTCAGTCACTTTCCCACCACAATGATGTAGCTTCCTTCTGTCTCTTCTACAAATATTTTCATGGCAACTGCTCTAACAAGCTTTTTTCCGCCCAGATGCTTCAAATAGAATTCAATTTAATTGTGCTGCTAGATTTGCATCTTGTTTCCAACATTTTACTGTTGAAATGGCTAAATGCAACTGCCACTTCTACTCCAACAGTTTCTTTTCTCAAACTCCCCACCTGTGGCACTCCCTTTTGTTTATTTGCTTCCCTGATAACTACAATCTTCAAAACTTTAAATGCAACATCATTCCCCATCTTGTCTTCCTGAATCCTGTTCATCTTTTGTCCTTTTGTCAATTCTCCCTATTTTCAGTCTTCTCTTTCATTTTCACTCCCTGTAACCCTTTGCATACTAGTGGCATTCCCACCTTACTTGGGGGTGAAATGATTTAAAAAAAAAAAAAAAAAAAAAAAAAAAAAAATTAAGAAGAATATTGTTGAAGTTATCATAAAATTATCAAGGCACTTGACAAAGATAATTTCTAAATGACAACTACAGCTTGCTCTTCCTGGACTGAATTAGTAAAAAAAAAAAAAAAAAAAAAAAAAAAAAAAAAAGGGAGAAATCCAAATTGGGTGGAACTTAAATTCCACAATATAACAATGAATCATTTATTTAAAAATTAAGTTAATATATCAATCTGCTGATTTTCTTTTTTTTAATCATTTCACCTGAAGCAAGGTGATAATGCCACTTAGACACAAGGAGTTACCAGGAGTGAAAGAAAATGAGGAGACTTTAGGAGAAGGAACCAGAAACCCAATCCAAATCAGGAAACAAGGAATAAACCTCTACTCCTGTTCAAAAGATGAGGAAGGAGTTTTAAGATTTATATAGAGTTTTGTTTTTATATGGTTTCACTTAACTAGTTAGTATCAATTTTTTCAATGCATTATTTGCATTTTGGAGAGAAATTATGTGAGTCAGACCACTTAATGTAGAAAGCAGAGTTCAGAAAATATTGGTCACCAGAATCTGTAGGGCACACTGTCAACTACATGCCTGATGACAAACACAAGAGTATAAACACTCATGACTCTCACAATTGACTGCCAAAGAAAGAATTTTGCTGCTATAAGGCTAAAGAGATTTTCTAACTGTATACAGCGCCAAAGATCAGACAAACAAAATAAATTGTCAGTCTCACAGCACCAGAGGGTTGCCAGTGTTGGTTAACTAATAAGGAAAAAAAAATGTCCATGGAGGGGAAATAAGAGCCATTAATTCAGATTAGGTTTTTTAGAGTGATTTCAAATTATGTAAAACTATTTCAGTACCTGTTGCCTGATGACAAGATGATCAAATTTCAAATTTAAACTAAAATACTATATTTATTAGAAAAGTCATAAAAATGACTTCAAGGAGCTATACTCTTTTCCTGTTACATAAGAGTACAGCACAGCTGTTTAAAATGCTTGTTTTTGTCCTATAGGAAAATCCAAGATGGCGCTTGAATGAAATATTCGGCAAAAAAATCCCATTCATCAGTAACATTTTAAAGCCCTCATAGAATGCAAAGTTCTCAAAGTAAACCTATGCCAAACTGTGTTTCCTGAATCCTTGATGACTTGGCTGTCCGAAAATGACAACATCAAGATGAAATAATGGAAACTGACCGTGAAAAACACAATTATGTGCAACAAGTTTTTGATCAATCACTTAACTTCTAGACATTTTGGGGCCATGTTATTGGATCCAGACGGCTATTGTTTGTACATAGAATTATTCACTGATAATTAATCTTTGATTTGGCTGTGAAAAATGTCACTCAGGGGTTAGCATTAAAAAATTATGGCCAATTTTCTGAGAAAAATCCTACTTTTTATGAAAAAATACCTTTTTTTCACTTCAAAACAATTTTTTTCAAACTTCAATCCTTTCTCTCTTTAAGTTGGTGTGAACATCATTGAATAAAATGAACTGCTATATGACCTGAAGATGGGAAATATGAAAGACATGCGGCAAAAAAAAAAAAAACAAAAAAACAATGTTGTCTGCTAAGTGTTGTTGTCATCACCCGGGTCACGAGGTGTTAAAAAATAAAACAAAACACATCAAGCCATTGTTCAAACATAGGTTTGAAAACAAATAAAAATAAAATAACCAATATCAAGCCCTTTCTACCAATATTTCCTCTTTTTTTTCTCTCTTTGTTCTTATCTTGTAAGTGGTGGGATTTACAAGCTGGTGCAGCTTGTTCAACATTTATCCCTGGTTGGCTGGCCTTTGACCCAGATATGTCAAAGTCAATTTGGTTTAATTTTCCTTATCACTGCTATAAACTCCTGGTTTCTGGTGGTCAGGAATTGCAGATAAATCTTTCACCTTTTACTAGAGATTTTCATGGCTAGGTGTCAATTTTTTTAACCCCTAGCAGCTATATAATAGAAAATTACCAACAGACTTTGTCGCATTTTGACACCTAAGAATGTTATTTTCTTTCAAACTCTCAATTTTATGCCCAAAATAGTTTATGATTTAGGCTTTCTGATTTTCCAAAAAAGGTGGTTAATTTCTCATTATTGGGGAAATTTTTGTTTAGAACTAGAAAAAATGCAAAATTTTCACTATTTTTTTCACATTTTACACCAGCTAATTTTACTTTTAAATGAAAGAACATATTGTTTGCTTTCAGAAAATACCTAGTTTGATGGGGTTCAGATCAAAAGTTTCCTTGATATTTTGTTCAGATGATAACAAAACAGTCATTTTCAATATTTTACCCCTATAAAAGTATGAAAATCCATTTTTTCAGAGAAAATAAGCTGTGACAAAATGACTTTTGCCATTTTTGCGATGGTTTTTATTTGAGATAGAAAAATTTTACCATAGCAAACCTGAACTAACTTTATTTAAGTTTAGAAGGGCTATAAGGTCCCTCAAAAAGCTGTGACGGACAGATAAGGGAATTACCCCTTGTTACACATATGTTCATTTCAATTTCATAAAAATTGTGCTAGAATTTGTGTAGTTTGAATTTTCATGTTTGTTCAATGACAGACTTAAAAATATCTGTATTTAATTTTTAAACAATTTTTAAAAAATAATTTTACTGAATATTCAAAAATTTCCAAAATTCAATAGAATCTTATAATTTTCTTGTTTTTTTAGTTTAAAAATTAAAATTTTTTTGCCTTCAAATTTATGATTTTATTGCTCATTCCAGGTGAGAGAGAGGAATGTATTATTCTAGGTGAGAGAGGAATGTATTATTCCAGGTGAGAGAGGAATGTATTATTCCAGGTGAGAGAGAGGAATGTATTATTCCAGGTCTTATTTTAAACACAGTCAAAATGTGTATGTGTATGCTTGTATGTACATTAAATTGCTCAAGCACATGTTGTTACAACACATACATGCACATATACATATGTACATGCAAAGTCACATACAGACATAGCCCGACAGACAGAGAATCAGCTCTCCTTTTATAATATAAATATGATATACTTTGGAATCAAGAATAGTAGGCTTTCTATAATAAAACTTGAAAATAAATAACAACATACCCTAGAGAAGAACATCCTACCATTCTCATCACATGGAAGTAAATCATCAATAATTACAGTTTTCCATTGACCATTCATATAAAGACGAACATGGAAAACTCCATAAGGATTGTACTGGTTTGGAATCAAGTTTTCCACAAGTTCCTTTCGTTCAGCTATCACAGCCAGAGCACACAATAACCTAATAAAAAAAAGAAAAATTATTTATTAGAGAAATTACAATCTGGAATAATGTCAAAAAATTAAGAGATCCCCTAAAATAAGTAAATGAAAATACATTAGAATTTATTAATTTCAAGCAATGAATTTATAGATAAAAATGAAAATTTTTTAAGGTTTAAATTCTGAATATTTTTTACGATATAGTTTTCATATACACATTTTTTTTAAACTGTTATTTCTTATCAGACTGAAACTTTATACTATAAAGAACTGTAAGGTTATGAAATGTAGGATGAAAAATGTATTTTATTTAAGGATATAAACTTTTCTAATGATAAACTCATGAAAGAGCAAAACAAATGAACTAAAACATAAAAACAAGAAAATTGTTATAGCATAAAAAATATATTTAATCTGATGGAAAGAAAAATAAGTATGGTAATTTCTTGATACCTAATTTAATCAACACTGTGTGGTTTTAACTGTTAATTAAACAAGATGAGTTCTTCAAATATGGATGGATGAAAGTAGCAAAATTCACGGGGTACTGATTACCTTATGTAAATATTAATATGGAGTTAGAATTTATGTCATAAATACCATTAACTTGTGTCTATGTGTGTGTGTGTATATATATATATATATATATATATATATATATATATATATATACACACACACACATATCAAGAAGGAAAAAACACATCAAAGAATTCAGTAATCCATTACCACTTACAGATTTGACATTACTGAATTCTTCGATGATGTGTTAACTTTTTTCTTTTTTGATGTACATTATATTGCTCTGTATACTATACATTGAGCACTGTTTTTGGATCTATTTTTTTAATATTTTATATTAAAAAGACCTACTGGAGTTATCCTTACCATTTACAGATTTTATTTTATATATATATATATATATATATATATATATATATATATATATATATATATTGGTAGGATTAATAAATAATTGGGGAAAAACAAGGATATTTAAGAGGGTGCTGAAAAGTTCTCAACCTGATTTGTTTACAAAAATCTCACCAAATACCCAAATACCACTTTTTTTTTCCTGAAATTTCTTCATCAGGCTAAGAACCTTTCAGCACTCTGACATATATCACATATTGCACATTTCACAGCTTTTCAAAAATAATGGTTATGTGACTCCAATCTCTAAAACTATTAGAATGCTTTCCTTGAAAATCTGCACAAGAAATCTTACAAAAAAAAAAAAAAAAAAAAAAAAATCTGTTATTATGATTTTATCAGATGCGTGCAAAAGTTCCCAGAGACTGAATGCTCAAATGAAAACTCGTTTCTTGGGTGGGGGTAACTTTTGCACTGCATGCCTAATAGTTACTAAGTAGCTTATTACAGTTTATCCTTTTAGATCATCATCATCATTACTACTACTACATTATCTTAATGAGATCAAATGTGATGGATATTGTGTAAAAGAGTAGCTTTATGATTATTCATTTTTAACTAATATTCCTTTACATCTTAATTTCTGTTGCTTTTTATCGCAACTCACTGATTATCATTCTATGATTATTAACAAACAGCTTGGAATAGAAATAAAGAATAAACTTCTGACAAGATTTAAACTCGCATCCTACAAACACCTCAGGATAAGAGAGGTGATGAGTTCAAACATCATTGGAGATTTATTCATCTCCAATACATACAACATCATAGAATGATGACTATGCTAGGTGCAATAAAAAGCAACTAAAATTAAAAGGAAACAAAATACTAGCCAAAAATGAACACATGATTAGTTACTTATTTTTATTACTTTTACAGAGAGTCTTTTTGATAACACTAACCAGCTGATGACATCGAGCAAAGAATATAAAGATTGAAACTGTTTACATTAATTGTTCTAAATGATTTTGCATTATAAAAAATTTATACAAAATTTATGAAGTCTTAATTTATTTTAAATAAAATGTTTGGGATTAACTGACTTTTATCACAATAACTGTTTCATAAAATTATTTGATTATAAGAAATGGCATCCTCTGTAAGAACTGACAATGCCTCATCTAAGAAATTTGAATAATGTAGCTTCATAGTTTACCACTGGTTTCTGATACTGACCTGATAGTTGAGAAATACTCTTCTTTGATTGAAGGTAGAAAAGTCAGAGAAAAGTAATACTGATGAATTTATAACAGTTGTCAGGTCTGTGTATTAGGAATGACAGCCATATTGGTAGATCAGCTGAGTAGAAATGAATGCAGTGGTTGTTAAAGCTGTTTTGCACCTTTAAAGAGTAAATATATTTCCAAAACATTTTTAAATGTCATGTCTCTTCATGAGGTAGGTGATTATGGGTCTCTACAGATTCCTTTTTTTGTTATTATCTATGAAATGCCATGTCTTTTGGGGAAAGATAGTAGAATGGTTTCTCATTGCTTTCTTGACAGTTTTAAATTCAGAGTAGTCTTTCTAGACTGGTTGCCATCCAAGGCTAGAGAACCCAGTCCACTCTATTTAACCCATAGCTGGGAGTAAGGAAGAGATGAATTATGCCTTCCCCAAGAGCATATGTATTAAAGTGAATAGCAGATTCCACTTTTCATCACGTTACATACATATCCATTCCCAAACATTACTTATGTAGAAAGAAAAGAATCCCATTACTGAGGCTTGCATGAAGGTAAAAATCTATTTATCATCGTATATCTTCATTAGAACCAATTCTTAATTGTTTGTTAGCCAAAGTGTTAGAACATAATACTGCAGTGAATATGGATGTTCATTATTTATAGAAATCTCTTCAAGATTAAATCTTCAACAGAGTTTGCCCAATCTGTGAATAAAAGGGTTAAAGTCTTTATATAACATTGGTGAAAATGGGAAGATAGCCTTTCCCTTACCAACAAAGCAACCCAGTTATAAAGCCATCAAGGCAGAAAAATATGAATGATTTTCATGATAAATGTTATGAAAAATATAGAAGCCATGCATAGCCAACCTAAGCAGAGCCAACCCAAGCAAATTAATATTTACACTATTTACATTGAGACTATTGTTCTCATCTTTGTTGTTGTTATTACACTGTTTCAACCATTGTGCTCACTGGCCTTCATCAGGTGTATAATGTACAGAAAATTCTGAATTGAACTCTTTATTTAATAAAGTCCCATAGGACAATAGTTAAGTGGATTAAAGTATTTGGTTGTGAATTTAGTGATTGTGTGTTCATTACCTTGGATAGGTAGTGTGTACTTGGACTCAGTGGAAATGGCTGAATAATAACTGAGCTGTACTAAAAATACGAACTAGATGAAATATATCTAAACATAGGCAGTGGAACAAGAACAGTTAACTCCCATAGATTAAATAATGGGTTCAGTTCAGAATTCTTGCATTGATATACACCTGATGAAGGCCGGAGGGCACAACTACCGAAACATTGTGATAACAACAACAAAATGAGACCAACAGTCCAAATGTAAATAGTGTAAATAATAGTAACACCTCATCCTAGTAATTCAAATAGAAATTACAGATTAAATAACTATACTATTGCAGAACAAACCCATTTTCTAATACCTTTGTTCATTTCTCAGATCAAAATTCAAATTTCCTTTTTCATTTCTTCAATAGCAGATGACTAGATTTCCCATTTTGGCTGTACATTCATCCTACAGTTAAGGTAACAAGATTTTAATCAGCAACTTTTATGGAACAATAAAAGGAATGTATTTCATTTACACCTGATGAGATACTTTCTATCTGAACCTATTAAAGTACAGTGATTAACATACAAAGTACATTAGAATCCAGTTTTTTTTTTTTTTTTCCTTAAGTCTATTATAAAATCTAAAAGTCCAAATTCTTTAATATATAGTAACCATCTAATTCTAACAACAAATATCAATAGGAATTCAATGAAGAAAATTCCTAATGCTTAATTTCAGCCAGATTAATTTTCAGGTTTTCAATTCACATTTTGAAAGGAATATCAAATATTAAATTTACCATCAATTTTTATAAACACATAAAAATATATAAACTCTTTTGAGAACTAAAATGGATAGATGTGAATAGAAATATAACATTAAGTTTCGTTACTGTTAGGTGTCTAATAGAAGCAGTGGGGACTATTTTATTCCAACAAATTTTTCAACCCATGTCCAAGCTTATTAACATCATTCTGTTTATTAATTTCACGCATTTTGAACCTTTAAATGATTTTCTATCCATACTTTTAAGACCTCTAGTTTATTGCCTATTAAGGAAAATTCAGTCCCCCATTAAAAGAACCCCCACTTTTTATTAGACACCCAAGAGTAAACATACAATGCAGCACAAAATTTATATACTGCAATATAGAGTTAATCAGTTGATACGTATATTAATATTTCTTAAGACAAAAATTATGAAAGTTAAAAAGCCATCAGTGAGAATGAAGAATATGTAAAATTTGAATATATCATTATACAAATAATAAGAGATTTACATAGTAAAATTATATTTACTACATAAATAATAGTGCGGAATTTGATAATTCTCAGGAACTGTTTCTCATTGCAACTTATTATACATTTTTTTTATATGGAAAAATCAAACATTTCTAAATTGATTTCTGATCAATTCTTTCAATAAGGAATAGAAGTATTAATAACAACAAAATTATTTCAGCTCAAATCGAATGCTAAAATAAAATTAAAACAAAATTATAAATTTAAAAAGGAATTTTGATCATTTGATCTTGGCTGTAACATTTTAAGGTAATATTTTTGTGTTAATTTTACATATAGATAATTGATTTTTTTTACAAACCTAGTTTGGTAAATTAAAAATTATTTTTTTGAACCATTTCACCCCAAGCAAGGCAATAAAGCCACTAAGACACAAGGGGCTATTGACTTATTTTTAGTGAGACATGATGGAAGATATACATAATTAATACATTTCCTTGTAATTCCAGATTAGGACAAAGTTTTAATTTTATGACCTCTAATTATTTTATCTAATTGATAAGGTTGATTTGTTTTTTTATCTTTTGCAGGTTATTTAAAACAAGAAAATATTTTTAGATCATAAGAATTTTTTGTAATGATTTTTACTAAGACATGTTCTACTAATTAACTCATAGCTGGGAAAAAAGTGGGTAGATCATACCTTCCCCCAAGGATATTTGTGCATAAGTGAATATAATGAACTCAACTGGAATTGGAACTCAGCTCTCTGATTTCCAGTTCTGAGCCGTTATCCATTACATCACCCACACATCCAAGCTTACAGCACCTAGTATTACCTAGTAGTACCTAGTGGTCAACCATCTAGGTACTGACCAGTGAATGCATGGGAACTAGTATTTCAACATGATATAGCCGTAAGCCTCATTTTATCTAAAAAAAGAAATGTATAGTCAACATTTAGTCATTTATGACTTAATGAAACAACAATTATTTTTTTATACTACCTGTGTGTACCCATTTGTGTGTGGGTGTGCTGACATATATAAAATGCAATATTCTTATATTTCTAAATTTTAGATAAATATATTTACTTCATTAAGAATATATTAACAGAGACAATTTACCAACAATCTCCAACATTTCCTTGAACAATATCATCAGGTGTTGGATTTTTATACACTGTCCAAGAACGTCGTGAAATTTCATGAGGTCGAAACCATTTGACAATGCTGTTAATATATGGACGTTGAAGACTCCAGGAAATGGACTGGGGTCGGGGCAGGAAAGAATCATCTACAAAATAAGTGTTGTGCTGTAAGGAAGGGAAAGTAAAATAGAAAAAAATTACAATACATTCAACGAGACAGTTTGGTTGTTGTTTAAAATGAAACGCAGACTGAATCCAAGGAAGTTCACCTTTTTTTTCTTTTTTTTTTTTTTATAATTCTTTTTGGACATTCACACAGCATAAAATTCATATCAGATTTTTTGCAACAATCTTTCATTCAAGTGTACATACAAATTGGGCACATGGTTGAGTGGTTAGAACATTAACATTCAGACCATGAGACCCAAGTTCAAATCTCACCAGAGTCACTTTGTTAAGGAGGTGACTTCTTGGTAATATCAACCTAATGAGACGATTCAAGCAAGGAGCACAATTGTGAAGTGCATGAATACAATGGCATGGGTTGACCCAAGCCTTGTGAGAGAAACTGGGTAAAGGAAACTGTTTGGAATCCATCAATAGTTGCCCTAGGACAAAGTCATAGGTCATCATAACTGAATGTTTGAGTATACTATTGTTCAGCTACTGATCATGTCAGATTTTACCTTCTCTCTCAGATGATGTAACTAAGGTCTGCTCAGTATAGTTGCAGTATAAACCAGAGCTTGTCTCTGTTGGTATTGAAAAAACACAAATGTGCCTGAGTAGGTTTCTGAAAGAAGGATTAGGTAGCCACTTATAGCAGACATGTGTACTTGCAAATGAGCAGCCATTATTATTATTATTATTAGTAGTAGTAGTACTACATAATTAATCATGAGGGATCAGTTACAATATATACATTGACTGCACATTGCAGTCTGGTATAAACAGTTGGCATTTGAATGCATAGAAGTAAACAATCATAAACATATATTATTTTATATACAAGCTGAAGTTTCTTTTTGTGAATATTATATCAACAATATATATAAACCATATACATGCATACATGAATATATTTATAATCTCAAAGATAAATACTGTCATATACATAGATACATAATATATTATATACAATATTAGATCTATATTATTGATATTAGATCTATACATACAGTGGCTTGCAAAAGTCTACACCCCCTTTGAAAATTTATATATTTTGTATAATTTAACAGGGAACAACACATTTTTTCAATTCCAATGATTGTTAAATAATAAGCAGATCCATCACATTTTTCTTTGATATAAAAATTACATTTTAAAAATTTCACACTGACTCTTAAAATCATATAATTTAGAAAAATGTCTTTGCAAAAGTCTACACCCACCAGATATTATACTGTGTTATCACTTAGTTTATCATTGTATACAATCCAGAGCAATCAAGAGCGACATGTGCATTCTACCATAACAAACAAACTTGGTCAGTCTATTATTTTGCTATATAAAGTGATTTAACTGCCTACAAAATCATCCACCACATGGTTTCTTGGTATGCTGGCCCTTGGTGTCCAACTCAGGAAAGAAAATGGGCACACCTCTATCTCATGAACTTAAAATCCTTATTATTCAAAAGTACAATGAAAATAATGGCTATAAAAAGATTGCAAAAACTTTAGAATTACCCCTAAGCACTGTTAAAACTGTAGTTAAGAAGTGGTTAGTGAACAAAACCACTGCTACCCTACCAAGATCTGTGAGACCGAGCAAACTTACCAGAAGAGCCAAATCAAAACTGGTCTGTGAAGCAACCTGCAACTCTAGTGCAACACTGGAAGGCTTGAAAGCTTCAGTTTCCAGTACTGGGACAAATGTCCATGAAGCTACAATTTCCAGAGTATTGCACCAGTCTGACCTGCAAGGGAGGGTAGCTAGAAAAAAAACCCTTCTGAAGCCTATGCACAAGCAAGCTAGGGTAAACTTTGCCAAAAGTCACATCAATGATTTCATGACCATGTGGTGAAAGATTTTGTGGTCAGATGAGACCAAAGTTGAGTTATTTGGAAAAAATATGAAACTACATTTGGCGAAAAAAAAGCACTGCTCACCAACCTCATTACACCGTCCACACTGTAAAGCATGGTGGTGGCTCGATCATGCTTTGAGGCTGTTTTTCAGCTGCAGAGCCTGGAGAGCTGGAAAACATCCAAGGTGTTATGGACATTGGCAAAAACTGTCAGTAGACCACTGAAGCAAGCTCATGGAAGGCTACCTGAGGTGTCTGCAGGCTGTAATTGATGCAGCAGAATCATCCACAAAGTATTAGCTGAAGACATTTCAAAGGGGGTGTAGACTTTTGCAAAGTCATTTTTCAAAATTATCTTTGTTTAAGAATCAGTTTTAAATTTTTCAAATGTATTTTTTGTATTAAATAAAAGTGTGATAGATTTGATTATTAAAGCAAATTCTTGGAGTTTTAAATATTAATTGTTCCTATCAAAATAAACAAAATACATCCAGTTTTCAAGGGGGTGTAGACTTTTGCAGTGCACTGTAGATACAAGCTTAGGTTAATATATTAGTCAACCTTTTATGGTCTGGTCAGAATGGCATTTTCTACCTTTGGAATAACTAACTCAAAAGGTGCATTGTACAATTATCGTTTGTAGAAAAATCAATGTTCAAACAGTTTGAATCTATCAGTCTTTGGTCTCAGTTATTCATGTCCATAGAAACAGAAAATTCCTTCTCAGGGGGAGAACCCCTCTAGTAGTTGAGACTTATAACCTAATCAGAATATAGAAGAAAAAAAAAGAAAGTAAAAAAAAAAAAAAAAAAAAAAAAAAAAAAAGAGAAAGAGAAAAAAAAAGAAAGAGAAAAAAAAATGAAAAGGAGAAAGAAAATAAAGTATAATCTTACCACTCGGCAAAACTGGCATATATTTTCCCAGATTTTCATAATTTCAGCTTGTTGGGATTTGAATATAGTTTCAGTTGGCAGACTTCGTAGTTCATCTGAATCTTCTGATGATGAACAAATTGATGAAATTGATGACAGTTCATCTACTCCTGCAGATGCCCTGCATGGTGTCCTGCACATTTCACATTTATACAATGAAGGAGAATTAGCATGCATGCACTGTGAACACTGCCATTTTTTCTCAGCTGCAGATGCTTTTAACGATGACTGTTCAGCATGGCACAGCTTGCATTTAGTCCCCTCAGAATTTTTATAAGTGCACACGGAACATATCCAGCCACCATTGGGCATTTTGAGGGCAAGTTCAGGCATTGCAGTTTCACATGCTTGACATTTGTCTGCACCAATCATGTTTACTAATGTACAAGTAGAACAAGTCCAGGTTGTGCCCTCTGCTGGAACAACACGAGGGTTCGTGGCACCACACATTTTACAAACTGTTAGAAAATGTTCATTGAATTTATATGTGCAGGCTGGACAATTCCATGTGTTTTCTTGTACTTCAGCTGATGGTAGAGCAGCTAAAAGAGAAAAGATGAAATGACAGAAACACAAGAATAAGTCAAAAATTAGACTTGATCATGTAAAGATGATTTACATATTTACTTGGTAAAAATGAAGACTGAGAGCTCAGGTACACTGGCTTTGTTCAACTACTGATCACACTAGATTTTGCAATCTCTCCTAGAATCTGTAACTAAGGTCAACTCAGCATAGTTGCGGTATAAACCACAAGTTAGTTGTGGGGGTATTGAAGAAAGGAAAATGTGCTTAAGCACAATTCTGAGTATTGTAGCATTGTAGCTCACACTAGACACCAGGTTCTTGGGTTTCGTTCTTAGGATGCAGCTTTTTCCAGTCAAACACACGTGGATTAAAAATAACACTTTGGCAAGATCGTCAGCCACAAATTAAAACCATGTGACTTTTATAACAGTAACTATCTTTTATTCTGGTTATAACCTACTGCTATAGACAAGCAAGGCAGACATAATGTGTAGGTGAGGGGAAGGTGAACAGTTTAATGGACGTCTTCCATTTTGCCTTGCTATGATGCAATCTTCTTGTCACTCTCCATGGTCCTCTCCATCTCTCTGTGTGCTTTCCACTGGTAGTGACCACTGTCTTATAAAGTGCCTTGTTCTTTGTCTTGTCATTTTTCTCTAAAAATGTAATCTATCTTCATTCAGTGACCTTCTTTGTCAGGGCCACTTACCATGTACTTGTGAAGTTCTCTTTATTTAGCTGGTAATCATCAGGAAAATAAATGTCTGAAACCATTTTTGTGACTGGTCAGATGTTTTCCATTTAACAAGATGTTTTCTAGAATGTCTATTTAATCCCTGTTACAGACAGATTAATGAGCCCCTCTAGTAGACAGACATTCTAAGATATAAGTGGCCAGCCATCTTCTTCTATGTGCCATGTACTTTCAGGACATGGACAATGATGGCTCTCCACAATTTCCTCTCCCTTGTAGCTCTTAGTAAAGTTTGTCTATTTGCAATCTCTCCTAAACCCTGTTCTGCCAACCATTTACACAAGCTCAGTAGGTAGATTATGCACTGTACCCTTCTGTCCCTCGAGACTTCAATATGTCCTGTGAGTGTCAATTTTTCTAAGCCCTCATTACATACACTAGAAACTTCCTTCTATGATGCCTAGAATTGATGAATTTAAGCACAGTACTAGATTGGCAGCAAGGTCTCATCATTTTAGCTGAAATGGCTAGATGTAATTGTAAGTTATATACTAACAGCTTCTTCCCTCACACTTCTCACTTCTTGCTTTCCAGTCAATTTTGATCTTCAAAAATTCAAATACAATGTCAATTGTTATCTTCTGTCTTCTTAATTCATGTTCTTTTATTGTTCTCGCTTCTTAACATTTTGCTTTTCCTCATATTCTCTCACACTCAATAACCTCTTATGTCTTAATGGCTTTATTGCCTTGCTTGGTGTGAAATGATTAAAAATAAGATACAGTACAGTAGTTTCTCAATTGACCAATTATATTGTCTTCCATTATTTAGGCATGAAATGAACATAAATGGTAAATATTAAACATCAATGTAAATGAAGCAAAAATAAATGACTAGTTCAATACAAATGGCCAGGGAATTTGTTGAACTTATAACTGTGCTGGGGGAGGAGAATAATAATGATATTGCCCATGTTGAAGCTTAACAACCCTAATGTTCAATTTCAAAAACAGAAACCATGATTATGTTTGATAAAGGTTTACGATGGCTGCACATTCAACCTAAAGCTACCCCTACAATTATATTGACTTTAATCCAACTTTAGGAGTTAACAACAGAAAAACACAAGGTCAGTCAGAAAAAGATAAAAATTATTACATTTTTTTTCATAAAAAATAAACCTGACAAAACATTGAACAAAGCATTTGATAATGATAAAAATCTCAAATTTAATTCGGAAAATTATTTTTCGATAATTTAGATTTTGATTTGTCCGAACCACGTTTTGTTGTCCCAAGGTGTCCGGCTAAGAAGTTGTTTTCTATTCGTTGTTTATTACTAATTAATTAAGTCACAGAACAATAGATTGTAACTTGGATCTAAATTGTGTAATTGTGTTTGGTGAGCTGATTAAAGTAGAAAAAAATTGCTTACAAGCAGCAAGATCTTCTCTTGGAGTACCACAAGTGTCACACACTTTAATCCAGGGAGGGTTAAATGAAAAAGTACATTTTAAACATTTCCATTCACCAGTTTCAGGATTTGTGGCTTTCCGAGTTTCGCACATGACACATCGAATATTCAATGGAGAATTCTGGAATGTACATCGTGTGCATGTCCAGGTTTTTTCCATGACAGCTCCCTGCAATAAAGAAAATGACAGCTTGGAACATAAATAAAAGACTGATATTTATAAACAGTTGATTAAACAGCTGGTACAGGTCGCAGGAATTTAGGTTTTGAACTTTAAACTTAGACTGAAAGTAAATACAAACATCAATTAGAACGAATAGAAAATGAGAGAGAGAGAGATGTCTAGACAATAACTAGATTGAGAAATAGGAAAATAGTTATATACTTACACAAACAGGTATGTATTATATAGACAAATGTTCTGATTAATTTTCCTCTTTGATACCTAAACCTTATACAGTACTAGATTGGTGGCAAGATCTAATTATTTTACACTTGAAATGGCTAGATGTAACTGTAAGTTCTATACTAACAGTTTCTTCTATCACACTTCTCACTTGTGGAACTCTTTTCTGGCTTCTTGCTTTCCAGTCAAGTTTGATCTTTAAAAATTTAAATGCAATGTCAAATTTTATCTTCTCTTCTTAATTCCCGTTCTTTTATTGTTCTCACACCTTAATAGTGTGTTTTTCTCATATTCTCTCATAATCAGTAACCCCTTGCAGATTTGTTAACTGGAGTGCTCAATCTATAGTAGTTTATGAAATAAAATTCAGATTACTAATTTCTAAATTTTAAAAATAGGTTGGTTGTTTTTTGTTTAGCAGAATATCAACTTCTACGGGTTATTTAATGCCAAAATCTAAATATTTTGTAAGCAATTTTTATTAAGATAATGGTTTTAGTGATACACGCTTTACTAATTAACCAATACCTGGGTGGAGAAGAAATGGATTCATACCTTTTCCCAAGGGCATTTGCATTTAAGGGAATATAATGAACCCAACTGGAATTAGAACTCAGCTCTGATTAACAATTAATATTAAATTCTAGTAATTTTAAGTGTTTTTTTTTTTTAAATTTAATTTAATTTTTAAGTGTTAGTGTTATTGTTTTCTATTATTTATATATATATATATATATATATAAATTGTGTGTTTTGGGAAGCAATTTTTGGTTTATACAAAAGTTTGATTAAGGACCAATGAAAGTTCTTTAAGGATTTTTTAAAATTTATTTTCTCTACATTTTGGGTCAATTTTTGGGTTTCAGGTACATATTTAAATATAAATTGTCCAATGTCATGAGTACATTCAGCTGCTATCATCAACTATTATCAGATACATGTTTTTCTTGCTATGTTATTAGTTTCTTTATTTTAAATATCTTATGCGTTTCTGCATGTCCATGTGGTAGTTTGTGCCTATTGCTTTTTTTGATGAAATATATTTAGCATGTTTATTCCTAAATTTGAAAAAATTTTATTGATGATAGGTTGTTTTTTTTTTTTTTTTTATACTTAATGCTTCTAGTAGATGTAGTTGTTTTTTTACCATTTATGTAATAAAGCATCTTTGTGTTATTGCCAAATTTCTTGTGTTTTTCTGTTGTGTGATTTAACTAAACAGATAAATAGCACTTTAAATGATATGATACTATGTTTGTTGTGAAGCCTTCATATATGTCATATGGATTATTATTTTTAGAAATATTCCTCAAGTTGGCAAACAGACAATGTTGGGTTTCATTTTTTGTTGTTGGTCATGAGAATTTTAGTTGTTCTGTAATAACTGTTGAGTATAATTTACTTATATTTGTCATTAGGTAATACATATTTGGTTACTTATGATTTTTTCATCTAATTAGTGATTACTGCAGAGTTGATTCTTGTTTTGTTTAGTGGCATATCAATTACTTATGGTTCATTTAATACCCAAAATTTAATTTTCATGTGAGCATTAGTAATTTCTTTTGTAAAAATGTATTGCAGGTATTTTGTTTTTTTTTAACAAAAATGTATTTCTGGTAATTATTATCATTATTTTTTTTTTTTTTTACAAAAATTTATTGCTGGTAATTATGATAATTATTATTTTTTTTTTATTTTTTTACAAAAATGTATTGATGGTAATTATTACTATTATTCTGTTTTTTACAAAAATGTATTGATGGTATAATTATTATTATTATTTTTTTTTTTTGAATGAATTGCTGGAAATTATGATAATTATTATTTTTTTTTATTTTTTACAAAAATGTATTGATGGTAATTATTATTATTATTCTTTTTTTTTTTTTTTTACAAAAATGTATTGATGGTAATTATTATTATTATTCTTTTCTTTTTTTTTTTTACAAAAATGTATTGATGGTAATTATTATTATTATTCTTTTCTTTTTTTTTTTTACAAAAATGTATTGATGGTAATTATTATTATTATTCTTTTCTTTTTTTTTTTTACAAAAATGTATTGATGGTAATTATTATTATTATTCTTTTTTTTTTTTACAAAAATGTATTGATGGTAATTATTATTATTATTCTTTTTTTTTTTTACAAAAATGTATTGATGGTAATTATTATTATTATTCTTTTTTTTTTTTTTTTTACAAAAATGTATTGATGGTAATTATTATTATTATTCTTTTCTTTTTTTACAAAAATGTATTGATGGTAATTATTATTATTATTCTTTTTTTTTTTTACAAAAATGTATTGATGGTAATTATTATTATTATTCTTTTTTTTTTTTACAAAAATGTATTGATGGTAATTATTATTATTTTTTTTTTTTTACAAAAATTTATTGATGGTAATTATTATTTTTTTTTTCTTTTTTTTTTTTTTACAAAAATGCATTGATGGTAATTTTACTATAAAAATTTATTTTTATACTTTCATGGTGTTTTGACACCAAATTGGGGGTTAACTATTTGCCAATAGCCGGTCCCTACCACCCTGGGTCAAGGCAGACCTGGGAACAACAACAATTAAAAGGTGGTTCCATGCTCATCAAAACCTCCCAATCAAAAGCATTATTGCTAGATGTAGTTTTTCATCATACCCAAGATGATGATTCTTGTAGAATTTTTCAATAATCTATAATATTATTTAATAGATAATGGTTAATGATAGCAGAAAGTACTTAGAAATTGGACAATATTTTAAATTGGCCCCAAAATACTTGTTTTGTATTTTAAATAAGAGAAAATTATTAGACATTGTTAAAAATGTGACATAATTTTTAGAGATTTTATAATGAAAAAACGAAAAGGACTTCCTAATTAAATTTTGCTCTTGTCAAAATATCCTCCTTTTGCCTTGATCCCTGCAGCATAAATTTTTGGCATTTGTTGCAAAAGTTTCTCAAACTATAAGTTTGATAATTGATACCATTCTTTTTTCAATGACTCTAAGAGTTCTTTTTTGTTGTTTTTTTTTCACCTTTCTGTCAAGTCCATCCCATGCTAATTCTGGGAGTGGCTTCAAACTTTGAACTGGAGCGTATATATACAGAGTCTGCCAAAAAATCTATGCACACTTCAGGAAATGAAAAGTTTGTATGGATACAATACTAACTAAGCACAAAACTGTGGAGTTGTTAAACGTGTTGGAAATTGTGAATCCAAACTCACAGGTCCATTGTCATTCTCAAATTTGAAATACCACTTTAATATATTCTTTACATTCCTCAAATGACAAACGTATGTCTGTTTCATACTACAATAAACAGTGTTAAGGGAATGTAATAAAACTACCAGAGACAAGTTTTTCCTTTCCTGAAGTGTGTATACATTTTTTTGTCAGACTATATATAGATATATATATATATATATATATATATATATATATATATATATATATAGATAGAGAGAGAGAGATAGATAGATAGATAAAGATATAGATATGTGCATATACACAGAAGGGGATACTGAAACATTATCAGTCTAACCAAGAAGCCCTTCCCAGCAAAAAAAAATTAAATCTGATATTTGGTCATTTAGTCAAATTTTGGGACATGGGTTGGGCCAAGAATTTTTCTGTACTTCTTTTATATATATATATATATATATATATATATATATATATATATATATAGTGGGTGTGAAATAGTTATCAGCTTGAAGAAGGGATTCCCCAAAATCCTGATGTTTGGTCTTTTGGTCACATTGTGGTGGGGTGTGTGTGGGGGAGTTTTCAGCAGCCATGAGTGTATGTGTGTGTGTGCACGTATGAAAACTAAAAATGAATAAAGAAAAAAAAAATAAAAAAAATAAAATCAAACAAAATTAATCCAAACCAATATATAAGTAAATAAATTAAATAAATAATAAACAAATTACCAAACCATAAACACAAGTAAATATAATAATAATAATAATAACCAACAATAAAATAATCAATAATAAATAAAAAGGTTAAAAAGGAAAAAGTTAACTAAGTTAAATAAACAAAAACAAGTAAAAATAACCAATCCAAATAAATAAATTAAAAACAGTCCACCCACCAAAATAACAGAATAGACTACGGCAAGCAATCTAAACACTGGACAAATAAATTGCTTTAATTATCTTCCCAGACCAAAGGAAACTATGAAATAAGCGACCTAATTTTTTACTACATTAATAAAAAAAATCAAAAACCGAAAAGAATAAATAATACAAAATGAAAAACAAGTAAAATAAATTAACCCAAATAAACAAACAAAAAAGACACTCCTGCAAAAATAACTGCTAGAATAGATTACCCACAATGCACCACTGACCCATATATATATATATATATATATATATATATATATATATATATAGTTGAGGAAAATTCCAACATTCACAGACTGATGATTGCATCTAGCAAGAAACAGCCTGTCACCTCAATGTCATTTCACTGTTCACTTATATATGTATGTGTGTGTATATATATATATATATATATATATATATATATACACACACACACACACACACACACACACACACACAGAGGGTGTAACAGCAAAATTGTTCAAATCATGTAAAAGCAAGATTGTCCATTTGTTAGATTAATCTTTGAATTGTATCTTAGAAATGAATAAAGATATCTTACTGGAATTCTCCGAGATTTTTAAAACACTCGTGGACTCTACTTTTAGCAATAAGAATGTATAATTAATCTCCTGTAAGCGATCTGGGATTGCAAAGGAAATGTTTGTGGCAGATTGTTTCCACGGCGCCGAGAATAAATCCCTAAGTTCAGACTCGAACATCAGGTACAGAAAGAAAATGCCGAAAACTCGATTTGCAAGTACTATTTCACAAATCACAATGCATGCAACCAGTCAGAAAAATAACTCCCTTGTCAACCAACGTGGCAGCCAAAATTGCTAACATTTTTTTCCCCCTGATTAGAGAACACCAACTGCTTTTATTGGCCGAACATTTTTTTCCATTCATCGACAGCTGGGATAGGATGTTCAGTAATTTGCATATCAAAATACTTTTATAGCGACTCCTGTGATGGACTTGTTTTTTAATTCAAATATTCCATTTTCAGCATGTCATGTGGAATATGTGCCCTTTTGTTTGGTAAGTAATTTTCTTTTTCATCACATTTTCTGTCGTAGAATACATGCAACGTGCTGTCGCTTGGTTTGACGAGGTAAGTCGCCGTTTTCTTCACTATATCTCCAAGATTAACAGAAGAATCATGATGAAATTGATCATAAACGAAAATGACATTCATCATTAATTAATCATTGCTAATGATTGGAGGCTCATGAAAGATTGAAATAAAGTTCAAATATATATATATGTATATATTATTCCAGGATCATTGTCTAACTTATTCAAGATGATCTTCACCCTCTCTAACTTTCTGTCCTTGAGTAACAAGATGCCTCATACATTTCACATACAATTTTCTTTTCAAGTCTTTTTCATTTCTCTTTGGACTGTCATAGCTGTAACTCCTCTCACTAGTGTCAAACATCTTATGGATTGAGTTGGATCTTTTCTAATTCATTGCTTTAGCTCTAAGTTGAAATGATGATCCCTCTTCCTGTTGTAACCTCCTGATCCAGTTTTCCTCTCTACTGTTCCCTCTTTTTTAAACTTATTCACCATTCTCTTGATGGACCTTGAAGAGGGAAGCCAGAGTATGAAAGTATGAATGTTGGTATCATTACTGAAGGCCTGAATGATCTTTTTCCTTTCAACATTGCTCATTGTGAAAGTCAGTGTGGCTGAAACAAAATGATTTTAGCCTGTTCTCTTTCTAGCTAAATAACTCAAAGGGTTTTTCAGTGATTCTTATGACAAAGGTGTAAAAATGGCTAAATGTCTTATCTGTAAACCTGGAAAAAAAAAAATGCAATTAGTGTTTTTTTTTTTTTTAGATATTAAACATTTTGTGGGATGGACAATCATGATGTTACATGATTTGGACAATTTTGCTGTTACACCCGGTATTTATATCGATGATGAATATTCTGATGAACATTCCTCTTTGGTACCTAGACTTTAAGTATGGTACTAGATTGGTGGCAACGTTCCATTTTACAGTTGAAATGGCTAGATGTAACCGTAAGTTCTATGCTAATAGTTTCTCCGCTCACACTTCTTGCTTGTGGAGCTCTCTTCCAGTTTTTGCTTTCCTGTCAACTTTGATCTTCAAAAATTTAAATGCAATATCAATCATTATCTTCTAAATTTCTGTTCTTTTGTACTCTCTCTTTAATATTTTTCTTTTTCCTATATTCTTTCCTGTTGCTTTGCTTCAATGGTTGAATAGATTTAAAAAAAGAAAAAATGCTACTGAGTATTACGATAGACTCCTGAAGAAGGCTATAGGGTACAATCAGCCCAAAATAAGCATGATGGGTCAAATAGCAAGACATAAGAATTCTCACAATCTGATGTTGAGATTTTTCTCTTGATTGTTAAACCTTTTGTTTCCTTTGAGGAAAAGCTGATTGACATAGAGTTTGATAAATTGACAATGAAATGAGATGAGTTTTTGAAATTATGGTGTATTTGTTGCATTTAGAAAACAATAGAATACAAACTCTACTCTATTAAATATCTTACTATGAATGCAATACTAAAAAAAGATGATTTGAAGGCAAATTTTCAATTCTATAAACAAAAGAATGAAAAAATAAAAACATTAAAACAGAGTTTAATTGAAAAAATGCCATGAAGAAAAGCAGTACAAATACCAGAGTAAACAGATTGTCTAACATAAATAAACAGAGGTTTACATAATTTTTAGACAAGACTGAGTAGATAGATCAGTAAACAAATATATAAATACGTATATATATTCATATTAACAGATATACAATAAAGTTGATAAGTGTATCAAATTTAATACTAATTTATGTATGACTATAAAAATTCTCCCACAAGTAGATTCTGAAAGAGTTTTAAGAGATGAAAATCATTCATTTTTTATTTTAGGTAGAGATTATGATCTCTGCAGTGAATACAAGTTATATAATGACAACACCTAAACTTTTTAATTTATTTAAAAGTGAAATAAATCATAATAAATATTTCTATATGCTTTTTCAAATAATTTTTATAATTATTTTAAACTTGAGTAAATAATATATTTTCAAATGTATTTTATAATAATTCTATGGAACTATTTAAAAGTATAGAAAATAATCTATATAATAAATGTGAATATCAGTGTGTCAAACTTTTTCGACTTTACTCCTACAGGTTGTAACCCAACATATCATACCATTTTGGAATCAGGCCGACTCCGTGAGCAAATTAAAAACATTCCGGGGTCAGATCCAGACCTGCAATCCTGAAATTTTGGATTCCCAAGTTTTCATTACTGTGATTTTTTTTACATGATTTTTTTTGCAATAAAATTTTTATAACAATTTTTAGAACTTGGAAATAAATTTGGGAATAATTGAAATTAATTGCAAAATCCAGGGAAAGTCACCCATGAAATAAAAATAATTGCTTGTATAGAAATTGTCTTTAAATTAAATGGAGACAGAAGAATTATCATTGAACTTTTAAAACGTAAGCTTAAATATTAATGTAATACTTAAATGCAACATTGAAATTTTGAGTTCTTCTGTAGTTTATTGTTGCCTATTACATCTACTACAAACCTATTGTGATGAAGGCCCAATTAAGTGTGCTCTGCAGAAGCTAGCTTAAATGCCATCTGATAGGGAGGCTTTGTGCTAGTAATATATATTTATATATGCGTTTTAAATTTTTGTAATTCTTTTAAACTAGAGTAATTAATTTTTATATATATTTTACATTGCTATGAAACTATTTTTAACTGTATAGTAAATATTATTATCATTATTTCTATATACTTTTAAATATTTTTATTTAATCCATCAATAGAACCCAATACTCTGGCAAACTGAAAACTTGTTACTACCAACATGGTTTGCTTCCCTGGCTTCTGTGGCTGTTGCAGGTGTATGATATTACTCCATCTCATATTCAGCAGATGCAATAGTGTATCAACAAGTACCTGCACAAGTGGCTTGGAGTTCTGTCTGCTTCTCCACGGTGGGACTCTATACCAATGCTGGAAATCTGCAACTTCCCATTTCCTCATTAGTGGAGGAGTTCAAGGTTAGAAAGGTACACCTTCATATGATGATGATAATGAGTCCATCTACATGTTACAGCCAGATATCAAAATTAGCAGTAGAAGCTATCTAAGAAGCAGAATCCAACCTGCAAACTAAGGAGATTATGGGTTGAGCCAAACCAATCAAGCTGGCCGGGCAGCACATGCAACCAGTTTTTCTCCAAACAATGTCCAAAGGTTAATTGTGACATGGCAATTGAAGAAATCAGGAATTTCAAGGAAGAACAGCGATGAGCGACTGCTATTTCTCAGTTCAAACAATGTGCTTCGATGACATGGAGTGATATTGATCCAATAAAGCTATGATGGAATACCCTGATTGCAATGGAGCCATTGGTAATATCATTCCTCCTGCAACCTACCTGTGATCTACCAAATGCAACCAACCTCTAGCTGTTGGGGTACACTGACACTGATATATGTGCATTATGTCAAAGTGATCAAGGCACTTTATGTCACGTGCTCTCTGCATGCCCACAATCACTGCAGATATACATGTGGCGTCATAAAGTGCTGGAAGTGGTCATGGACTTAGTACACATTGTGAAGCAGCCAACAAACAGCCTGTGACAGCCAGAGAACCTAAGATCCATTTTCACAAAGGTGAATGCCCTGTGCAAAAGAACCACATTACTCCCAACATGACACAACTTATTGGAGCCTGTGATTGGAGGGTGTTAGTTGATCTTAGAACACCTCTGCAATTTCTGGTACATATCATTCAGACAGGCACACACCCTGATATTATAGCATGGTCTGATTCAAAGAAGTGTATCCTCCTAGTAGAATTAACGGTTCCATGAGAGGAGAACAGGTCGGAGGAGCATGAGCAAAAGAAAAACCGCTATGAATCACTGCAATCTGAGAGTGTGAAAAAAGGATAGACATGTCATGTGCTATCTATTGAGGTTGGAAGCCATGGATTCCTTGGACAGTCAATTGTTTCCTTTCTTTTGAAGGTGGGCATTATTGACCGGAACCACAGCTCAACAGGCATAGTGTTGGATCTGATCAAGATCCAAAATAAACAAAGTTAAATAAAACCATGTTTTCAACACAATGCTACTTCCAAAGTGAAACACATCTATTTACCTTCCATTCTATATCATTAATAACAGTCACTACAAGCACATTGTGTATTGGTTAATGATCAAAAGCAAATGCTTTTAACACAATGTCAAAAATTTCAGTTGCAGTTGTAAAAAGAAATCACAAGAGTCTGATACATCTAAAAAAACAATATTCTGTCCAGTAACAAAAGCTGCTGGTGGCACTAGGGATTGCAGTAATGCCTTAACCACCGAAACTGTTACCTCCCCTGGTTGGTGGCTGATGAGAGCAGGGTATCACACATGCTTTTCAAATGCATTATATATATATATATATATATAAATTTAAAAACTTTATCAGATGCTGTATCCTATTTTAAAAACATATTTTTAACACAGTAAATACATAGAGCAAAAAATATAATTCTTTTACTTTTCAACCCATTCTTAAGGATTGTATGAGCATTTGCCCTGGATTCATTTTTAGAAAAGGCTATATGAATTTCTTGCTTTCCAGACATTCTGAAAATGACACGAGGCTTTACCTTTTAATTCAATACAAAAAAGCTGGGAAAATATATTAACTAACTTGCCATGAACTAAGAACTATAAAGGAAAAATACAGAATAAATATTAATGTTTTTTTTAAAAGTCACTCATTTTCTTTGTCCTTTAATCTAGAGAAAAAGTACAAATTATTATTTAAGCATACATACAAATACACAGACATATTTTCTTGCTTTCGTTTTTGGATCTGATGAATGGTGAAATGCATAATAAAATCTATTTTCAAAGAAATGTTTTCCTTTCGTCAAATTTTTTAAAATCTTTGTCGGGATTCTGTATCCTATTTTAAAAACATATATACATAGATATATGATAGGATGCTATTTTTAAGAATGTAAAAGGAAACTATAAGATTTTGTTTTTAAATTTATTTATTCTTCTTTGAAAATTCTCTAATTATCAAAGAAAATGTTTAGTACAAAATGGTTCAAGTGAGGAATTTAAACGACATTCACCAATTTATTAAAAAATAATGTCAACATAAGGTTAGTCATTCAAGAAAAATGTTTTTTCTTCAGAATTGGTTTTTAGCAATCAACTTTCAGGCCAGATCTTTAACAAATAATAAGTAATTAATAAGATATCTGATCATTTACTTTATGATCTATATCACATATTTCTGACTTACTAATTTAAATTTAGAGACAAGGAGTTGATTTGAAAATAGGTTTATAATACCTTGATGGATAAAAAATATTAAGTGGTTTTTATGAACAAGTTTCCAAGAACAAATAAGAAGTTAGTTTTGAACAATTATATTTTGTAAAATGCAAATTTGATATTTCATAACCCACAAAGGTTTGAAATTTATATGAATACTTATTGTTATACTAATACTCTTCATATAAATTTACATAGGATTAATTTGATTAAATATATATACCAGGTTACCTCTTCCTAATTTTCGAAATTGTGCCAAGGGGACATTCTCTGGACTATAAATAAACAGCAATATTTTTTCTTGCTCTCTTTTCACCTTATCTGCTTATTCATCAACATGTAACCTCTCGTGGAGAACATGTTCCCTTTGGAAAATGCATGAAAAATACACTCACATCCACACATACATACGCATATTCAATCACTACACATACTTTGGAAAGGTTTTCACATTCATTTGATACACACATCTTTGTCTTTGTCCCTTGTAACCCTTTATTGTTAATACATTATCATTTGTTTGTACATATATTTTGATTCTTGTCGTTTCTTTACATTTCTTTATGTGGACTCACATCCCAAGTCTGCCATATTTGTTGTGGGTATTTCAGGAGATACAACAAATGTTTATCTCTCAATGCATACACTGGCTCGCAACATATATATATATAACAATAAAAAGTGAATGCAAATTGAAATATAATTAAAGGGTCTCTTAGAGATATATAAATTTTAAGGTTTTAAAATATGAATTTAAAGATGCAATATATTTTTATTACTTTAAATATATTTTTCTCTCAGTGCGTACCTGTATTTGAGTAAAACATACCATTTTCTTTTAAAACAGTGTTTACTTCATCTAACAGCCTGCTCATTTGATAAAATTTAATAAGAAAAATGTGTCCTCTAGCTGGATTTGAACCAGTGTCCTACTTCATAGGAGGAATGGCTTTCAAGGAAAATCTGAATGAGGAGTTGTAACTTTAAGGCAAATATACCCTTGCTTGGCTGTGAAGCTTTCTGTAACTGAGTGGTGAAAAGCACCCTGGATCAGATTGTTGTTCCTCCTACAAAGAGTGATGCAGAAGGGCACATTTTCTTTACTAAATTTTCTGGTAGACAAAATAAATACTATTTTAAAAAAAATGGGACATTCTACTTAAATACAGGTATTCACTGAAAAAAAATTATGCTGTAATAAAATTATTTTATTAAAAATAAAAATCTATCAACTCTTTAATGCAATATATTCTTTATAGAAAATAGTAAAATTTCATCAAAAGATATCTATAATTTTGAAAATAATTCAAATAAATTTTTGAACAATTGAATTCATTTACTTATTTTTTTATAGTTTTTTTTTTTTTTATTCCTATAACATTTTGGCTGATTCATTCTCTGGCCTTCTTCAAACATTTATATAAAAAGAAAGAGTCTTTTGTAAAACAAACACAAAGACATAGCAAATAGAAAATTAAAACATTAACAACATTGTGATTTGTTGCTGCAAAAAAGAACTTATTTTTACATGCATCGCAGTTAAAGTTTAAATTTTCTGTTTGCTGATGATTTTTGTCTTATAATAAAAAAAAACAAACCAATTTATACAGATAGTTCACCTGAAGAAGGCTGTAGAATGGACTGGCCAAAATATCACAACAAAAATCACAAAAAAGGAGTTAATTTATGTGAAAATCTCTTTGAATTTATGAAAAGATTTCTGTGATACAAAAAACTTGAACCAACAGACATTCAATTCGTAATTTTACAAAATGAATACAAGAAAACAACATGATACAAAATACAAACTTTTGTCACAAAAAGCAGCCAAAACAGAAGAGACTAAAGAACATGTCATCTCATAAAGCAAAAAGGTTTTGTCCCTGAAAGATGCGAAAAGAAATTGAGAAGAAAGAGATATTGGAAAAAATTCAGAGCAGCTATAAGCAAAAATATACAGCCTTATATATATATATATATATATATATATATATATAAAGAGAGAGAGATAAAGAGAGAGAGATAGATATATGAATAAACACAGAAGGAAAACTCATTTTAGCTAATATTTCATCCTCCAATGGTTACACACCATATATATATATATATATATATATATATATATATATATATATATAGATAGATAGATAGATATGTATGTGCGTGTGTGTGAGATAGAAATAGTTTTAAGATATGCTATATTTATGGAAGAGGTATGCTGGAGTAATGGATAGCAGCATGGATTGAGGAATCTGAGAGCCAAGTTCAAATTCCAGTCGAATTACATTCACTTACGTGCTAATATCCTTGGGAAATTTATGAATCCTCTTCTCCCCTCAGTTATGGGTAAATAGCTGGACAGACCAGGTTCTATAGCCTTGGATAACAACTGGTCTACCATTGAAAGAAATGGCCACCTACTACAAGAAAAAATCTGCCTGGTTTGTCATGTATCAAAAGATACATGATTGCCTAAGCATGTATCATGCATGGCACATAACTGACTATATTTATGGGTAAAATATCAGGGATAGAATGTATATGAATATAAAAGTGGACACTGAAATCAACACTGAGTGGCGACAGTCTGCTTCATGATTGAATGTAACCTTCAGGCTATGTTGTGTTGTATGTTGACTCAACTATTTATATATGCTAGTCAAGGGAACATTATGGGTATAAAGGTCAGGTATTTGCATTTTATTGTATTATACTAACAGTTATTTGGTAATGATTATATTCCAAATTATTCTAAAGGCTATTGGATGGGAATAATTGTTAACCTGAATGTGCTTATTTGTAGCTATTGTATAATTTTTTTTTTTCTTTTTAACTTTTAACCAATAATAAATAATGAGTTAACAGTTAAAAAACAATACTATACAATAGCTACAAATAACCGCATTCAGATTCACAATTATTTCTACCCAGTAGCCTTTAGAATAATTTGAAATATAACTATTACTGCTTCTACCCAATAACTGTTAGGATAACAAACTGGAAATACCTGATGTTGCTACCCTTTAATTCTCTATTGAGCAGCATATATAAAAAGTTGGGTCAACATGTAACACACATGGCCTAAAGATTGTGCTCAAGCAAGAAACAAATTATCACCTCTCAATATTGAATTTAGTGTTGCTCATCTAGCTGACTTAAGTCAATTGGTTTATTTTATGCCCTTTTGATACACAAAATTGAAAGATTACTAATATGACTGCAGATATTAACTCAGTGTAACAAGGGTTTTTCTTAAATAACCTTTCTGAATGATCTTCTTACCAAAGTTCCATTTGAAGTCAAATGGTGGAGGAACCTTAATATTCAATATCATAACAAAGCATGATGAAAGTGAAAAAAATTAAGTAATACAGGGGGTCTATAACATTAAAGCAAAATCATTGAAAAATTATTCATTTTTATCTAGCATTTCTTTTAATCTTAATTTCAGTTGCCTTTTATTGCAACTACCCAATTCCACAATTGTTAGTAAGCAACAGGGATTTTTATTTTTTTTAATCAAGTTCACCTTAAGCAAGGCAGTAATGCCACTAAGATGCAAAGAGTTACTGAGTGTAGGAGAATTGGAAAACAAACATTACTAAGGAGTGAGTACAAAAGAAGAGAAAGCAGACAGTAGGACACTGCATTTAAATATTTAAAGATTAAAGTTGGCTGGAAAGCATAGCGTTGGAAGTGAGTTCCACAAGCAAGAAATGCAAGAAAAGAGACTTTTAGCATAGAATTTACATTTAGCCAACTCAACTGTATATCGATGAGACCTTGTCATTAGTTTAGTACAGTGCTCAAATTCATAAAGTCTAGGTACCATAGCAAAGAACTCATCCAAACATTTACCATGAAAGTATTTATAGAAAAGGCACAGAGAGGCAACCTTACAGCGTTGGGAAAGTGACTGAAGCCGAACTGCCAGATCAGGACCAATAATATGACAGATTCTTCTTTGGATTTTATCAAGTAAATATCAGGGACACCAGACCATATATGGTAGCAATATTCTAAGCATGGATGAATGGTAGACTTATAGATATGTATGATAGATTTCTGAGAGAAAATTGTCTTGCCCGATACAGTGAACCAAATTTCTTAGTAGCTGACATAGCAATGGATTCAATATAACATGACTTAATGCTTTTACTTTAATCATTATATATAGGTTAATTTGGGGTTGTTTACTGCATTCATGACAGGGTGTGGTATATTTTGTAATATAAAACTTTGCTCATAAAGGGAATGTTCTTATTCATATCAAATTTGGTGCCTGGTGGGTTCTTGGGGTGGTTGTCTTGACCTCTGCACTGAACCTGTGGCCTTCCAAAGAACTTTTCCAACATTCCATTTCTTGGGTCATGCTTCTGGAACCTGTGAGAGCCTTTTTAATTTGGAGAGAGCAATTTGGGAATTTGTAGTTCCAGAAAGATGACCTAAGAAATAGGAATTCTTTTAAAGTTAACCAGATTTCCTTGAAGGTCATGTGTTAAGAGGTGAGAAACAATCTGAAGGGTACAAAGACACATGATGTTCTTTGTATTCAAGAAGGGCTTGGTTACTTAGAGCACAACACACACTCTAGAAAGGCAGGTATGTGAAAGGTTCAAATTAAACAATATACAATGACTAAAATGGCATTTCAAATGATATTTACTGTACCTTTTCTATAAATACTTTCATGGTAATTGTTCTGATGAACTGTTCTATATGGTACTTAGACTTTATGAATTTAATCACAGTACAAGATTGGTGGCAATATCTCATTATTTTACAGTTGAAATGGCTAGATATAACCACAGAACTTATGGTTACATCTAACCAAGTCAATTGAATATGAAAGTGACCTCATTACCAGTCTAGTATTGCACTTAATTTCATAAAGTCTAGGTATCATAGCAAAGAGTTCATCTGAGCAGTTACCATGAAAGTAACTGAGATACAAGATCAGAACCAATAATGCTGCTGATTCTTCTTTGGATTTTATCAAGGATCTCTACATATATAGCAGGAGCACTGGATCATATGTGGCAGCAATATTCTAAGCCTGGATGAATGGAGACATAGATATGTAATTCTGGAGAAAAAATTGTCTAGCACAACACAATGAACCAACTTTCTTAGTAGCTGACCTAGCAATGGATTCAATATAGTGCTTTCACTTCATATCAGTCAAGAACATTAGCCCAAGAAGGTGCAATGAGTCACTTTCCTAGAGGTTAGCATCAGCCATGCTGACGGATGACAGAAAGCGGTCTCTCAGATGATTAATAGAGAGCAGTTCATTTTTGAAGGTATTAAAATTAACAAGCCATCCTTAGCCCCAGTTGACCGTATTGAGCTGATCAGACATACTATCAAGACAAGAATGGCTGTGCCAATAGCATTGATACAACATTGAGAGTTGATGCCATCAGGAAAGTCACTGATAAAATTAAGTCTCTGGTAAATTTTGAATTCATCTCCTGCAAATGCCTGAATACAGAGGATGGAAGTTCAAGTTTTCAGAGAGAGAGAGATTGCAACTTTATTCCAATTTCACATGACTTACTAACAATTAGACAATAACAATCTCAAATTAGCTATAAAAAGTGACTGAAATTAATATGAAAGAACTATTGATCAAACATTAATAATAATTGATAATGCTTCATTTAAGAAATTAAAATTATAATTGAATCTATTGCTATGTCAGCTGCTAAGAAGGTTAGTTCACTGTGTCATGCAAGACAATTTTTCTTTTGAGAATCTATCATTAAGTCTACCATTCATCCATGCTTAGAATATTGCTGCCAAATATGGTCCAGTGCCCCTGCTATTTACCTCAAGCTCCTTGATAAAATCCAATGAAGAATCAGCAATATTATTGGTCCTGATCTGGCGGCCCAGCTTCAGTTACTTTTCTACCACTGTCATTACGGTTGCCTCTCTGTGTCTTTTTTATAAATACTTAATTATGTTAATTGTTTGGATGAACTCTACAATATGGTACTTAGACTTTTTGAATTTAAATGCAGTACTAGACTGGCATTGAGATCTCATCAATTTACAATTGCGTTGGCTAGGTGTAATCATAAATTCTATGCTAACAGCTTCTTTTCTTGTGTGTCTCACTTGTGGAAATCCCTTCTGGGTCCATGCTTTTCAGCCAACTCTAATATGCAAAAATTTAAATGCAATATCAATTGTTATCTATTGTCCTCATTATTCTTTCCTCTTCTTACTTATTATTAATTTTTCTGTTCTGAATTCTTCCACACCCAGTAACCCCTTGTGTCTTAGTGGCTTTTCTGTCTTACTTGTGGTAAAACCAATTAAAAAAATAAAATAATCCTAAAAAAGTTATATTAATAGTCAATCCTTACTAATTAACAAATTATTTGAATTTTTAAAGATATTTGGTGTTTATTCATGACTTTTTCAAAACATTGAAATATTTATTATTAAATAACAGTACTTTCTTACAGTCATTTTTATCCTTTTAATATTCCTGTGTTACTTCCTGGTTGGTTAAAATGATTGGCTTTAAGCATGCATGACAAATGACTGACTTTGGACTTTATAGCATATTTATACAAATTATTCAACTCTGATTGACATTTTCCTAGAAATGTTTTGAATTTCTCAAATGAGCACTGGTATTAAGTTAGGGACAGATCAGTCAAACATACACAGAAAACCACAATACAACAAAAAAAGCATTTGCAACTATAAACAGATTAAGGAAACAAACAGTAAAACCAAGATTAGGAAAATTCCCTTCATGAAGGAAGGATCTAGACTTAAGAGTTATCTTAATCTGAATACCTGTTGGATTGCAAACACATTATTCCTATTCTTTGTAAAAATGTAATACCTTTAATATACGATAAAATGATACATACCTTTATTATTTTCACTTCATAATAAAATGTCACAAAGTGCATGTTACTATAAAGCTGTATCATTAAGTATGATACAACATTCCATTATTAACTGAAGATATTGGTTCTTTTAAATTAAATCCACTTCATTGCATTTATGCACTGGAGTGAGTATTTGGAGAATTTAATCTTGCCTTATTTATGCAGTTTTCAAGTTCAAAGGAGAAAAGAGAATTTGGGGTTGGATAAAACATCTTCAAAATATAAAACATTCAACCAAAATTTTCATTCTAGTTCTTGAGCATGCATCCTCAAAAAAGAAAAAGATTTGCAGTTGAAATTGACAACAAAAAAGCAACATGAGGAAAATTTCTGAGAGATGATGAAACTAACAGATGATGAGAATGGTATTTCTCATAACAGCATTTTAACTCTTGCTACAAAATACTGTCAATATGACACAGATAAAACTGGATGGTTATGATACAAAAGTGATATCATGAAGGGACAGTGATTTAACTTTCTCTTAAGTTCTATGTAGATATCATGAGGTAGTTATGAAGACTGAAAGGTTTCATATTGATAAATGAAACTGATTTGAAATGTCTTTCTTTTGGAATTTTTAAATTGAATTTGCAAAGCATGTATACTTCCTCTGCTTATATTGTTACATATTTCCCCCCACATGGGATGTTTTGCAAATATTTCTAGTTGATTTTAACAGGTATATTACCACTTTGAATTAACTCAATCAGTAAGATGTTTTCTTTTATAAATAATGTAACAGTAATTCAAAGACTATCCTTTCATAAACTTCAATGGAAGTCTTGTATGGAAGAAAAAAGAAAAGAAAAAGTTATGGTTAATATAGTCAGTAGAGCAAGGGACAATCTGTTTATGATTATATGAAACAATTTTGGGTAATCTCAGAAAAATTCATTTCAACAATATATAATTTCATACCACATGGCTATTTGGCTATATCACAGGAGATAATGACAAAGCTATAACAAAATGCACATTTTCTTCCATTTCTGAACATTGCTATATTAAAAGCAAAGTTGCTGCTCAGAATATAACAGTTTTACATACATACATACATACATACATACATACCAAACAGGACAAGAAAGTATCCATAACTAAGATACCATCTGAATGGTCAGCAAGATGAGTCTATGAGATACTGAAAAGGAGACTGAAGCAGGTAGAAGAAAATCCTATCTGCAAAGAGACAGAAAACCAATCATTTATCTTTATAGATAAACTAACAGGAAACCTGTTAATACATTTGTCAGAATAATGACATAAAAATAATTCTCCCGAAATATCATATACAGGTTTGCACATTTTAAAAGTATTTTTGAACATCATAATGAAAATTAATAACATTTAATTAGGATTCAACAATCTTTTTACAATAGAATGCGTGTATAGATTTAAAAAAAATAATAATGGAAAAACAAACATCAAAAGAAAGTAATAACTTTTAAGAGTAGAAGTAATTCTATGCATTTTTTTTCTTCACAATGCCTATCTCAGGAATGGCTATCCTCTCAGATATCCCTGTCATCTATTCACCATTGAATAGTGATCTCTTTTTAACCTTTAGCACTGTGTTATTAATATTACTTCTCTTTCCACTGCATTCTTTTTCAAGGCCTCTCAATTGCAGTATCCTTATTGTTAAGTTCACTCAAAGGTTGTTTTCTGTTGCCATAGTAGGATATGACAACACAACTATGAAATTCAAATACACTATTGTTCAGGGATCAGAGTCACCTTCAGTGGCAGAATAAGCATCTTGTAGAGCAAATGAAGTCACATACAGAGTGATAAAGGTTAAACCACATCAGGGTCCAATCTGAAATTTACGATACATTTTCCAAAGGACATTTCATATAAACTTATCAAGATACCAAAAACAGGCTAAGAAAGTTACAGTGCAATGTGAACTACAGTGAAACATTTGGTAAAATAAATACTACAAATAAAGGAATTTTTTTTAATCAGTTCACTCCAAGCAAGGCAATAATGCCATTAAGATGCAAGGGCTACTGGAAGTTGAAAGGATGAAAAGACTTTAGAAGGAAACCCGATCTCAAACAGGAAACAAGGGATAAACAACCTCTACTCCTGTTTAAAAGACCTGCAAGATGTGAGTAAAGTTTGGATTAGAATCTGACATAATGGTAAATATACAAAACTATTTGGAAAACTTCTAGTTTGATATGTTTTACTGATGATGCTGATTCATTGGTGAAACATATTGAAATATAAGTTTTCCAAATTGTTTTATATGTTTGTAATACTAGGATTTTTTAACAACATGTTGACATGTGTTGAAATCCTCACAGTATTTAATATTGTTGAAGTTATCACAAACATTTTTTGTCAAGATTTACTACTGTGAATTATATTTTACCAGAATGAAATATATATAACAATTTAAAGAAAAGATATACAAAAAACAATATTGCATATTTATTAAATAAGTTTTGTTATTTTAATCATTGTTTTTAAAATAGTAAGAGTATTTTGTATGTTAAATAATGAAACTATTTATTTAAAAAAAATATATATATATATGAATGAAAATTTATTGTACAAAGCTTTGCACCCTAGTAAAAACAACTCTACTTTGTACACCGTTCCTGTTTGCTCTTCTCTCCAAAATTTGACTTTGATTGGTCAATGTATGGCTATTTTAGACAGGTGTGAGGGATGGATTAATGCAAGTCAAAGAATTTTATATACAGATAGATTAGATATGTGAAAAAGTCTAGACAAGTTTTTTATTACTTTTTTTTTTTTTTTTTTTTACTGTGTATTTATTTTTTAGTATGCACAAGAAGTAGTTCTTGGAACTTATGCATACATACATATATATCACATAACTAACCTTGGGAAGGGCATGAATCAAGCTTTTCTGCTTCTAGCTATGGGTTAAATAGAAAGGTATAATGGGTTCTCTAGCTTTGAGTGTCACAGCTGGTCAAGAAGAAGGATTACTCTGAATTCAAAACAATGGAGAAGGCAAAATGGAAACCATGGCACTATCTTTATTATAAAGATAAGGAATCTGCAGTAAGCCATGACTGCCTATGCCCTGAAGGGGTATAGCCATTTAGAAAAGATTAAAAAATGTTAACACATAAAGAATGTTAGACTATTGTCCATTTCTTGTCACACAGAGTGTATAGCAACTTCATAATGTATGTACTAATGTACATTTCTGCTGGAAGGTCACAGAGTACCAAAAATCAATACACATCCTCTCTCAAGAGAATGATGCACATGACAATAAAGCATATATAAATACCTCAGATCATGAAAATCAATATTGAGCTTCCTATTGGGATTTACGTGTGAGTATGTGAGACAGAAAGATGGGGAGGTAGATGGATTGTCAATTTCTAGCTTTGGACAATTTTACATTACTTTTGCAAATATATTGGTCAATGGTTATAATATAGTCTTCATGGAGAATGTTAAAAAGTTATCTTATTATATAATATAATAATGCTGATATAGGTTTTTAATATAGTGATTCCCCAAGACCCAAAGGTGGTGATTTGGGAGAATCCCTGGGAAATTCAATGGATTCCAACTAAAGTTTCTTAATAAATTTTTATGTTAAACTGCAGGGCTACACACTAAGTTTTTTTTTGTTTACCATTGTCACAAGAATTACAATGAACCACATAAATTGACAAAACAACTTTTTTTTTTAATTAATAAATTCAAACCAATCAGAATTTAAACATAATCACAGTTCAATTAAGAAACTATATTTTTTTGAGAATTATGACAACAAAATTTTTAAACTGACAAAATAAATGTTGGTTTTTTTTTTCCAACTTAATTAATAAGTTTAAAACAACAACAATATTGAAAGCAATGGTCAGCAAACTTCAATGAATTCAGGTGCACCAAATAAATTCTAAAAAAAATAACAGAACTAAGAAAATCTTTGGTAAGGCAACACTGATGACTATACGCCACCCACACATCCCACCACCCAATGAAAAAAAGGAAAAATAAGTGAGAGAAAGGAATGAAGAAATAGTAAAAGTTATTTGAAAGAATAAGTGCAATCTATCACTTTTCATAGAAAATTTTAGTTGTGTCTATTAACTGTACAGATGGGAAATTTACTGCATCTTTAAGATTTTTAGGCATTAGGGATGAAGAATGCACACCTATCAGCGTTTCTGATATGATAAATGCAAAGTTTGTGTAAATGGAAACTAAAACAGGAATGGGATGGATAATAAGTGGACATATATTGCTTAGAACTACAAAGGATAGAAAGTTGCAGACAGCCATGATCACCCATGTACTGAAGGGAAACAAGACATAAAAGAAGGTCTTTAGTATTTTCCGTAATCAAAGTTATCTTCCTTGCACAAACAGCATGCAGTAATATTTATTTCATCAGTTATCTCCCTTGCACTGACAACACCATGTGGCAGTCTTTGTTACTGACCTGCTCAAACATGTCTAGAAAGTAGAGATGAAAATACTGATTCTATGAAAGAGCAGAATACAACAATAAAAATTGAAAAGAACCCTACATATGAAAAGCTTTTAATAATAGTAAGGCCTTAACAAAACATCAGTGCCATGCATATCACCATTTTTAATGAATGGTATGGTAAACTAATCTAATGTGTATTTTTGTTAGTCATTTATATGAAGATTAAAAATGTTTTGTCAGTGAATCTGTTAAGTTGCTACTTGGATCTCACAGTGCTTCAAAGTGATTTAATTAGAGAAAAATAGTTTTAACAGATGTTCAGTGCCATATTTGATGAAAAGAATACCCAAGACATGTTTATGTCCACTCTTGTTGAGAAAAATGCAAAATGATGAAACAATTGAACAATATTACTTACAAATGTTGGGAAATTCCAAACCTGTCTTTAACATTGAAATAAGATTCAACTATAAGTTATGCCAAAAATGAAGGCTGTCATCAACAATCATATTCAAATCTGTAATCTATTCAACTTAGCCATATGACAAGTTGTCTTTCATTTACTTCCTATTTATTTATTCAATCAGTCATTTATCAATGCTAATTAGAAAATGTTATAATCTTGAAAGATTTTACAGCATTTCATATGGAGATGTCATTGTTGATAATGATGGATGACTACTAAGTGACACCTCAAAAGAAACTGTAGTGCTTTTAAGAACGCAAATGAGTTATTAGGCAACACCAATATAATTCAACAATCAGCAAGTTTCCCCTATTGTGCTTGCCATATACTACTACTACTACCTCTGTATAACAGCTATGAATGTGCAGGTGATTTAATATATAGTGGCTTGTAATGAAAAATCAGAGAGTTGTTCAAATTCCATTTGGGTTCATTACATCCACTTACATGCAAATATCCTTGGGAAAAATATGAAGCCATCCCCCAGCTATGGGTTAAATAGAAGAACTTGTATCTGATAAAATCATTGTTATTTTCAAAAAATTGTTAATATTCACTCACAAAAATAAAGAATTAGTATTTAGAATCAAAACAATGTTTTGGCTTTAAATAACCTACAAAAGGTTGATAAACCATAAAATCAAATCAATCAACCATAATAGCCTAACATTCAGTATAAGAAATGTGTATGCAGTTGTAACAACTATTATGGTGAAATGGTTGCAAACATTAACAAAAAAGAAGAAAAAATGTTTGGCCACTCCTTTTTAAGTTATTTTGTTTTATTATTTTCTTTATACAAATCAGTTAATATCAGTTTCACTTCACTGCTTTTTATTATTGAGGGTTGATTGATAAGTAAGGTCTCCTATCTTATGACATTGCTAATAACAGAGAGAGAAATGTAGATGTTATATATCTTTCCTATATAAATGATTTGGCATCATCATATTTCTGGTTGTTCCCAAAAATGAAAGAAGTATTGAAAAGACAGAATTCTTCATTTGATACAGAAGTTGAAATTGCTGTGCACACTTGGATAAAAATTGAATCAGAAATTTTCTACACAGATTGAAACCTGGATGAAATGTTTGGGCAAACGTGTAGCAGTAAATGGCAACTATGTTGAAAAATAAACTTCTAATTTTGAAAGGAAATTCACTCCATTTTAATACCAATTTCATTATCTGGTCTAAAAGTTGTTTTTTAGTACTAGTGACCTCACTTATCAATCAACATTTGTATCAATTAAAATCCATAATTCATTTCATGAATCCCATAATACATAGTTGCATAAAATATATTAGAAAAAAGCAAATTTACCATATGCTATAATCTTTTGTAGATTGTGAAAATTAAATTCCTATTGTTTCCACCCAACAATGCTGATACCTATCAATTAAATACAAATTAAATATCTATCAGCTTCTATTATATAAAATGACTATTCATTATATATTCACAAATGAGCTGTTTGCATTATGGGAAATATTTTAACTGCTGTTTTTTCCTACCCATAAAATAATTAGGTCATGGTTTGCAGCAAGCACTTGTTTCTCCAACATTCCTATATGTTATAGGTTGTAAAATTTTATTGTAGGTGTGTGTGTGTATATATATATATATATATATATATATATATATATATATATAGAGAGAGAGAGAGAGAGAGAGAGAGGGGGGGGGAGGTGTGTACCCACCAATAGTCCACTTTTTATACATTTGTGGAAATTGAAAGAGAAAAACAAAGAACTGGATGAAAGAAAGCATTTAAGGAAGGAACTATAAAGCTGTGCATTATGCCTGAAAAAAAAAAAAAAAAATACATTTTAGAATTCCCTCAACAGGACAGACTATTAAAAAAAATAAAAATGTAGAATAAGTACTTGTTATACTACCTACCACCCCCCATCATTAAGTATTTATAGATTCTTCCATACTTTATGTCATAAAGATCCAACATGGGAGGGGTATACTACACATCTGAATATTATCCAGCAGGAAACTTACAATTTTGCTTATAATTATTCTTGTATCATTACCGCATCGTTTTATATATGTAATTAATTCTTAATTCTTGTCATCAATTCATTGCTGATATATATATATATATATATATATATATATATATATATAAAGGGAAGAGGTTATATTTGTTTCATCGAGAGAAAAGTGTGTATATTAAAAAGAAGAGAGAAACCACAAATGTTTTTGGTTGTAATGTAGATTTTTTAAAAATCCACATTACAACCAAAAATGTTTGCAGTTTCTCTCTTCTTTTTAATATATATATATATATATATACAAGTCACTTACCATGCGCCTGAAAAGGAAACAACGTAGTACTGAAACACAAAAGCTATTATATAGTGATTTCAATATGTTTTTGTTACAATATCTAAAATAAAATAATAATAGTATATTGCCATAATTTGTATTTTAGACTTTTTTAAAAAAGTAAATGCTATGAACAGTGGAATTTTATTCCTTCTTTTCTTTTTCTCATTTGAATATGTATATATATATATATATATATATATATATATGTAAATGTTATACTTTGGGAATCTCATTAAAAACATGACAAGCATATGTAAGTGAAAGTATCTGATGACCAGTTCTATCAATGAACTGTGAAAGTTCAGTGATAGAACTGGTCATCAGATACTTAAAATTCAGATAGTTCCATTGTTCACATATATATGTAACCTGTAAGCAGTATCTACTACCATCTGTCTTCACATGAGGAGTAGACTGAAACATGGCATTGAATGTTCATTAAAGTAAATTAAATAAAGTAATATAAAATTTCCACATATACACTTTCTTATATATATGAGACCTCTTATGTAGTGTGTTGGAATCATATTTTTAAATAAATAATTATATACATATATATATATATATATATATATATATATATATATATATATATATATATATATATATATTACACACACACTCAGCAAAGGACAGCTTGATTTCCTACTCAAGTTCCATATTCTTGTGTCCATCAGGTAAACTTGAATGTCCTAGTCACCTGAAGACCATGAGAACATGCAACTTGAGTACTGACTCAAGCTGTCCTTCATTTGTGTTGACACTGTGATATGTTTTTTGTTCTGTCTAGATAGTCTAGGTGGTTGAGCACCTTAATTTACTGTGTGTTGCAGGTGTTGCCTTTAGTCTTTTTTTTCTTTCCTGGTTCAGTATTTTTTCCTCGTTTAAGATTTTAGGAGTTTTGGTCACACCAACATTGTTGTTTTTTTTTTGTGTGTATATATATATATATATTATAAATTAATAGATTTAAAATATGATTTTTCGCTACACAGTTCCAACCATGTTTCAAAAATGGAAGCTAAAAGCCCTGAATTTAATTTTGTACTTAAATTAAAGACATTAGTTCCATTTCATCCTCAAGCGAATTTTGGAGTAACTTTAAAAATTACTGGGTTTTAAATACACAGCTAAAACAAAATTCATGTTTCCAAGGTTACAGATAATTCTATTTTGCTAGACTAGGGGTGTCTGGGTGTTCGATATGTCTATATTTTAATGTATCAGTTATTGTTACGTTTTGGTAGGGATGTATTTTTCAATGAAATCTAACATCCGTTAAAAGCGTGTCGTCTGGATTTTTTTATTTTTTTTTTGTTAACGGCTAAAATTCTTACGGCATTTTTTCCGTTCTACATTGAGCACTATTTTGTAAAAATAAAAATATCTATAAGAATCCCGGATTATATATCTTACTGTTCTTTCTTTTTATCAATATACATATATATATATATATATATATATATATATATATATATATATATATATATCACCATGAAACATTGTATTCTGAATTGTATGTAAACTGCTTTTTGGAGGGGCGCTCTCAGAATAGAATAGAAAAATTTAAATGCTAATCTTTAAAAGTTATCAAAATATGATTCTTTTTCTTTAGTTTTGATGGAAAAGTTTGTGTTTATACAGTGATAAAAATCATTAAATAATTAAACGAAGAAAATGGAAAGAAATATTATTGTATTAAAAGCTGAAATGAAGGGATCTAAAAAAGAACAATATTAATTCTTGAATCATTATAGAGAAAAAATAAAAGCAATAATATTAATAAAAGTGTTATGATAAGCAGTGGAATTTTAACCAAGTCAATGACATTTTATTAATGTTAATTATGTTTTTGATGTTATTTTAATTTCTCTATTCCTAAAAAAAAAAAAAGTTTAGAAACAATTCAGAATACAATGTTTCAGAAAATAACATAAAAAATAAAAAAAGTAATTTAGGGCAAGATGCTGGTGAAAAATGAATTTCAAAATAAAATATACACCATGATTTTGAAATTTCCTCATTCATTTTGCCTGATACAAAATATTGAAGAATGCATGAAACAAAAAAAAGATTGATTTCCATACACAAGTAGCTGAAATTAGCAGTGATGATCTATTCTGGAATTAATATAATTTAAAAATTAATTTATGGCTTTAATATTTACTTATAAGACAGTTAATGACAAAAAAAAAAGAAATAAATAAGATATATGCTTGCTAATTAAGTTATTGACTTTCAGAAATACCATTTATCTATATTCTGAAACACACGCACATGGAAGCACAGTGGAGTAATGGATAATGACTTGGATTGAGGAATCAGAGAGCCAAGTTTGAATTCCAGTTGATTTCATTACCTTCACTTATGTGCAAATAAATTTGGGGAATGTATGAATCCAGCTCTTCTCTCCACAGCTATGAGTAAATAGTAGGACAGACTAGAGAGGCAATCCCAATGTGTGGAAAGTGCCTAAAAAAAACCATACCACATGTTGACCCAAGTTTTGTGAGTGAAATTGTACAGACAGAACTATTTGGCAGTTGTCGATGATTGTGCTAGCACAAAATCACAAGTCATTATGACTGAGGAGTTGAGTGTACAGGCTTTGTTCAGACTGTTGATTATGCCAGATAATGCACTCTCTCCCAGAAACTGTAACTAAGGTCCGCTGAACAAATGTGTTTGAGCAGGCACTTGAAACTTGGATTGGCTAGCCACCCTAATTGACAGGCATACATACTCAGATATGAGTGACCAGCCACATATAAACATATTCAAGATTTCAGAAACTGTTTTCAAATACTCCAAAGTATAGTTAAATATTTATATAGTAAGTAAACACTGAGTTTCTTTCTTTACCAAAAATAAATAACAGCTTTTTAATTTTACTAGAATTATGCAATCATTAATCATCCCAGATAACAACAAATCAGAAATATAATCTTTAATCTTCATTGGGATATAACACTAACACTAACAGTTATCAGCACAAGCCAAGTTCAAATTTCCATTGCATTCACTTTCACATAAATGCCCTTGGGAAAGGCATGACTATTTTCCCCACAACTGTGGGTTAAATAACAAGCTGGGCTCTCTACTCTTGAGCTACAAGTCTTGTGGAAGGAAAACTGTAAATTCCAGATCGTGAAGAAGGCAATAGGAAACCACTCTCTAGTATTATGGCAATTCATTCACAGATAAAAAAAAGAAGGAATTTGTGGGGAGTTCGCCTGTGCGCTGAAGGAATATGACATTTAAAAAGAATAATTTCTAATGAATGTTTGAATAATGAGAACTTACACGAAATATTAAAAAAAATCTTTCCGTTTAGAAAATTCGGTGGGGAGGATTTGTAAGATATGCATCCTGAGCACGCAACTAGAAGCAGGAAATAACGAGAGAGAGAGTGAGAGAGTACAAAGCTAATTCGTCACCTTCTCCATTTCTAATTTTCTATTAATTCCTTTTCACCCGTGCACACGTGATATTTCGTGACGAATATTTGTTTGTTATTTGATATGTTACAAATTATGTAAAAAAAAAAAAAAATATGCATTTACGTAAAATCTGTCTTGACAGAAAATGAAAAAATTATTTTTTCGGGTCGTTCTTAAAACGAATATGGTAATTTTGAGGAGAATTATTCAAAAAGATGTTTTTCGTGTTTTAATTATTATTTTTTTTTCACAGCTTTTTAGAGTTCAGTCGACCGATCACTCTCTTCTTAAACGTTGACATGAAATGTGAGTAGTACACAATACATTGTACAACTGAAGAAGACCTTAGAACGAATCGGCTGACCTCCCACCCCCAAAAACACGAAAACCCGTGCATAAAACTAAAAGAAAGAACGGGGTTCACTTGACCAGAATCTGGCCAAAATACTATTTTTTAAAGTGTCACACAACCAAACCTCTATTCACGCCATCGATTCATTCTATAGTACACGATTTTTTTGTTTATTTTTAATTACTTTCGTTTTTTAACAACTTAAAGACCTACTGATTGTCGAATATTTTGAATGCGTTTTTATTGCAAAGTAAAAGAAAAGCAGAAAAAAACAAATGCGTGTGTTGACTTTCTTTCGTTTGAAAAACTAAAGTTAAAATAAAAAAAAACGACGCTTCATTGTTAGATTACTTAAAAAAAATTCTCGATGAGACAACGCAAGAAATGATTATTTATGTCATTTTTCATCGCTTAAAAATTGGGATGATCGATCACTAAAAAAAGTGTCAATCATATTTTGGGGCAATAAAACAAAACACAATAAATATAAAATTAAAAATTGAGTAATAATTTATATATTTGGATAGTTGGTGGTTTTTTTTTTTACAAAATACAATATAAAAAATTATTAATACATCTCTTTTTCATTTAAAAAAAGTGATATTTTCTTTTTGTTCATTTCATAGGAAAGTGGAAATGGAAACTGAAAGGAGTGACTTTTCAATGCCGTATACATTTTTTTTATTTTTTTTGAACGACAGTCCAACAGAAGTTAGATAAAAAAAGTCGACTAGAAAATAATTTTAAAAAGGAAAAAAAAATAATCGCAGTCAATAAGGTAAAAAAAAAATAAAAGCTCTACACATGATTAGATCAGTGTAAGTTGTTTGAAAAACTAAAGTGGCCATTTCATTAGCAAAGCAACATATTTTCAAAGATCAGTTAAATTTAACTGTTAAATTTGGCTTCTTAGTAATAAAAAGAAAGATTAGTAAATTGAGATTTTTCTTAAGAGGAATTCTTGGTTAAAAAATTGTGCTACTGCTCAGCAGTATTACAAGGGACTGACGCACAGAAGACGTAAAAAATTAATAATGTGGCGAAACTAAAATAAATATAAAAACTCATTCCAACCCGAATTAAAAATATTCTTCTAGCGAATCTAGTGGTTAGTGTTTTAATCGGTGACATCACAAAAATCTAGGAGTTGGGTGACTTTAGAGAAAAGCACACTACTAGTTCAGTTTTTTCTCTCTCTCTCTCTCTCTCTCTTCAGTGCAATATAGACGATGTCAGCTGAAAACTTGACACATTGAGGTTGAACAGCTGATATTTCAAGACTGGGATGAAAAAAAATCTCGTTTTATAACTTAATATTGTAAAATTGTAGATAATAAAATAAAATTTGATATATTCTCTCAAAGAAAAAGTAAAAAACAACAACAAAAAACTAAGACTTTGATAAGCACACGAAAAATGTCAGAAAGTTAGTAACTGCAGTGTCGTGCAAGAATATCAGGAGAAAATTTCTTCAAACAATAAGAAAACACAGATAAGACGAGGAACTTGAGGGCTAAGCTAATCTTGTATTAGAAAAAAATTGAAAAGAATACTCAATGTGTTATTTTGCCAAGTTGATGGCAATCCATCATGCATTTGTGCACAAACAAGTGGCAACAAAGAAGCCGTGAATATCGCATTTAATTTTAACTGGATAAATTGAGATACAAAAATGATCGCTACAAAAAAATAGGTTTTGTTTTTTCTGGTTTAAGAATAAGATCAATGTTTTTATTTATGTCGATGACGAGTAGCCTTAAGTTTCGGATAGATGGAACCTCAGCTTTTCAACCTTTGCTATACCAATGAGCCTAAATGCGACCTACTCGTAGAAGCAAACCGGGTAGGTGTGTCCATCAAACATCATTTTAAAGATGAGGCTTACTAGTTTCTTCCATAACATTTTTTTTCATTATTCATTTTTAGTGCTATTTCTTGAAAGTTCAGCGTCGGTCGAAAAATAGGTTAAACAAGGTTATTTTTTAAGTTTATAGTTAATTAAATTAATTAATTTAAAAAATTCAGCTGGCTTACCATTTTTCAGTGTCGAGATTTTAATGACAAAAATACTGAAAAATGAAGTTTGATTACTTAGATTAAATTATTAGAAAGATGAAGCTGATAACTTTGATGCAATCAAAACAAAATCCTATCAAATTGGCATGATCAGTAATTTATTTTTAGAAAAAGTTAAAAAATCTTCCTTTTTGCATCAAATAAATGAAAATAAAATAACACTTTGATCAAGAAGGAATTAACAAAAATCAGAACAAATTAAAGATTTCTTTAATTTTCAAGCTTTGTTTTGGAAAGTGTACGTAGTTGTGTAAAGATTTTTTTTTAAATCAAATAAATTTAAATAATTAGGCTTTCTAAAGTTATGACACTATGAAACTAATGCTCCATAAAAGTATTTTTAAAAATATTGTTTACTTTATTCACTTATAACATCTTCTTTGAATTAAATAATTCAATTTTTTATTTGATCCGAATTCTTTGAACAACGATTTTTGTTGACAAAACTGCGAAGAAGAGTAGAGGTGATTGAAAGCATTAAATTATTTCTTAAAGATTTTTGAATGAAAATGAAAACAATAGCTAATGATCAGAAGATATATAATTCATTTCTTGTAGAGAAAGAAGAAAAATTATCATTAGGTCACTTTTACTGGCGCGTGATAAAAATAAATAGAGCATTACTCACCCAAGGACCAGGTCTCTAGCCAGTTGTTATATTGACTTATTTAGTAGGACACTGCAAAGGGTAGATAACTCTGAAACAAAATTCTGCTAGTCGGTGCTTTCATTAAAACTCATATTGGGACTAAGTAAAAAACCTTTTGCTAAAGTCGATGTAAAAATATTGTTTAGTGTTGTTATTCTTAATTTCTGTTTTCCGTTCGATATACCGTAAGCTTTTCCGATCAGGAAATTACCTACTCAACTCTCATTGGCAGCTTTTATTGAATTACGAAGGTTTCGTACGTCACTCAGAATCGGATAGTAAAAAACACTAAACAGAACATTTAAAATAAAACAACTACCGTAGTTTTTTAAACTAACAGATTCTAAGATGATTCGGCGTTGCCCGGCATAAAATAGCTTTTTTTATCATCATTATGAAAAAAGGTTTATGCTTTTAAAAATTAAAAATTCATACAGTATCCCCTTAAAATGAAGCGCTAAGCTAACAATTATTATTTTTTACTCCATAGGCTACAGTACACTGCTTAATTCAGATCTTTTTTCGTTGCTTTAAAAAACAAAGAATGAAAAAATAATTTAAAAGTTTAATTGTATTTTTCTTGCCGAAAATCCTTCAAATATTGTCTTCAAACTTTTGACACGGTAAAACTGCAAACATTTTATATACACTTAGAGAATCCAAATAAAAATGATTTTTACAGTGTAACCCGGATATAAGAGAAACCCCGGATATAAGAGATTTTTCTGGTCCCAAATTAGAGTCTGTGTTAAGACCAAACCCGGATATAAGAGAAACCCAAATACAAGAGAAACCCGGATATAAGAGACTTCTCCGGTCCCGACAACTCTCTTATATCCGGGTTACACTATATAATTTTACAAGAAACAGGACTCCCTGTTCGAGATATATAAAAAAAAAAAAGAAGATTGAAATGTTTAATGATTCTCCAACATAAATTAAATTGCTGATTTGACCCGAAACTAATACCATGAATTCAGTTTTTCTTTCTAGTGAATAAGAAAAAGAAAATGCAAATTAAATTTCTTTTTTTCTTACGAGACTTCAAATTATGAAATGTTAACTTCGGGGAAGTGTGAACGAAAAACCCTTTTCTACTAAAAAGTAGAAAATGCTTTAAATTTTATCATTATTTATTTTTAGACATTTTATTTATTTTTTCAGTTGTATTTTAAAAAGTTATACTTTTACTAAAAGAAAATATATAGTACTTTTTTGTAGGTTATCTATCGCTACTTTTTAAATTAATTTTTTCCAACTTTTTTCACAAATACAGATGTGCAAAAATATACTAAAGATTCGTTTAGCAGTCTGAAAAAAGAAAAAAGAATAATTAAAAAACATTTAAAAAAGCACTTCTAACTTTAAAAGATCACCAATACGTAAATTAAATAAAAGATGTCTACAGATAACCGACAAGTAATGCATTTTAAAAAGTGGTAAAAAAAAAACATAACCCACAAGTATCCTTCATTTATTTAAAAAGTAGCAATAGATAACCCACAAATATCCTTCATTCATTATCATTTATAAAAGTACATTAAAACGAAAAAGGATGTGTAAGCTCCTGTTAAATAGCAGATTTATTAGATGGGTGTAAAAGTTCTAAGCATCATCTTCCTTTTTGAAAACAATATTTGGACAGCATCTCATCACAACTATATTTTTGTAGAAGATTGTTACTGGAGTTGAAATGTGGGTCCACTTTGATAATCCAAAGTATAGAAAATCAATGGTGGACTCAGAAAATACTGCAGCATTAACAGGAAACTTAACATTTTTGGAAAAAATCATTGCTCAGTATTTGATGCAATATAAAAGGCTTATTGTATTCCAGGCTCTGATTGGTTAGAATGTTAGCATTCTGACCTGGAGACCTAGGTTTGAATCTTACTATGGTTGATTTATCAAGGCTGACTTCTTCATAATATTACCTAAGGAAATAATCCCATCATGCTAGGAAGTGCCTGAAAATCATACCAATCTAGCACAAAATCATTTCAGTGTACTACTGCACAAACCAGATTATGAGCTCTCTGCCAGAAACTGTAACCAAGATCCATTCAGCATAGCTGCAGTATAAACCACAAGTTGGCTCTGTGGGTATTGAATATGTGAAAATGTGATAATACCAGATAGTACTGAATTCTTAACTGCCTCTTGGTCCCTCCTTCCAGATTTTGAAGGCTGGTTTGAATTTAGAGTTTTCCTTCTCCTAGATCCAAGGCTATAGAACCTAGTCTGTCCTTGCTATTTACCCATAGTTGGGGGTAGAAGAGATGGATTCATACCCTTCCCAAGGGTACTAGCAATAGAGATTAGCTAGACATTCTAGTAGATGGATATATTTGGAAACAAATAGCTAGTCATTATTGTATTACAAATTTCTGAAGTTGGATGAAACCATTACTACACAGCTTTACAGTTATCATTTTTGAAGTTTTGAAGAAAAAAGACCATTTTCAGAACAGGAAAGCAGGAATATTATATTGTTACATGGACATTCTTAACAATTATTATTTTTTCCATAAAAAAAACAATGGATTTGGAATGAGAAATTCTTCCTCATGCTTGGTGCCATTAGATTATCATTTATTTCAGTCAATGCAGCATTCTTTGTTTGATCAAGAATTTTAAAGATGTCTTCAATGTTTAAATTTCATTGACAACCTGACTACATCAAAGACAGTGTCATTTGATGAAGATGGAATTCAAAACTTTCCAGAACACAGGCATAAGTTCATAAAATGTCAAAGAAACTATTTTGATGATGAATTATTATTAACTGATTTTAATAAAAATTTCTGAAAGATTTTGTATATACCTAATATTTTATCAAAAGGAGAATTAGCCCAATATTTTAATCAACTTAAAAATATACTTTTTAACTCTTTTCCTATAATTTTATTTTAAAATTGATAGATAAAACTTTGTTAAGGATGAAATTAATTCTATAATAATAGTAATAATAATAATTATTTTTGTCTTAAAAATTGTTTGGCTATAGATTCTGTTTCTAATAAGTTGTATTATTCAGTCATGGCATCTGTGGGGTATTGACCCCAGGATTCTTGGAAAATGTCCAACTTTATATAAATATGAATAGTTGACATACTGTAAGAATGAATAAAATAATTTTGTCAGGAAATCTACACTTGAAGAAAAATTCCAAACTTTTATAAAAATGAATTTTTATCAATAGGATATTTGTATCATTAGAAAGAAGAAATAATGGATAAATTCTCATGAAAATTATTTGCATACACTCTACAGAACTGAAATATTTGTAAAAAGTAATAGTGTGAAAAATCATTTACCTGTAAATAAATAAAAGAAAAAACTAGCATTAGAAAACTTTTAAGTAAAAACACATCAATTATAAAAATCTACCAAAAATCAATTGTTGAATTTCAATAAAATTTTTGGTACTTTTGAAAAATAAAATTATAAAAAAGAAATTTCCTGTTCAAATTTTGGAGAAATCATAACAAAGGATGGAAACAGTAAATGAAAAAGACATGAGGTGACCAATGCTTAAACATTGAGGACTAAATAGAGGCTGGGGGTTTGCAAAATGGCAGTAGGTTGTAGCAGGTTCTGCCTACATAATCTCTTCATTTATGCTCATCAAATTCATTTTTTTAACTCAAATATTTTTAATCTGTAGTTAATTAAATCCATGGATTTGAAAGCTGCAGGCACAGAGCACTAACTGCAACTCATTACTTCCCACTTTTTGTTATATTTTTAATGTGTCATGAAGTGTTAAATGCAGTATAGGTCATGTATTGCACACACATCTAATGAGGTTTGAGCAAAATGTTCTGAAATATTCTGTTATCAAAGGGATTTTCCAAAAACATTTTTATAAAATGGTAGCAAAAATTTCTTTATTTCAGGTGGAGTGATTTCAAAGAAGAGAAAGTGAGTGAGAAAAAGAATGAGAGAAAAAAGAAGGGAAGATATAAGTGTTTAAAATCATCTGTCAATACCTCATAAATAATGGACTATTTCATTTTGATTGTGTGGTGAGATATATCAAAAACACTACATGGTTTAAGAAAGAAAGTAAAAATGGAAAATAGAAGTGTTTGAAGTCTGTTTCAGTGAAATGGAAAATGTAAATTTCAAATCTTTTCATGATTGCTGTTGTAATATTTTGTTAAAGTTGTTAAGCTGAAATATTTAACTATGTGATAAGGAAATTTCTATAAATATTTTATTGCCGTAGATCTCTTCATGAGCATAAGCTCAATCATTAACTTAAGAAGAATTTTCATCAGAAAATTCAAATAGGAAAACAATGCCCTCCCTTTGTTAGTTATTTCCTTAGTTAGCTTGCATGAGTGTTATGCTTTGCATTACTATTGTATTCAGGTGTAAAAATGTATTTTGGCATTGTGGTCTTATATACTATACTGTATCATGGAATCTATATATTTCCAATTGAGCAAGAAAATTACTTTTAATTTTGCAAAATCTTGCTGTTTAAAACATCAACAGCTTTTAGAGACCTGAAATCACTACATATAACAATCTCTTCTCTATGGTATGTACAGATGTTCATATTTAAATACATTTTAAAATGAAAAGAAGTATATTTTGACATACCAACTGATGTGGTATTTCATTGCTATTTTATAGTTTGCATTACATTTTTTGTTTCCTGACTCAAGTTGGATCAAGTACTTGAGACCTAAGTGTAAAAATATCATTTACATATCATTGTACATAAATTATTTCTAGGTGCATTAAATACTGAAGAACTAAGTAGGTTCACAACTATGACTGCCATTTGAATATATATATATATATATATATATATATATATATATATATATACTGTTAATATCTAGGATATTTACCATGCTGGTCTTGCAGCCAAAAAATCAAGGAGATCTAACTATAAAAGAATATAATTGTAATTATGCTATACAGTGCTCATTTAAATTTTTTACATTCCATGGAGTTAAGAGACCTCAGATCTATTAATTTCATGTTCAGCAACTCAGGCAGTGTCAATGACCAAGATTTTACCTGAGGGAACCATCACAAGTGTTGTTGCTAATGATCAGGAAGTTCAGACTTCAACTAATCACAGCCTAATAGTTGGTGACACGGGTGAGAGTGCTGAAAACAGAACCTAGTACAAAATCATTAAATACAAGTCAGGCTCTGGATATACAGGATACCATAGATAAAAATGGATATTATTAAACTGTTTTAAATAATAATAAGAGAAACAACCAATGAAATTTTCTGGAAACATGAAATCAGTTTATTGGCATTACTGAGTCAGCCTGTAAAAAAATTAGGGAAATTTTTGTGGAGGAATAACTTTTTAAAATTAGCATTAGACGTTCATATACGCATCAGATCAGAATAAAAAAAAATTGTTTTTTATTATTTTATAAGTGGTGGGTAGACCTATTCATAATATTATATATATATCATGTGTCAAATCAACCCCTATCAAATTAAATTGATCCCTAACTTTTGAAAGAGTTATCCTTACTTTATTTTTATTTACAAATGTTAAGTTTGAAACTATGCCTATGTCATTGATGTCTTTGTAGGATTATTATTATTATTATTATTGTTGTTGTTGTTGTTGTTATTATTACTATAAATAGATAAAAATAAAATAATAAGAATAAGAATAAAGAAAATTATAAATAAAATAAAACAATAACATAAAAATGTTGAACAAAAAATAAATTAATAAAAATTAAAAATAATAAAAAAAATACTCCTAGCATGCAACAAAAACTGTTCCTGTCAAAAATATGGACATCCCACCAAAAGATGTTAAATTCAATCTCTTTACCATGAACCTTGGTATGGGCAACATGTGTCCAACTTCTATCTGTGATATGGCTTGCAATACTCCGGAATAAATTCTCCCTTTTATCACATGTACCATAAAGCAATAGTCACTTAAAAAATACTCCCCCCCACAATATACACAAAAATATAAATAAATTGTATGAAATTAATGTACAATTTACCATACTTCTCCTGTTATTTGAATACGTTTTATTTTTGGTCAAGTATACTTTTATCTCCGTGAACATGAAGCTAATTTCTACTGATATGATGTGAGTGGACCCCCACAACATTTTGGTGACCACTGATATGTATAAGAAAAAACAACCATTTACCCACATCTTTTGTCTTGATTTGGGATTTTCTTCATTTGTTAGATAATTTTATTTTATTTCTTTTTGAATTAAACTTTTTTTTTTACTTTTTCAGAAGCAAACTTGGAGAATAATAATTATTTTTCATAAATGAATAAAGAAACAGGTTTATATTTTATTTATATAAGTTATTTATTAATTTATTTAAATGACTTTATTATGGAACGAGAAACCCAATTAAAAACATGCATCACGATGATGACTATTTCTGAATCCTGTTAAAAAAAAAGAGAAATAAGAAATATTTAAAAATGAGGAAAATCCCAAATTGAAGGAAAAACCCAGCAAACACGGATTTATGTGCCCGCAATAAGACGGAGTGTCAAAAGGATGTTTTTTCCCATTACACCGCTTTTTGAACTACCTTCACTTTTCGACAATAATGTTTTAAAATCAGCGATTAGGATTGGATTATAAAACATATGAAAAATGAATTTAATACGTTTTCTTTAGAATTGACAACAAAAATAATAAACACTATTTATTTAATTAGTTTGTTTATTTACACTACTACTTATTTATTGGAATGGTTAGCAAACGTCGACTTACCAATTTAAACGGACTTCACTTCCTTAGAGCAGGTTCATATAATTTAAATGTTTATAAATTAAAAATTGTTTTCAAATTTATTTCTTTATAAATTGGTATATAAATATTGCATTGCATTTTTTTAGTTCTAATTGTACTGTATTTAAAATTCTTGTTTGTAAATAAATATTTGTAATAGTGTTTGTTGTGTAAATTCTCATTAAGAACAACAAAAAAATATATAAATTCACTTTCATACTGTTTTAGGTTTTATTCCAAATGCTAATTATTACTTTTTATAACAATAAACATTGCTGAAGGTAGTTAAAATAAAAGCTGTGTCATGGGGAAAAGCCCGGAAAACTGTCCTTTTTGCACTTCGTCTTCTTACGGGTACGAACGTCCATGTTTGCCAAAGAAAAACATCGGTAGTATTCAGTTCAAGGATGTAACCAGAATTCAGTCTTAAATTCTGACTTAGAAAATTGATATATAAATAAAAATATTCTTTTTGTCAAACAATCCAAAAATATGCAGTTGTTAGAAAAATTACATTTTGGTGCAAGACCACCGCGTAATTTGGCACTTTGATTCATACAGAAAGGCACAATGAATTAACATTTCATTTATTTATGTGACATTTTATTTCTTTTGCTTCTCTGTTCATAATTTATGTCAGGTTAAAGCAGACAGTCACATAAAATTCAAGCGATATATCCAATATGCCAGTGTTCTGTCGTTTGAACAGCATGCTAAAAAAAAAAAAAAAAAAAAATTTACAAATACAACGAGATACAATGACCCTATTTGGAAGGCTGAGGAATAACACTTATCAGAAGTGCTGATATATATATATATATATATATATATATATATATATATATATATATATATATATATATATATATATATATTCTGGGTTCTATAGCCTTGGATGGCAACTGGTCTAAGAGAAGGACAACTCTGCATCCAAAACCTGCGGAGGGTCGTTTGGGTCCTTGTGACACATAGTGCACCAGGTCTCTGAATTTGGCCCTTCAAAAAGTGTGGATGGTTCTGCACAAAACCTTCACCACTATAATCAAATCTCCTGTGCTGGTGTCGAGCTGTTTGTTCCTAGGAACTGATCTGCTTGATCCTCATACATTGAATTTGATTTGATATATATATATATATATATATATATATATAATTCAAACCTTGGAATTATATATATATATATATATATATATATATATATATATAATTCCAAGGTTTGAATAAGCTGCTGTAAATAAAGTCTTCCCCAAATTAGCCTTATATATATATATATATATATATATATATATATATATATATAAAAAGCAGGATGTGTGTGTGTGTGTGTAATGAATACACAGCCGCAATTTTCGACAGATTTGCACCAAAATTTACATGCACATGCTCTAAGTTAGCGGGAAGGTCAAGACCAATTTTGCATTTCCCAACTTCCATTGATAGTGGAAATAATCGATTTTTTCATGCTTCTACAGCATTTTTCATCTAGTTTGCAGACATTTTGTACTGGCCAGAGTGAGAGCGTATAGCTGGCTGCCACGAATAGGCAGGAAGATTCTATTGGCCAGTGTGAGAGCCAACAGCTGACTGACACTAATGTTAACTAGCATGCAAAAAAAATCAATAGCTGCATTCGTCACAAGTGGGAAAAATTTAAATCTGCATGGCACTTTACTCCAATTGGCTCATTCGCTTGCTTAAACTCAAGGTTGATTCTGATTCCGCAGAACTGGGTTGGGTATAAAAAAGTATTTGTTGTTAACATTCTTTTTTCATTCATTTTTTCCAGTTGCGAGCCCTTTTTTAAAGCTGATCGTTTTGTGTTCATTTTGTTTAGTTCTTTTTTCATAACAGATTTGATGTTTAGTATAGAACTTAGAAAAAATTTGCGGTGTGAGAGGCAAGAAGTAAGGCATGTAGCAACATCAGCACAGCAAAGGGCACTCCTTTAAAAGCAAAGGAAGGGCAAAAATATTTAAGTCAAGTGATAGCAATTGCTGTATGAGTTGTACGATTTTTGAATCAAGCACGGGCAATGCCGGGCTATGCTGCTAGTATATATATAATCTTGTCATTTTCAACATTTACTTTGTCCAGAGATTAAAAAGAAACATTATGTAAATGACTCATTTCTTGTTAAATTAAGGTTTTCATATGCAGTAGATTATAATGTACATGTAAATGAACTGAATCTATACATCTAAAAGGTTTTATTCCATGATTAATAAGCAAATGAATTTAGTTTTGTAATTAACCTTTTTCACTGACTTCATTTGCTGTGCAGAAAGTTTATCCTGACACTGAAGGTGACTAATCTCTGAACAATAGCATGTTCGAATTTCATAGTTGTGCTGTCATGTGCCACTATGACAACAGAAAATAACTTTAATTGAAATTAACATAAAGGATACTGCAATTGAGAGGCCTTGAAAAAATGCAGTTGGAAGGGAAGTAATATTAATAACATAGCATGCTAATGGTTAAAGCTAATTTCTCAGTGTAAAGCAAATATAAAAATACATGTGAATTTGATGTTTTTCTATAATCCTAATACTGAAGAGCTCCCGAAAAGAGTCACTGAAAATGTCAAAAGTTTCTTTGCTTGCATTAGAAGAAAAAGCATTTTTATTTAGTGTAAAACAAGGTGATGAATTTAGAAAATTCTCAAAATACTTTACTGATATTATCTTTTGCTATAAGTAAATGTTTTTATTATTATTAGAATACAGGGTGTTTCAGAATTAAATACCTATTTCAGGGAAATCAGACAATTAAAAAAAACTCACTTTTTTATTTTTGTTCATGTTTAATATACATTAGAAGTATAAATTTTTAACTTTATTTATAACTTTATAATTGTTTTCTAATTTTATTTTCATTCCTTCTCTGTACCCTATTAATAAAGAATACACAAGAAATGCATTTTTGTTGAGCCCCTGGATTTCTTTACAAGGGGTTTCATAAAAATAAAAGTTTATTGCCAACTGATCAATAGCTTAGCTAAATTTAAAGAATACATTCATTTAGCTGTAGAAGAGATAACTTCTGAAATGCTTCAAAATGTGTTTCATAATATTAAGGATAGATTTGCCTGATTTCATGGAAACAGATATTTAATTCTGGAATAGCATGTATAATAATTCTTTTTAATTAAAATGATTGCCATACATTTTTGATGCAATGATACATGTCATATAACAGAATTTACAAAATTCTCTGACTGGAAGTGCTTCTCAATTTGAGAATAAAATATGGGACAATGGCCAAATGTATAAAAGCATTTGTTTGTGAATTTGATGACATAGTTGTGATTTCAATCCCTGGGTCAGGCAGTGTTTACTTGTACTCAGTGGAAATGGACAAGTAATAACTGAACAGAATATAAATAAGAACTAGACGATATTCTTAGGCATGAACTGTGGAACGAGAACAGCCTAACCCTGTAGATTAAATAAAGGGTTCAGTTCAGAATTCCCTGTAGGTTACCCAGATTGATATATACCTGAGGAAGGCCAGAGATCACAATGACCAAAATGTTGTGATAAAAATAACAAAGATGAGGACAATAGTCTGAATATAAATAGTGTAAATAAGAATAAAATACCTGTCAGATTTTTATAAAATTCTATTTACTGCAAAGGTATATCTTAGAAATATCAAGGATTGTTTTATTTTCATTTTGGGCAAAACTGACCATTTTAGATCATGACTGGTCATCCTCAAAAATAAAAGAATAAAGAAAACAAAATTCTACATTCTATGAAGTTATATTTTCTTTGAACTAGAAAAATTGTGCCATAAGTTTTGAATTAACCATTTTGGCAATAAAGGTGAAAAAACCTTACTGTTGATACGAGTAAAAGTTTTAAATAAGGAATAATGTTGCAATATTAAGCAACAAATTATGTTAAAAAAATTAAAATAAAACTCAATACTATGTAAGTTTTGATGATATAATGAAAATTAATGAAATCAAAGTTTTTATTCTTTGTCCTATTTTATTCTTTTATTAGATGAGGTTAACTTTTAACTAATAATGCTAATTCTGTCTAAATTTAAAGGATTGTTGTGGGCATATGCTGGTTATATTTAAGTTGGAAAACACGTGTCTCCTGGTGTATTTATCCCACAACAAAAAAGGTGGACTCAGAATGTGTGTCCAGATAATAAAACGAAAAGTAACAAAATCATATACATAGACAAATGATAAGTACATATTAACAAAACAACGATATACATAGACAACAGAAGATTGTTGTATGTTACAAAACAATGAATATGAAAGAAGAAAACATTTAAACTAATGAAGGTGTTTGTGTAGAAGTGTAACAAGCATGTTTGATAGACACATGTATATATGCACGTGTATGAGACAGTTTGAAAGTCAACAGAGGACCAAGAGAAGTGAATGTGCCTCAGCAGCAACGTTCTTATCTACATGTAACTACATTTGAAAGTTAGAGAAAAATAATGGAAAGATAGGATGATAGAGGGTTACTTCTTACTTATAGGCTTAAGGAGCATCCCCTATTGGCATTTTTTTAGGAAAGTAAGTTGCGTAACTCCACAAGATAAATAGGAATATACTTTATAAATTATTTGTATTTATAATTCAGTTTTATTCATTATGTTTCCTTCAATATAGTTTTTTTTTGTTTTTTTTTATCAGTATAGGGATTTCTCATACAGAAAACAAAATAACAATCCTTTAACTCCTTAGAGAGACACAAAAAAGATTCTTAGTGTGAAATTGAAAGAAAAAAATAGGTTTATTAACAATTTATGTGGAAAGGTGTACTCAAAAATATCCCCTCATAAAAATTAGGCTTAGAGAAAAATACTCATGAGAAAGTAGACTTACATTAGTTCATAAAATTAAAATGTGATTGATAGAGGGAGGCTGAAAGTTCACAAGGTATTATTAATGTTCTGACTTGCCTGGAGTTGATAGGCCAGTGTAGCAGTGAAACCATCTGTGATTGAATGTGTAGTGACAATGAAAGTCATACACAGCATCACCATAATCAAGCTCAGAATCAAGGCTTATCAAAAAAAGTTGTGCCCAAACACTTCATTGTTTGATAATGTCTGTCCATAAATTTGTATACATATCAACTCTATATTACATTGCATACACCCTGATTCAGTCATCCTGGGTATTATGATAAACTACATCTGGCAGCAAGGCCTCTGATTGGGAGAATGAAGGTTTTGAGTAGCATGGAACCACTTCTTAATTGCTGTTGTTGCCAGACCCACCCAGACTCAGGGTGGTAGCACTTGTTAGGGTCCCAGTTATGGGAAAACAGTGAACCACCAAAAAAAATTTTTATAATAAAATGAGCAACAATACATTTTTATACCAAAATGACAATCAACACAACACTAAAAAAATATATAAATACGTTTTTATAGTAAAATTATCAACAATGCATTTTATGATCTAGAGACTATATAACTAAAAAAACATAACTTTACCCTGAAAGCATAAAATTATGGACAAAATATGTAGATCTCGGTATTAAATAACTCATAGAAGTTGATATGCCACTAAACAAAATCAACCAAGCAACAATATATATATAGTAAAATTACCAACAATACATATTTAAAGCAAAATGACCAACATTTTATCTGTAGTTGAAGCTATAAAATTGTGCTCAAAATATGTAGATTTTAGCATTAAATAACCCATAGTGATTCATATGCCACTAAACAAAGTCAACCAACCAACAATACATATTTATAATAAAATTACCAACAATACATATTTAAAGCAAAAGGACCAACAATATGTTTTATCAGTAGTCAAAACCATAAAATTGTGTTCAAAATATGTACATTTTGGCATTAAATAACCCATAGAGGTTGATATGCCGTTAGACAACATCAATTATCCAACAACTCTGATTCAGTTAGTGTCATCCAGATTATGAAATAATGACCTTGCTTTTATCTCAGAATTTCATGGAAATAGTTTTATCACAAGCATGGAGTAGCTTGTGAGTATCAAATTTAGTACTTAAGATCTGCAAGCATTGGCTGACCTGGAAGGGGACAAGTGAAGTGGTTTGCCGCAGGTAACATGTTTTGGTGAGTGGGATTTAGGTGAATTAAAATAATAAAGTAACACACAAAATTACTGGTGCTATTTTCCCTCTCGATCAACTCGTTCTATTTTTACCAAAATTTACTTTATGATTAAGTAATAATGGAAAGTGTGACATTGAGATGGCCAAAGTATTAAGAGACAGAAAAAATTCATTAGAAACAAGCAAACAAACAAACAAAAAAGTACTGAATTGATACATGATATCTGTCCTCCTGCACTGCAGTGAATGTGTTATAGTGAAACACACCTATTCTATAGTTAATAACTCTCCCACCTATAATAACTAGGAGTAGTAAGAGTAAAAGGTCAATCGCGGAGTCGGTCAGTCAGTCGGATATTAAAGTATCAGCCACCCCAACTAGATTACTGCGTCATTACCTATTATATCAAGTTCCTAACGTTTTGTACGTCGAACCTATTTTAGGACCGCCTTAGTACAAACACAAGCCTCCATGGTGAAACCACTACATAACAACTTGGCGACGAGGGATTCGAACTCATACGGAGGAAGAAAAACCTTTCACATTCTACAAAACTTGACGACGAAGGTTCGAACTCATACGGAAGAAGAAAAAAAACTTTCGTTCGCCATACAGCACTTGGCGATGGGGTATTCGGATTCATACGAAGGAAGAAAAACATTCGTACTCCATAACACACTTGCCCACGAGGATTCGAAATTCATACGGTGGAAGAGAAAAAAAAAAATTTTTTACCCGCCATAACAAAAAAAAAAAAAAGTACGAGTATTAAAACTCATACAAAGAAAAAAAAATTGCGTTCGCCACAGTATTGTTCGGCGAAGGGATTCGGATTCATACCGTGGAAGAAAAAAAAATTCGCTCGCCACATTATTTGGTGACGAAATTCGTACTCATACGGAAAAAAAAAAAAAGAAAATTCGCCCGCCACATTATTTGGTGACGAAATTCGTACTCATACGGCGGAAAAAGAAAAAAAAAAAACTTGCTCGTTACAATTTTCGGCGACAACATCTCGGATTCACATTTAAAAAAAAAAAAAAAATAACTTGGCAAAGTTTTTCGAAATAAAAGAGAAAAAAAATTGGCAAAGTTTTTCGAAAGACAAGACGTCAACTTAGTGACGAAAAAATCAGTCGTATTCTCAACTGAGAAAAGAATTTTTTTCTTTCTCGATAAGACAGTTTGCTCAAATAGGTCACGAATTGCAAATTCGTAGGACCAACCTCTACAATATTCAAGCATTGTGTAAACTTTTTGCGAAGATGGAGGAATGCAAAAATATATTCCAGGAATTATTTAAGTTCCAGACGGAACAACAGATGACAATATTAGAGCAACAGAAAACTTTCCAGATACAACTACAGGAGGAAACTTTTAATAGACAGATGCAGTTTCAATGAGAAATGGAACAGATGCATAAGGAGTTTCAAAACAAAATTCTGGAAATAACTGAGAAGAGGAAAGAGAAAAATTTACAAAATGATTCTTTCCCAGAGAATACAATATGGAATTCAATTGAAATATTCACGTACAGTCCGGATTAAGAGATAACTTTTGAGGAGTATTATAAAAAATATACGGGCGTGTATAACGAGGACTGCCACTCGTTGTCTGAAGAAAAGAAGGTTAGACTTCTTTTAAGCAAGCTAGGAACTGCTGAGCATAACAAATTGGTAAACTACATTTTACCGAAAAAAAAACTAGCGAGTTGACTTTTACCGAGGCGGTAAATATATTAAATGAATTATTTAGTAAAAAGACATCTGTTTCACAAGAGGTGGAAATGTTTGAATCTGATGAAAGCTGATGAACAAGACTATATAACGTACGCAGCCAATGTGAATAAGCATTGTGAAGAATTCAAGCTAGCAGAGTTAAGCGCTGACAATTTTAAGTGCTTAGTGTTTGATCAAGTGCTGGTATCGGAAAGAGACGCAGAGTTGAGGAAATTAGTACTGTCAAAAAGAGAAAACGAACCAAGGATTTCGATACAGAGGTTCGCAGAAGACTGCACAAGATGTTAGCGTAAAGAAAGATTCGAAAATGATAGAACAGTCTGGCGTTTCGCATGTAAGGAAAATACGCTACAAAAAAGAAAGTCAGTCTACCAAAAAGACTTCTAAAATTGCGGATTATCAAGCAAAAAGTGAAATACCAGAGGAAAATAAACAAAAACTCCCGAAGCCATGTTTTGCTTGCGGTGAACTTCACTGCTACAGATATTGCAATTTTAGGAATAAAAAATGTTTCAACTGTAAAAGAGTGGGTCATAAAAGCTCGCACTGCAGGTCAAAAAATAAAGACAATAAAATAAGAAAATTCCGACGAGGTGAACGAAGGAATAACCAGAAAATTTGTTACCGTCGAAATAAGTAATAAAAAAATAAAAATGCAATTCGACACTGGTTCCGACCTATCTATCATAAATTTGCATACATGGAAGAAGTTGGGGAAACCAACTTTAATGAAAACAAATAAAATCGCGAGGTCAGTGACGAGAGAAAAAATACAATTTATTGGAGAAATTGTTACAAACGTCACGTTAAATAAAAAAAAAACGCGAAAAGCTAAACTATTTGTTAAAGAAAATACCACGAACTTACTTGGTACGGATTGGATAACAGAATTTCAATTATGGGATTTACCAATAAATTCTTTCTGTTACAAGGTAGATTTTTTAAACTACGAAGCCCAAAATTTAGTAAGGAAACTTAAGGGAACTTTTCCTACTGTTTTTTCTCCGGGTTTGGGAACGTGTACCAAGATGGAGGCAAAATTCCAGCCAAAAGAAAACGCTCAGGTGGTATTCAAAAAGAAAAGGAATGTGCTGTTTGCTTCAATTGAACAGATAGATAAAGAATTGGACAGATTAGAGAAAACTGGTGTATTTAAAAAATTGAATGGGTAACACCGACGATATACGTGAAAAACAAGCTTCAGAAAGTAAAGATGAAATCGACAACGACAAAAACTGGGGAGCGAGTTACCCGCAACCAAGGATATGCAGTATTATTAAATGATTTAAGTCAACTGAAGTCACCACAGAAAACGTTAAGAAGCTCAAGATCAACAAAAGGGAAGCTAGAGGCTGAACAAATAGAACCACAAGAAGAACCTACAGAAACTGACTCCATCCTTAAGAACCTCAAAGCGGAAGGTTGTTTCTGGTAACACTATGGAGGTATAAAAAAAAATAGAAAAGCGGATTGGCTATATGATGTACTTGGTGAAAGGCGAAAAATTCACGTGCAGTAACCAGATCAGACGACGTTTTTCAGACGTGGTTGACAGCGGTCCCGCGGAAAAAACGCCGATGGAGGTGATTTTTCAATACGTTTGATCTAACAACGCCTGCAACAATTTTACCTGAGGTATGTCGATCCAGAAGAAAAAAGAAAGGCAACTGATCATTTAAAAAAGTGGATAAAAAAACGTAGGAAATACGCTAAGATGTTGCTAAAAAAAAACAAAAAAAAAAACTTTTTTTTTGTTGTTTTTTCTTCATATTTCCTGTAAAAAATGAAAAATAAATAAAGAAAACCGTTTACTCCTACAGAGTAAAGTTTTAGGGGTGGGGATGTTATAGTGAAACACACCTATTCTATAGTTAATAGACTCTCCCACCTATAATAAGTAGGAGTAGTAAGAGTAAGAAGTCAGTCGCTGTCGGACGACCGTTAGTCGGATATTAAAGTATCAGCCACCCCAACTAGATTACTGCGTCATTACCTATTATATCAAGTTCCTAACGTTTTGTACGTCGAACCTGTTTTAGGACCGACTTAGTACAAATACAAGCCTCCACGGTGAAACCACTACATAAAAGAATGCTGGACAATTTCCTCAAAGATAAAGAAAAGACTTGAGGTAATAGAAATTTGGTTCTCCAGAACAATGCTGAGGATACTGTTGACTGAACATGTGAGCAATGACGAAGTTCTAGAGAAAAATGGAAACAAAAAGGAAACTTATACTTAACATCAGGAAGAGGCAGTTGAAATTTCTGGGGGCATGTTATGAGGAAGGAGGGCTTGGAAAACTTAATACTCACAGGACAGTTTGAAGGAAAGCTGGACAGAGAAAAGTAGTGCATAATGTACTTGATGAGCTTGAGCAAAAGGATGGTAGAAAAGAGTTTGGGAGAAATAACAAAGACGAAACTTATTAAGAGCTACAAGGGATAGGAAGATGTGGAGAGCCATGATTGCCTACGTTCTGAAGGGACATAGCACATAAATGAAGAAGAATAACTTTGAGGGTTACAATATGAATGAGTTATTAATCCACAACTTTCTATCCTTTATATCTCTCAGTATAGTTTGTCTTTTTTGCTATAACTCCTAATCACTGTTCTGCTAACTATTTACACAAACTCATTAGGTAGAGTATGCACGGCTTTCTTCTGTCTCCCTTGACTTCAATATGTCCTGTGAGTCGAATTTTTCAAGCCTTCTTTCCTCATTATGCGCCTTAGAAAATGTTTTGACCTGAAGTATAAAAGTCCTTTTTGTTTCCATTTTCTATAAAACTTTGTCGTTGCTAATGTGTTCAGTCAATTGTATTTTCAGCATCATTATGTAGAACCACATTTGTTGCGTCAAGCAAGATTCTTCTTCTCTGTGTTGAGATGGTCCAGCTTTTACTACCCTAGGAGTACCAATCAGTTCTGCACTCCTTTCTTTGTTTCGAATGAAATTTTGGCAATGTTTAACCTTTGGTGCTACAAAAAAAGTTTGTCTATGGTTATTCACTTGACACTGCTATTATTATTGTATACACTTTCTCGGCAATGTTTATTGTTTTAAAAACAATTTATGCCATTATTTAAGTTTTCTTGTTCACAGACATTTTTACAAATTTATGAATAAGAAAATATTTTCATTGATATTTCTTTATAAAATGATAAATATTTCGTTGGTTCATATATTCTTGTTAATAAAATTATTCTTGTAAGTAAGCAATAAATAATGTTAAATATCGCTGTTGTCAATTTTAAAGAAAACGAAAATATCCACTTTTGTTGACATAATTTAAGAAGTCTTATTAAAATTCTAATCATCGCTTTTTAAAACATTGCCAAGGATATAAAAAATGTAGTTTAACCCGGATATAAGAGAAACCCAGATATAAGAGAGATTTTTTATCTGGTCCCAAATTAGAGCCTGTGTTAAATGTATATAAAAATAGACCAAACCCGGATATAAGAGACTTCTTCTCCGGTCTCGACAACTCTTTTATATCCGGGTTACACTGTACAATAATGTAATAGCGTTGTCAAACCGTCTTTTTGATACAGCTTTTTTGCAGTAATCTTTTGGAAGTTATTTTTTTTTTTCTCTATCTCAATGCGCCTTCGGATTTCAATATCGCATTTCCGTCTTCGGTTAAAACACTTCCTAGATGTTGAAACTTTTGCACTTTTTATTGTTGTATCTCCGATTTAGTTGTGTAAAATGAGCTAAGAAACAATAAACTCCGTCGATGCATTCATTTAAATTTTAAAAGGAAATGTTAGCCAAATAATTTTAAAGACATATTTTGGGTCAACACCGTTTTACTGGATACCGGAAGTTATTATTTGGAAATCTTGCTGTGATTGTTTTGAAAAGCGGCTTTCAGCTTTACACCTTCTCTTCAGAAGGTGGGAGTGGCAATTGTGTTGACAAAAATTTTACTTTTAATATGGTGACACCAAACGGGAATAAAATGTTCCAGGAATTAAGCCAGTGTCAATTATTGACCCTGGGATTGTCCACAATTGCATTTACGGCGATTTTTGGTGGATTAAAGCGACTCGGCTTATTTTATCAGTGGCGACATAAGGTTGGTAAAAAAAAAATAAAAATAAAATCCCTTAAAAAACATCTAAGGCTTAGATTTACTTTAAAAATCTACCAAGTGGAATAAATACATAACAAATAAAATCTGAATTTGAGTTTAAGTTGCGCGCATGTAAATCATACTTTGATTTGAACTTTATGATATAATTTTCTTTTAATTTAAAATGAGAATCTATTTTTGAATATTCATCATTAAAAGAAAAAAATTGTAGAAACAATACAAAAAAAACAAAAACTTGTTCGGGTAACGATTTCGTTAAAACTGAAATGTGTACATTTTTTTGTAGGAAAATAAACGTGCTTTGAATGTACTTCGGGAAATAACTTTTTTTTTAGTTTTGTTTTAAAATACTTAATGCTAATTTGGACCTTTGTATTCAGTTTTATGAAAATATTTCTATTCCTTAGTTCATTACGTCCATAATTTTAAAGTACGAAAGCTTAAAAAATAAAATAAGATAAAAAGTAAAAAGTTGTATTTTTTCTCCAACTCTGGACTTTATTTTTAGTAGTTTTTTTTTGTGTCCGAACTGTTTTACAAAAAAATTAATCTTGGTGTTTGCTAAATGTTCAGTTGTATTAACATATCAATTAAGAAAATATTATTATAATTTGATTTTTTTTTTCAACTTGTTTACTTTTTTCATTAGTTTTTGTTTTGGCTTGAATTTTACAGTTTTTACAACAATGAATTAAAGTTAGTCCAAAGTCTGTTTAAAAAAAATCTTAAATGGTTAAAGGGACATAATTCATTCAAGTCTGTTCAAAATTAAGTCAAGTAATGTGGTGGAGATATAGAAATATTCGTACATCATGAATTTTTTTATTTAACATAGATTTTATAAAAGAACTTTATAATCCATACGATATTTGTATACCATGACATAGTGCTGCAATATGCAAAAAAAAATTTGTTATAATTTAGATTTTAGAATATTAATGAAATTGAAAAAATTTGGAGGCGAAAAAAGTATTCGTACAACTCAATTCAACAGCAATCAGTCTCTTTGTGTAGCTTTAATCAATGATTTGCAAGTTTCCGTTGGTATTTTACTCCATTCTTTATATTCTCTTTAGGCCCAGGATGTTTTTCGAAGCTCTTCTTTTATTAACTTGAATTTTTAATAAACGTCACAAATACTTTATTGAATTCAAGTCTGGAGACTGTGTGAGTGTGATGTGATGATTATTGGAGGTTATTGTTTTTACTTTTTAAGCCATTTTTTCGTAGATTTTTAGCCGTATAGGATCATTATCTTGTTGCAAAAAATCCCATTCATATGGGAGGCCAAGCTTTGCTACTGATCCAAACAAATTAGAGTCCAAAACATCCTGGTATATTTTTGAATTAATTCTTCTACCGTAAATTACCCGAACCATTTAGTAGCAGAAAAAGATCCCCAAAAAGCTTTGCCAAGCCAAAGCATGATATTGCCACCACCAAATTTCAAAGTTTGGTTTGTGTTCTTCGACGCAAAGGCTGTGCCGTCTTTTCTTCAAACTTGAGTCGCCCAAATAGTTCAATTTCTGCTTCATCTGTCAAAAAAAAAAAAAAAAAAAAAATCCTTCCCAAAATCATTCATGTTTTTATGCTGACGAACAAAAATTTTAACCCTGTATCCTTAAGTTTCTTCTTCAATAGTAGTGGAGTTTTTCTTGGAGAACGCGATCTTAGATGACTTCTACGAATTTCATTGCTTATTGTTCGCTTCGTAACAACAATACCTGATGCTTTTAATTCTTCCTGTATTTCTCTCCGAGTAGTCGTTGGATCTTCTTGAATTTTGCGCTGAATTCTTCTCATTGATCTGCGAGAAATCTTGCGTGGTGCACCAGATCTTGATTTGTTCTCAACAGTTTTCGCCTCTTTATATTTAACAATAACGGAACTATGGTATATTCAGGATATTTGCTATTTTCCTATAGCTTTTGCCTTCCTTCCAATGTTTGACGATCAATTCTTTTTGCGAATTTGATAGTTCCTTGCCTTTCCCCATAATTGTGTATGTTGTCGGCGGAGATAACCTTAAGGCTTAAAGAATTGCGGAATGTTCTAGAGATTGTTCCGGTAATTGGAAGCATCTAACAAAAAAACCTTACAAAGAATTATGTAAATAAATGAAGTAATATGAATCTGTAAAGAAGTTTTCATTATTATTCATTTTTAGATTTTTTTCTCACATTTTTATTCTTCATATAATTTTGAAATTCTTTATTGCGTACTTTTATGTTGTATCCAAATAATTATGATTTGAGAACTGAATATCTATAGATTTATTTTTACTTTTATGAAATTGATAAAAATTTTGGATCATACACTGTGGTGACATTTTGACTTACATTTTTTTTTTTTTTTTTTTTTTTTTTTTTAGGTTCAGACAAAAACAAAGAAAAATGGAGGTGATTTAGTAGCTGAAGTTTTGAAGGTAATACTTTCTAATTTGTGTAATCATTTAATTTTATATTTAGTAATTAAAAAAATACCAATCGAGATAATCCCAAAGAAAACTAGATAAACAAAAAAAAAAAAAGGAATGGATGACAGATGGAATTTATAAGGAGCTACAAATTACAGGAAATCGTGGAGAGTCATTTTTCTCAACGCTCTAAAAGGACATGGGGCATAAAAGAAGAATGAAAATGGATGTGTTGGGATTACTAGGAATGTAGATCTGACAATATTTATTATTGTAAAAAATACAATAAATGTGGCACAAGGCCAAAAGAGGGGATGGGGAAAGAAGGACGGTCATCATTTGTCTTAATTTAAACTTAGCTATCCACAACCACTGACCCAAACATACTAAACAATATTCCTACCACCAAAACACCACATTCATAATTACCTTTCTTACTAACAACCACCAAAATACCTCATTGTCTCAATGAGAATCCTAATTAACCCCATATGTACAAATAATGTCTGTGGGGGGAGGGGAACAAAATAAAAACAAGTAAAAACGCCCCAATGTACAATATGACAAAAATATTTACATGAAACTAAACAAAATCCTGTTAGTAATAAAACCCCCCACAAAACCTAAATGTGACAGTAAAATCAATTAACTGGATGAAATCGACACGGAACTTTAAAAATATAGAAAAACAAACATCCCTCCCAAACCATGCACACAGGCATGCACTGAATCAGACACAACAACAAATACGAAAAAACACACGCTCGAAATGAAAGGCGTCCTGCATCCACCAGAGAACTGAAAATACTGACCACCTAATGAGGGGTGGGATGGGGAGTTAAAGAAAAGGGGTCAGAAAAAAAAAGGGGGCCAATGAGCAAACACATCATAGCTAAGTTTACAGAAAAAGAGAAACTAAAAATCAAAACCAAAAAAACCTAATCTAGCCTAAAACCCGGGGTGGGTTGCCCAAGTTCAACCCAGGAAAAACAATATCCTGATACCTAACCGGCATCAAGATGCCACTGAAGGTCAGCCCCTTTTACTCGACACATACGCGCAAGATTCACCTACCTTTTGCCAAATTCTGATGAGGTGAGCTGCCGCCTTTTCGTCCTAATCTTGACTTTAAGCTAATGCTTAAAGAACAAGATCAGTTGGGAAGAAGTGAACTTCTCGCCCTCATAGAATTCCTTCTGACGCGTCGTCCAAATCACGACTCTCATAACCCCTAGCAAGCAACAGAACACATAGTATTCAGCCTTTGTCATCTGCGGCACCACATTGCTACAAACAGAACTGGCTTCAAGGACAAAAAACTTTCCCTGCAGCATGCGAACCATGAGTTCTTCAACAAACCTGCACAACGGCACTACCACTTTGCACTGAAAGAAGGCGTGACCAATGGTCTCGACTTCCCCCGTACAGCGACGACAGTTTGGATATTTCTCCAAGCCTGCTGAACAAAGTCTCTTGCCGACCCAGAGAACTTCACGAATCACCAGCCAGGTGAGTGATGCCTCATCGTTATTGAGGCATTTCAACCCAGGCGCCCAAGGCCATATCGAGCGAGCCTCCTGCTTCGTAAGACCGAGCTCGCCAATCAGATCATCTTGAACGGCCCCCCCTAACTAACACTTGATACAATGCCTTACGAGACAATGCCTGGGCGTTGGAGAGGCCATCCGAAGCCTGTAAGAGGAGCTTCAGAGCGCGACGACATTCACGATAGAAGGAGTACTCGGCTCGTGGTGTACGGCCGGCCGGCCTCTTCCTCGCACGAGTGCACACTTCTCAGGGACGGGAAATGTTTCCGGACGTCATCTTTCCAAAAGGCACCATCCTCATCCGATCTGCGACACACTCGGTCTAGAAAGGTGATGCGAAGCATATGTTGACGAATCTCAATGCTCGGCATACTCAGACCGCCCTCAGAGGGATGAAGGCAACAGATCTCGTAAGATGCCATAGGGGCCTTGTCTCTCCACAAGAAAGAGAACAAGGTCCGTACTAATAAAATTAGTCTGGCATACAGGAGTGGAAGTACAGAGAGTCGGTAGAGGAGAATCAGATAGATGTGTGAAACACATACTTCCGCCCTTCCCTTCAGGGAAAGTCTCCTCCGAGACCACAGATTAACCGCGATCTCGGCCTTCCCTTGCACCTCCGACCAATTCATTTCCAACTGGAGATCAGGACTGAACCAGACGCCGAGTATCTTGATCGGCCCATCCGTCCAGAGGAAAGGTCCGGGAAGAGAAACTCCCTTCCACGCACCCAACCGCATGCCAACAGACTTATCGCGGTTGATCTTGGCCCCTGTCACCATCTCATACCCACTGATCTCTTTGCTGACTTCGTCGATCTCGGCTCTGCTCGACACAAGAACCGAAACGTTGTCAGCATAGGCAGAATACCTGGCTGAGGTGGTAGCCCCAGGCAGGGAAATTCCGCGCAGGACCAGATTCGCCTTTAACTTGTGAAGGAATGGTTCCAACGTAAGAACGTAAAGCAAAGGCGAAAGCGGACAACCTTGACGAATGGAGCAAGACAATACTAAAGACTTCGATTTTACCCCATTCACCTCCACCAGTGCACTGGGGGTCGCATACAACAGTTGGATCCAGGAGTGAAAGTAGGCTCCGAAACCGGCCGCCGAAAGGACAGCCTCCAAAAACCGATGGTTAACCCTATTGAAGGCCTTGGACTGATCTAAATTGATCAGCGCGGCTTCACTGTCGACTTGTTCTAAGATCAAGCGTACCATATGAAGGTTATCCTGAATAGACCTACCTTTCACAGCACAAGTCTGTTCAGAGCCAATCAGTCTAGACAGGACAAGCTGCAAGCGGTTGGCTAAGATCTTCGCCAAAATCTTTAACTCAGTGTTTAACATGGTTAAAGGGCGAAAATTCCCTAACTCATCCCCACCGTTCTTGTCCTTACGCAGCAACTTGATCACACCCCTGGTTAAGCACTGAGGTATAGACCCCTGCCTCATCCAGTGGTTGAAAATCAGTTCCAGAAAAGGAACAAAAACGGGCAACAACCTCAAGTACACTTCGTAGGGAAGACCATCTAGTCCTGGAGACTTATCCAGGCTAACCTGCTTCAGCGCTTCCCAATTTCCGACTCTGTGATGAGACCCTCACACCTAGCTGCTTCAGCTGCCTCAAGGCAGGGAAAGTCAGCTAAATAGGCATCAAACTGAGCAGAGCTCAGACCGGGCTCCCTAGTGAAAAGATCCTGAAAGTAATCTTGAAAGGCCTCGCATATGCCCGCATTTGTAGTCACAGTCCGCTTATCCGGCAATGTGACGCATGCTATATGTAGCCTAGTCGCGTTCCGATTCTCCTCTGCATGCAGTTCAGCGGCCATATTCGTCGCCTCAGAAGACATTCTTTTTAACCTAGCCCTAACTACCAGAGCTTGATCCTTCTTGATAAGCAAGGAGGACAACTCTGCCTTAGCTAAGGCTATTTCCCCACTAACACGGGATTTCACAGCCTGATCTACTTTCGCTTGTAAAGCTGTTTGCGCCGCTAATCTATCAAGATTGAGTCGACGACTAAAATCGGCAGCAAATGTTCTAATTTTAGATTTAAGATTATCCCACCAGGCGTTTCCCAGAATTGCCCCCGTCAATTCCCTTTGTATCATTAGTAGCAGCTGGTCCTGGAAACCCTGCTCACCAAATAATGAACAGTTAAATTTCCAGTAACCAGCCATTCTAACCTTAGGCTTATCTAAATTTACACAGACCCGGACAAGCCTATGATCCGTATAAACTATATAGTGGAAGCTTGGACACCCTAAGAGCCCTACGTCGACTCTCCTAACTAAGACTCGGTCGAGGTAGCTCGCAAGCGTCCCAGGAGCCGAGTTGCCACTATTTGTCCAAGTCCATGCTACCTCCCGAGGGTGTCCATTCCGGAACTTATCGACAAGATCAAACTCATCGATAAAGTCCCAAAATGGTTTCACGGCCCGGATGTTAGTACCCTGTTTTTTCCTAAACGATCTATATCGGGGTCAAGGACGGCATTCCAATCCCCCGCTAAAACTACCCGACGAGATGTTGTCAAGTACAGCACGATCTGCCGAAACAAAGCAGGCCGCTCAGCATGGTTCCAATAACCCCCAATGAGACGTAGAACCTTATCCTTTATGGTAATATCCAGCATGCAAAGTCTGCCTGCCAGATCCGCGAAGACAAGGGAACATGCAGCCTTCAAAGACTTGCTCACTAGCCAAAAGACACCCCTCGAACGACCATCAAAACACACTGAATAAAGGGCGAACCCCCTAGACAGTATATCCTCACGATCATGAGAAGAAAAATGGGTCTCTTGCACACAACAAACATTCACACCGAGGCGCTGAAGGTCACGAGAGAACCTCGCCCTGCGAGACTCGAACCTCAGGCCCCGCACATTTAAAGTAGCTAACCAGTGCGCCATCGAGAAGTCCGATTAGGGTTGTTTTACCTGAATTAAAACTGGCCGGGGTATGGATACCGACAGCCTCTCCCATAGACCCATGGCTCATTTCAGTTTTGAAGGTGCCGTCTTGGGAGATTCCGCCGATATCTCAGGGGAAAGTCAATTTTAGTGCTCTATAAAGGGAGGGGTGAACGAAAACCGGGACCCTCCCTGCACAAAATTGCTTCATTTTTTTTAAACTGTTATTTTCAATAATAGCGATGGGTGGGGTCATGTTGAAAGAAGTTATAGCCTCGTCCAACATGGCCCAAATCGGTTTCGTGCCCAGGTCGGATCTGACCACTGTTAGCACCCTTTGTGCGTTAGGGAAGTCATGAGGGTCATCAATGTCCTTGTCAGCAAACTGCTTGATCGACAGTAAGTATTTAAGGTTTGTGATTCTGTTTCCATAGTCTTTAACTTTCTCCGCTTGTAGCGGAGAAATTTTGCAGACTTCAGTCCCTAGGTTAAAAATGTGTTTAGCTTTTTCTTTTTTTCCTTATCATCTTGGGTAGGGCTTCTGAATCTTTTTGACGGGGGAGGCATTACAGGCGATTTAGTGGGGGAAGGACTGGGGGTGTTGCAGGGGGTAAAGGGTTGTCTAAATGGGCTGGGGTCTCTACTGAGAGGAATATAGGACTGGTTAGAAGAGGAGGGGGAAGCAAATGGAGGCTTCATTCTACAAAGAGAGGTTGAGGGACGAGGAGAAGGTGGTGGATCGGAGGAAGAGGAGGGAGTGGATTTCTTTGTAGAGGGGGACTTAGGAGGATGGGATGTAGAGGGCTGTGAAGACTGCGAGGAGGGAGAGATCTTAGATGGAGATAATTTTGCTTTCTTTTGTTTATCCAGTTGATTTTTTAATTCTTTAATCTTTTCTGTTTTACTGTATCCAGGGTTGTGTTTCCTTTTTAGATCTTCAATGGTCTGGTTTGAGGCTGGGGCATCGCCCTTACTGTTGCCAGAGTGAGTGGGGCTGTAAGTGTCTTTTGTCCCCGGGGCTTCAGGGGACTGAGGCCACGCTGTCTGACTCTTCCCTCTGGCCCTGCCGACTACCTGCCATTGCCCATTTTCCTTCTCAACCACACTTGCAGTGGAAGAAGGCTCTTTGGGGAATGGGGGCTTGGATGAAGACCCAACTGGGGGTACAACTGCTCCGGTCCTGGTAGCCGGCGTGCCCATTACAGGCGTGGCGGTTTTTGAAGACTCTGTCAGAGGGGGAGTTTGGTCGATTGGGACCTGAGCTCCAGAGGCCTTCTTCTCTGGGTAGGAAGAGGAGAGGTGACCAGTCACTCCACACTTCCAGCAAACTGGTTTACGGCCGGTCACGATGACCGGCAGCTTCAGGTCACCGACGTCAAGACAGTTGGGGATAGAGCCGAAGGCTTTTCAATTGAGCATCATCTCAAAGCTCCATCCCCCGGTCAGGCTATCACAAGAGGCACCCAGAATCTCCCCGTATTGGGACAAGAACGCCGCCAGGTGCTCTCCGATACTCTGAGGAGGGCCTTCGTACTCTGTGCAAAGGATTAGATCCTTCGTAATAAGATCACGGGTTGTTGCTTTTATACATTCTTCGGCAGTGGGCAGCAGCACATCCCACATGAAAAATCCCTTGCCCTTAACAATTCGGAGGGGCTTAAACCCCAGGGAGTCCAGGGATTTGAAGCTTGTCGACGACAAAGACTGACACTACTCTTTTCTCGACTTTCTTCAGTTCTATTGGATCCTGCAAGAGCCCCCGTTCCACCACAAGGTGTGCGTAACCCTTGGCACGATCCAAGAACTCCGCAATGTCGATTATGCATTTAGGAGGGAACTTCCAACAAGAGGGCGATTCCCCAGCCTCTGCATTAGCAGTTGATTTGTCATTTTCTTGGTCTAATTTCTTGCTCTTTTCAGCCTCCATATTTTTGGAGGCTTTTTTTAAAACTTCTACAATCTCATTTGATTGAACTGAGGGCAGATCAGTGTATTCATCCTTATTTTCTTTGTCAGGAGGGTCTTTTTTAGGGTTATAAAGGTGCTTTCTTACTATATGCCTGTAAGAAGCTATTTTTGGCTTTTTTTTTTAAAAACTAAAACGGAAGGAACTTTTTTTTCCTTCTTATCCATTTTTTCACAGTGAAGGGGAGGGGGGAAGGGGTGTGTGGGAGGGAAATGGTTAAACAAATTAATAGGCAAAAGATAATTAAATCAAAAATTAAACGAGACAAAAAATGAATAAAATAAATATGCACAGACAAAAAATAATTACATGATGAAAAGAACAAAAAATACGGTTCACTTATACGTAAACCAAAAATATACAATAAGATTAGAAAAAACAATAAAGAACAAATATCGCCTAAAGGCGAAACAATAAAAGAAAACATGTAAAAGAAAATAAACAATAAAAGAAAAATAAAAACGTTAGACAATGAAAACGGAAAACAAAGAATATACAAAACTTCAACAAACTAGTAAAAAAAAAAAAAAAATGGCTGACGTCAATAAACAAAAAAATACGAAACAACAATAGCCAAAGCTAGTTACAAAAAAATCAAAATGAACGACATCAACAAAAAAAATATGAAACGGGGAACAATAGCCGAAGCTAGATACACAAAATCAAAATGGCCGACCCTTGGACAATACAAACGATTACAAACAATAAACACGTAAAAATTAAAGAAACAATAAAATAAATAAATTAATAACAAATACAGAATAAAGAAAAACAAAGATTTAAAAAAGGGAATGAAAATTAAAAAGGAAGACTAGAATAAAAGAGCAAAAATTAATTAAAGTGGGTAGAAATAAGAACTGCAAAAATTAAAGGGGTAAAAAAGGAAAATCAAAAAGGAAAACTGGCAAAAAATCAATTAGGAAAACTGGAATAAAAAGAAAAAGCGCAAAAATTAAAGGTGGGAGGGGGCTAAAAATAAAATGGAGGAAAGAAAGAAAAATCAAAAAACTTTTTCAATACAGTCACAAAAATGTAAAATAAACAAACTTTAACCAAAATGAAGTTCAAAATAGCAAAAGGGTAAATTCCAAAAAGAGACGAGCGATAAAAAGCTGTCCTCAACGGTCAGAAATCAAGACAAAAAGTCAAGGCTCGACTGCCGACTCGATCAAGGAATGTAGATCTGACTGGTGAATTGGACTGAAATTCATCCTTTTATTTGTTTTGGGAAACCAAAGTAGGCTCCCAGTGGCCTGGTGGGAAAACAGATTTTTGACCATGGATACACATTCTAGGATCGTCTCGACCAATAACAAGCCGAGTTTCACAATGTGTGGTGTTGATTGGCCAAAGCTAATTCTTATAGAAGAGTCTATTTTTAACGGGGGTGAGTAGACAAACATTGATGATTCTATAAATACCCCCTCCAGATTAATGGTCAGCATAGTTTGGACATTAATATGTATAAAATGTAGTATACTTTGCTGGTCAGTGAATGCACCTGCCGGACCTGGTCCGTGTAGGTGGCTTAATTTACGGTTCAGGCGTAGAAGATGGGTGTTTGTGTAAAGTCTCTGAAACTGGTGTTTGCTGAGTGGTCACAGCTTTGTCGTCATTGTTGATGTAAGCTGGTTTTAAGCGGTCAATGCTGATCGTAGTTTGCATGCCAGCGAGATCTATAACAAAATTTTTTGAAGCTCAAGAAATAACCTGGTGTGGTCCAGTGTAGTTAGGTGTTAGTGGTTTACGGACCATATCTCGGCATAGAAATACGAAATTGGCTGTATTCAGATCAGTTGGAATGTAATAAGGCCTGTGAAAAGCTCTGGTCGGCGTATAAATTGTTTCAGACATTTTTTGTCGGAGGTCGCTGACAAACTGGCTAGTAGGTAGGTTGTCCTATACAGGGCCGAAAATCTGTCCTGGCAAGGTTAGGGGAGTCCCGAAAACCAATTCAGCACTAGTACAGTTCAGGTCCTGCTTGACAGTGTTTCTCAAAGCCAGCATCAGGGGAAGTTTATCAACCCAAGTTCGGCCGTTGGTAGAAGCAGTTATAGCGTATTTAAGCTGTCGATGAAATCTTTCCACAAAGCCATTGGAACAAGGGTGATATGCTGTAGTAGAAATGTGTTTAATCCCTAATAGATTAGTGAACTCATTAAAAAGTGCTGATTGAAACTGTGGACCTTTATCGGTAGTGATCACTGAAGGGCATCCGAAAGTTGTAATCCAGTTGTTAAAAATAGCACTTGCCACTGTTTCAGCTGTAGTTGATTGCAGAGGGATGGTGACTGGCCATCGCGTAAATCGATCGATTACTGTTAAAACGTATTCAAATCCGTTCACATTTTCAAGTGGACCCACTAAATCAGCATGCAGATGGGTTAAACGACCGTCTGGATTGGCGAATGTTGATGTAGGTGCCCTCATGAATCTGCCAACTTTGGTGGCTTGGCAACGTAAACACGTGCGGGAACACTGCTTAATGACAGCTGCCATACCGGGCCAGATAAATCGGTCCGATATGGTCTGCAACATCGCCTTGCCTCCTGGGTGTGCTTGTGAATGAAAATGTTCGAAAATTAGACGGCGCATATTTGGTGGAATGCACGGACGCAGGTTACCCGTGCTGGTGTCACAATAAACTGACCTGCTCGTAAACGGGAGCGGTCTTTTCTCAATTTTTAAAGAAGTGTCTGAGTGAATAGCTTGCAGGGTTTCATCTTTGGCTTACTCGTCAGCTAGATTATCAAAGTTCAGTGCAGTACTCTGTACTGTGCTGAGAGTTGTTCGAGACAGAGTATCGGCCATGGTGTTCCTAGGTCCACTAATGTAGCGAATATCCGATGAGAATTGTGATATGTAGTCCATGTAGCGTATATCACATGGATTGTGTTTATCTGACTTAGCATGTAGGGCGTATGTTAGTGGCTTATGGTCTGTAAAAACGGAAAAATCACGACATTTTAGAATGTGCCGGTAGTGTCTGATGGCTAAATAAATTGCTAATAGTTCACGGCTGAAGGTACTATACTTCCGTTGGGCCGTATTTAGCTTAATTGAGAAAAATGACAGTGGTCTTTCCACACCGTTGACTATCTGATGAAGTACTGCACCAACTGTATCTGACGACGCATCGGTAGTTAGCGTCGGGTGCAGATGTAATATACGCAAGTTTGGTACAGTCCTGCAACGCTTGCTTCGCTCTATGAAAAGAATCCAGCTCGTCCACAGATAATACAATCTTCGGGTTTTTGTGCTTAGAAAGGAGATTTGTCAGTGGCAGAAGTATAATGGCACAGTCGCGTATAAATCGGTGATAATTAATCATGCCTATGAATCACCGTAGCTGTCGTAATGTTGACGGTGGCGGGAAATCATTAATCGCCTTGACCTTTTCGTCTAGGGGAGTTAACCCATTCTTATCAATGATGTGGCCAAGGAAAGTTAATTTGGCGTCAGCAAATAAGCATTTATCGATGTTCAGCTTTAGTCCGTAGTGTTGTAACCACTCAAATACTGACTGCAGATGGTTACGATGTTCCTCGGGCGTTTTACTTGCTATTAGTATGTTGTCAATTCGGCATTCGGGTAAATTCGTATAAACCGAACGGTGTCGTAATCGCTGTTTTATGAATATCAGACGGTTCGATAGGTATCTGGTAAAAAGCTTTCCTTAGGTCTAGTTTGGTGAAAACAGTAGCGCCTTCAAGGGACAAAGCAAAGTCCTGGTTGGTCAGAGTTTTGACTTGCGTGAGTCAGTTTGGTATCTCTCTAGGAATGTAGATCTGACTGGTGAATTGAACTGAAATTCGTCCTTTTATTTGTTTTGAGAAACCAAAGTAGGCTCCCAGTAGCCTGGCGGGAAAATAGATTTTTGACCATGGATACACATTCTAGGATTGTCTCGACCAATAACAAGCCGAGTTTCACAATGTGTGGTGTTGATTGGCCAAAGCTAATTCTTATAGAAGAGTCTATTTTTAACAGGGGTGAGTAGACAAACATTGACGATTCTATAGATGTCTATCATATTTCTTATGATACAATTTTAAGCTAAAATTCTTTTAAAAATCGAAACAAAATATTTCAGTGGAAAAAAGTCAAAATATAGAATTTAAATTTTATAACAAGGAAAATTCATTTGTTTAAATAAAACTTATTTACTGTGTCAGCTATTTAAATTATTAAAATTTGACTTCAGCATAATATATATGAATAAACTAGCTTAGGGTTTCCTGATTTATCAAATAGAAATACAAGATTCCCTGTTCAAATCTAAATTCACATAGTTTTTAATTTGCATGTAGATATGTAAAATGAGAAAAATATTACTGCATGGGACAGACTTATAAACTTTAATATTATTAGAAACCATTTAAATTTGGACAGTGTATCTGGTATTTGATAAATTTGACAGTCCTAGCTTTTATGAATTCTCTGGAATCTTCTCTATTTCTATATCAATTCAAGATGTTAAAAAAAAAAAAATTGGTTTTTATCTGCAACAAATTTAATCTAAAATGTTAAGAGTCATCTTTTTTCTAGTTCTTAAATCTGAAATATTAAAAAATAGAAAATTTATCAAATGAACACCTGCTGAAAATTTGACTAAAACATGATAAAGATCACAATTTATATTTATTAACTTTTGTATTTTTATAGTCTTTATTAAATCAAATTTAATATTTATTGTAAGAAAGATATTTGTTTTTATCTAAGGTGATTTGGGAATCCATAATTTAAATTTTGGCAATGTTTAACCTTCATGCCCGCAAAAAACAATGTGTCAAAAGGTCTGTTTTTCCCTTGACACTGCTATTATTTTAACTATCTTCACTCCTTTATTGTTTTAAAAAGTGATGATTAGAATTTTAATAAACCTAAACATATGAAAGTGAATTTATAAATTTTCTTTGTTCTTGAGAATTGACAACAAAAATAATAAACACTATTTATTCGATTGTTTATTGGAATGGTTGGTAAAATATCAGCTAATTGCTAATCGATTCAAACTTTATAAAATGGTAAATAATAAAGATTTCATTATAGTTGGTTTACAGTTTTTTATAATTTAGATGTTTATAAATTTATGAATAAAAATTTTCATATTTATTTCTTTATCAATTGGTAAATGATAAATATTGCATTAGTTTTAATACAGTTGTATTAGTTTTTATGATATTGTAAATATAAAATTATTCTTATAAATAAACAATCTGATAAATAGTGTTTAATATTTTTGTTGTAAATTCTCAAGAACAAAAAAAAAAATGTATAAATTCACTTTCATGATATGTTTAGGTTTTATTCCAATTCTAATCATCACTTTTTAAAACAATAAACATTGCTGAGGAGTGAAGATAGTTAAAATAATAGTGGTGTCAAGGGAAAAAAAACATTCTTTTGACACACCGTTTTTTTGCGGAGCATGAAGGTTAAACATTGCTAAACTTTTTTACAGTACATAATGGAGAAGATATGAATAATAATAATAATGTAGGTGATGAACATTTTGAATTTTCTGACATATGCTCATTAAATATCAAACAGTTGTTATTTAATGATCAATCGTGCCATTAGGAGCTCACTGGCATTTCTTTATTCAACTTTTTTTTTATTATTTTGTATTACAAATTGTTTATCCATGTTGCCTAAGTTTCATGATTCCCTATCAGACTCTGTGCTACTAATACACTATTATTATTATATCTTTCAGTCACATGGTGTGAAGAATGTATTCACACTTGTAGGTGGTCACATCTCCCCCATATTGGTTGGTTGTGAGAAGCTTGGCATCCGTGTTGTTGATACTCGACATGAGGTGATTTGATATTTATCTACATTGATTTTTAATATCTTATTATTTGTTAGCTTCATTTCTTGAAGCTGACTAAGATGATTATATATATATATATATATATATATATATATATAGTGCTGTTCGATAAAAGTGACTCACCTGTTTTTTTTTTTACTAAAAATATTTTTTGTCTATTGTTTTTGGGGTTAAAATAATTTTTAATCTTACTAATATAAAGACTCCTCCCCGACCACCTAGGAAAAAAGTTTATTCACCCTGAGGTATTCTATTGATAATTATAAATTTGGATATAAATGAGATTCAGGAAAAAACTGCAAAAAAAGTGACTCAGATATCGCATTCTAATGATTAAACTGGTAAATTTAAAGAGCTTTTGACAAAATATTGAAAACTGTTTTACAATACACTCAGAACAATATTCTAGAGAATTCTAGAACAGCTTAACTTAAATCTAGAGTATTTCAGAATATTCTAGAAAGCCTCATTCAGTATAAAAACAGCTTGAAATAGCCACTCAGAACCACTTAAATCATCTATTATTGCCCTCTCAAAAACAGGCAAGTCTATGAGAGAAATTGCTATAACCCTGCAATCAACTGTCTCTCGAGTGCTTAGGACACATAATGATGTCACTCCTGTTCCAAGGAAGGAAACAAGGAGACAAAAGAAAAAGATTGATGATAGAACTGGCAGGGTAATCAAGAGAGAAGAATAGGACTATAACTAGCCAAGAAATTGCAGCCAGTCTAAGCGAAGAGCAAGGTGTTAGTCTTGCCTCTTCAACAGTCCATCGGTGGCTGTTAGAACAAGGCTACAAGTCTTGTACATTAATGTTTAAGCCGCTAATAAGCAAAGCCAACAAAGCCAAGAGACTTGAATGGGCTCACTATTACAAAAATTTCACCGTAGAAGACTGGAAGAATGTTCTCTTCTTCGATGAAATGAAAGTTGAGCTAAATTCAAAGGATAAGTGATCTAAAATCCAAAGAAGAAGCTTTGAAAGCTCTTTGAATTTAGCAGTAAGTACTGTCAAGCATCCATTCAGTATAATGTTCTGGGGATGCTTTTCTTTTCATGGAACTGGTTTCTTAAAACCTATTGAAAAGACCCTCAGGAGTGAGCAGTGTAAGAGAATTTTAGTCTTGTCTTCTCCCTTCTGCTGAAAGGGTGCAAATTGACCCCACCAAGCTCATTTTTATGCAGGATAATGCTCCCTGTCACAAATCAAAATTGATGAAGGAATACTTTGATGAGAAGCAGGTGAGTGTTATGACATGGTCGCCCCAATCTCCTGACCATAGAAAACTTATGGAGCATTATAAAGTACAGGCTCTTGAGGAAGCAGTTGAGCAACAAAGAGGATTTGATTGGGAATTTCATATCCGAATGTAATTCAATGCTTGGAGATGAGATTTTGCCAGAACCTAATCAAGTCAATGCCAAAAAGGGTTGAAAAGGTTATTCAAAATAAAGGAGGACCTATAGATTATTAAATATTTTGAACTATATTACCTATTATAAATAAATTATACCTCTATTATTCTTTATTTAAAGCTGTTTGATTATGTTTCTATTGATTACTAGTTGCAGGAAATAAGTGAGTCACTTTTTTTGCACAGAGTTTTTCCCTAAATCTCATTTATATCCAAAATTATAATTATCAATAGAATACCTTAGGGTGAATAAACTTTTTTCCTAGGTGGTCGGGAAGGGGTCTTTATATTAGTAAGATTAAAAATTATTTTAACCCCAAAAACAATAGACAAAAAATATTTTTAGTAAAAAAAATCAGGTGAGTCACTTTTATCGAACAGCACTGTATATATAATCAGTATAACAGGATGCAATAGATAAATTGTCATCTAAATTATGCAAAAATCAAAATAATACTGACATCTGTTTTTAACAGATATATTTACCAAAGTTGCACAAAAATATCTTGAAATACTAAAGAGTAAATTTCTTCAATAAAATTGCCATTGGCTTCAACCCCGGCCTCTTTGACGACTTTGGAATCTTCTGCAACTCTTCTGGACAGTCTCCTTGTTTAAGTTGGTGAATGCTGCTATAATTCTTGTCTTTAGTTTATCTTTGGTGTTACAAGGAGTTTTGTTGGTCTCTCACTTAACTGTGTCTCACACATAATAATCAAGGGGGTTGCAGTCTGGGGAGTTAGTTAGGTGGTCAGATGTAAGATGTGATGTGATCACAGAAATTGTCTGACAGCTATGACTGGGTTCTCCTGCTTGTGTGGCATGGTACAGAGTCTTTTGCTAGACATAGGGTCTTCCAGCAGCCACCCTCTTGACCCAGGGCAACACTGCCTCTTCAAGGCACTTGATGTAGGACTCTATGTTGAGTCTCAGGCCCTGTGGGAACACGAATGGAGGCATAACATCGCCATCACTAGACACTAAACACCTTCGTAATGACCATTAGACTCTATCCGAATCCTCTGTACTGTCCTCAGATTGACACCCAAAAACTCTGAAATGTTTGTATTGGAGATTCTGACATAAATGCCAAACAGTACAGCATGCCATTTCCAAATTTCTGGCAGAGTGAATTACATCATGGTGCTCTTTTTCTCAAATACAGTGCCGAATTAACTCTACTAAACGGTGCAGTCAACAAAATCAAAAACAAACGATGCACATGTGCAAAATTAAAAATATAAAATGGCGACAATTTACACATCGCACCCTGTACATGTTGTACTATATCTATGGAGAAAAGGTTAATCCACTGGTGTAATGTGGATGGGGCCAGAGGGGTGCAAAAAAAATAATTAGGTTAAGAAAATATGTATGAAACTTGAATTTATAACAGCTCATGGCTAAGGAGGAGGCACAATAGTTTAAATTGACCCAGGCACTCAAAATCTACCTGACACCACTGGGTTAATTAAAATGTCTGTTAAAGATTTTATACTTGTTATCCAGATACATGAAGACCTCTCTAAATGTTTGATCCTAAATTTCAACAAAAAATACATTTGCTTTTTTGTACTTTCCCCTATATGTGTAATGATTTCAGTTTTTCTTTATACATTGAATCGGATGTCATAAAGCACCATTCTGTCCACTAATTAATGATTCTATTAAAAGGTTAATGGATAGGTCGAAGAGGTCCTGTTGAGTGGTCACTGAGGTCACCACCCCTCACACGCTTGGATTTTTTTCTGCGATGACATTTGAAATAAGTTGTTTATCAGATACACCCAAGAAATATTGAGGAACTTAAAGAAAGACTTAAATATGAATGCAGTAAAATGACAGAGGAAACTCTCTGATGTGTTAATGAATCATGCAGGTACAGAATTGAAATGTATTTTGAAAAAGTGGGAGGACATTTTGAACCACATATATAACAATTAAATAACTAGAAAAAATTTTCATGGGCAATGATAATTTTAGTAAATTATTCCTATGGAGTGCAACTTTTGTCTCACCCTGTATGTATGTATGTATGTATAATATTGTCATGTATCACATTTTTTTTTATGTTCAGGTGACAAGTGTTTTTGCTGCTGATGCAGTTGCTCGACTGTCTGGAACAATTGGAGTAGCAGCTGTTACTGCTGGCCCTGGTTAGAGTTCATCTTTATATTTTATGCTCTGGAATCATCCTTAACCTCTTAAGGGTGATTTTTTTATTTATTTATTCAAGTGTGTTTGTGTTGTGTAGCATGAGTAATTATCAGTGTGGAAAATGGAATCAGCATGACAAGTTCAAATTTTGACCAAGGTTGTTGCATTCACTTTCATGCAAATATTCATGGGAAAAGTTTGAATCCATTCTTTCATTCACCCCAGTTTTTTTTATTTTTAAATATAGTGATGTTCACCCTGTACAAGGCCCGAGAGCCACTCGAGATAGAGAATTAGAGAGTAAGACGCACAGTTTATGCAGAGATGTGGGGAAAACGACACTTAACGCTAGACTTGAACAGGTTAAGATTGTGGTGATCAGGAAAAAATCCTCTTTAGAGTCAGTCCCTCAGCATTTCATTGAAAGAAGCTGCTCAAATGGCACTTACATTTCACCAGTGAAATACAAAGTGAATGAGGGTGGTTCACTACAATATGCATAGAATGGTGGGTCTTAGCTGTGAAAGGTTAGAACTTGTGGAACTTAGGAATGCACTTACAATGGAAATATTGATAGAGTAGTAAGAGGCTTGTGATGTTTCGTCTGTGAGAAAGGAGTTGTAGGGTTGAAAATAACTTGTCACCCACAAGGATAAATAGACACTTCTGGATTTTATCTTGACTAGAAAGTGAAGTTATATAGCAAAGCAGACTTGGCTTTCTGGCCTTGGTTGGCAACCATTCTAGGAAAAGGGATAACTCTGAATTCAAAACCAGTTGGGCATTGGGTTGACAGCTCCACCCTGTAAACCTACTTGCTTTGGAAACCACACCAACAACACTAGTGTATTGAGATTGAGGGCCTTATAACCCGATATGGAGTGAGAAGGACTTGTTTCTCCTTCTCTTTATTTATTAGATTCATTTTTATTTTTAAACTTCTTCCATGATCTTGTTCCTCTCAATGAGTAATACGTCTTCTTTTCAATTTAGATGTCACTTGTTAGGTAAAATATAACTTGCTTTTGTAATGTCTCTAGAAATATATTGTAGAAATGAATTGGACAATTGGGAAAAGAGACAACCAACTTAGGTGCACCTGATGCAATGAGCACAATCAGTTTTCTCCCTTGACCAGTTGATACTTTCTTCAGGAAGAGTTGCCCTCATTCATACTTGGTTGTTTGAAGAGAGTGTAGTGAGACAATGCAAGAGGCACTGTTGCCAAGATTTGCATGCAAACAATAATACTTGGTTGCTGGTCAATCACAGCTGGTCTGTGGTTGGGAGCAAGCATACTTAACATTGGCATTTTTTTTTTTTTTTTTTCAGTGAAAGAGTATTCTTCTAGCTCTGCAGTTAACATAAAGGATATAAGCTTGGCCTGCTGATATTGCCTTTGGCTTTGTTTCCTACGGTGTTTTGTGTGCATATACAAATAGAGTAAAATTATCCTGAGGAATGTTTGTGCATTTGTTTAGGTTTTTTTTTTTTTTTTTTATTTTTTTTTTAAGAGAAAATTATCAAGATATGCTAAGGTGACTTCATGTTTTACTAGATATGTTAAAGTGATTTGGTTTTTACCTAAAAGTCAGTCTTGAAACAAACATTGGAAATCTCATATAAACAGGTTAAGTAGAAGTCTGGTTTAGCATACCATATCTCAAATGAGAATGGGTCACACTGAGTTAATAACAAAAGCAATTAAATAAAAATGAATGTGTTCAATAATTCCAGACAACTAATTCTCAAAATTCATGGAAGATGCCTCATTTCTCTTTGCATATTTGTAATTATATTAGATGTATGTTGTAGGTGTAACAAACACTGTGACTGCTGTCAAGAATGCTCAAATGGCTGAATCTCCTGTTCTTCTCTTGGGTGGTGCTGCTGCAACTTTATTAAAGGTAAGATTATCTCTCTAAGAATCCTTATTGTAGCATAATCATTCTTAAATCATTCTTCCTTCGTGAAACAAAAGAACAAACGTAATGCAAATTATCTCGTATTAGACTTCTTGATAGAATGCAACACATAACTCATTTAATATAATGAATATTATTTTGATCGTTATTGATAGTTGCAAGGCCCAAGAGCCACTGAAGGTAGTGGGTTACAGAGTACAAGGCACGGTTTATTAGGATATACAGGGAAGATAATGGTTAACCCTAGACTTGAACAGTTTAAGATTATAATGATCAGGGAAATATCCTTTTGGGAGTCAGTTTGGGAAAGAAGCTGCTTGAACTTGCATCTCACCAATGATATATGAAGAGAATGAGTGTGGTTTGCTACAATGTGCTTGGCATGATGGATCAGCTGTGAAGGTTAGAACTAGTAGAACTAAGCACTGTAGTTTGTCAGAACACTTTCCATGGAAATAGCAATAGACTAGCAAGAAGCTTGCAATGTTTCGTCTGTGGGAAAGATGTTAGATGCTGGAAAATAATTCATCACCCTCAAGGACGTGTAGACAGTTTTGGACTCTATTAAGACTGGAAAGTGGAAACTGGGCAGCTCCAGCCCAGATATGGCAGCAGTACTTTATTTTTAGCTTGATCTGGCTCTTGTATAGGTAGAGGATAGCAGGAGTCAGGTACTTACTAGCATGGTACAAAGAACCAACTATTTTTCCAGCATCTTTAGTGATGTATCATATATATGAGTTTCACTGGAGGTCTGGGTTGAGCTTAAGTCCCAATAAGTGCTCAAGGCATGGATCCTCCCTGAGAGAACACCTGTCCAACATGATAGGCAAAAATTCTGGGTCCATCCACTCAGTGATTATAGAACATCACCAGTTTGGTTTTTGAGACATTGAATGTAACTAGCTAATTTTTCCCCCACTGATCTGTTAGACCTAGGTCAGAGGAGAGATCAACTGCCAGTCTCTGGTCATCTAAAATTTTGGAGATGCAACCATATACCATTGTATTATCAGTATAGTTATATCAAATGTATCAAAGTAATTCTCATAATATATGAGAGTGATTTGGATGTGTATTTTAACTTCGAGTCACCAGCACATTACACTTTCTCTATAGTTAAAGAATCTGGCAAAGTTGCCAATATGGCTCCTTATTTAAAAGGACGGTTCTTACATTCTTAATTGTCATATGAAAACTTGGCTCTGCTGGTCCTTCTAATCCATGCTTCCCTAAACCTTTTTGAATTGTAAACTACTTTTAAAAGAAATTTGTTGGATCCTCCCCTACATATTTGATAAAAGAAATTTAGGCCTTTCTCTGACAAAAGGACCTCACACATTTCCAACAAAATCAGCAATTAATGATTTTTGCTAAGGAAAACCAGATATTTTACTTTGATACAAAATAATTTGTTTTAATGAGTATTCATTTTTAAATTTTATTACTTATCAATTTTTAAATAATATATTTTAAGCTAAATAGATTTTGATTTAATTAAATTTCAAAACAAATGGGTTTGTTCACTTCTATTATGAAAAATATAATTGAATATATGATGCTAGCAAGCCTTTCTATCTCTTTTCACATCATGTCTTATAATTATTTTGTTGAAGGAAGTTTCTTTAAGCATCTTCATTTGTTTTACTTATCTGCAGTTTCATTTGAGTCCATCATGTAAAAATTTGAAGTTATATTGTAAATTAAAATTACTTGCAATAGAAAATTGAGTAACAGTAAAGGTTGTATTAAAAAATGGTACTTTTCCATAGAGTTATCAGTGAAAAAGCTTTCTAGAGGGGAAAAATCTTGAAAGGTCTTTGTCTTGGCAGTGAAGTTTAAAGGGGGCAGCCATCCAACTGGTATCAGGTTATGCTCACTTTTCCAGATCCTGGGGTGCATGTGAGCATATATATTAAGATCTTAAAATATACTGGGGCTAGAACACAGCCATGCTTCACACCATTTTTATATATATATATATATATATATATATATATGTATGTGTGTGTGTGTGTGTTTGTATATGTTGTAAAAATATGAAAATGATAATTGACAACAAAAAGTTACTTAATAACAGTGATTGTAAACAAAATAAAGGCAGATGCAATTGGAATCTAAAATGTGCCTGTCATATGGAAGGCAATTGCTTAGTGAAAAATATAGATTATTTGGCTAAAACAGAGTTAGAAAGCAATAATAAAGCCAAGGAAGAGAAAATATAGGTGCTACTGAAAATGAATGGAAAAATGGTACAAGAAAATGTTCCCCTTAATACCACACACAAATAAACAAACACAAAGTATAAATAGATCCACTTTTGAAAAAATAAACCAGTCTGTCTGAAGATTTCGAAAGCATGAAACCACAAACAACTCTCGATGCAACCGCATATGTTATCATTGATATTGAGCACTTTCCACTAAATACCGCACACACACACACACACACACACATGTGAACTGTATATAAAGCTTTAAGGAGATTATTCCCATTTTTCAATAGACAAAATTAAAATAGCTATATATCTATTCTAATATCTGTTTTGCTTTCTCCATATTTTATATTTAAAAATTAATATTCAAATGTATGTGCATGTATATTATGATATTATTTATGCTATTTACATGCAGACTATTGTGCTTACCTTTGTTTTTGTCATCACACTGTTTTAGTCATTGTGCCCTCTGGACTTCATCAGGTATATGTTAGAAGGGCCAGAGGGCACAATGGCTGAAATGTGATAACAACAACAAAGATGAGGACAATAGTCCACATGTAAATAGTGTAAATAATGATAACTTGTCATCTCAGAAATTCGGACAGAAATGAATGATCTTGTTTAATTTTTAGGGACGAGGTTCATTGCAAGATATAGATCAACTGTCTTTGTTCAAATCCCTTTGCAAATTCACAGCCAGTGTGTCTACAGTTAAGGAAGTGGTGCCTACTTTACGTAAGGCAATACAAGTGGCACAGTCTGGAACCCCTGGTGAGATAAATCATTTTTATTCCTTCTTTTTATCATAACAGATGTGTCTCATTCTGTGAAGATTCACTAACTGTGAGGACTCCACTATCTGCACTCCAACCACAGTTTCACTTATCAGCAAAACTTTCATTAAGTTAAAACGACTTTGTAAAATATGTTTCAAAGAAATAAAATATATGAAAACAAGATATAAACATAAATCTTTAATAATAGCATTTTGAAAATATAAACAAATAAATTAGTTTTAAATGTCCTCAAAGTTTTCAGTCATCAGATCTCAAGGGGAAAAGTTAATGTTTCATTCTGATATGATCTTTGACTAATTTCATTTTTACAGTTGGTTTGCAGAGTCAAATATGTTGCTAATTGTTGAGGGATGTGCAAACCCTCTCTGTCATCAAATGGGTTTAAGGTGTATTGTAGAATAGTACTCAGTCTTCAATATCAATTGCAGATTTAGTAATGGTAATGTTTGCAAGGAATTAAGCTTATTAAAGGAGTATTTTATTAAGAATGGCATCAAAGAATGATGATGCAGACAATTCTGATATACCAAAGAGAAGTCATAAAATGTTTTTTTAAACAAAAAATGACAAATTCTTAATTTAATGAAAGTTGTATACAGAAGTTGGGAAAATGGGTTTTTTGATTTTTTTTTAAAGAAAGAAATATAGGTCAGTGTAATTGTTTTGCTTCAAACAGCTTAAGTTAAAGGCTTACAGCCATATCATGTTGAAACACTGGTTCACTATCAAGCCTGGTCATTACTTAGATGGGTGACTGCTTCGGAACACAAAGTGCTATAAGCTTGGATGTGCATCCAGTGTAATGTATAATGTCTAAGAAATATTAATCAGAGAGCCAAGTTTCAATTTCAGTTCGGTCTGTTATATTCACTTATATGCAAATATCCTTGGGAAAGGTATAAATTCAGCTCTTCTCCCTCAGCTATGGGTTAATTAGTAAGGCAAGTATCACTAAAATCATTATTATTTTAAAAAAATATTTTTAGAATCTAAAAATATTTTCTGGCTTTAAATAACCTGCAAATGGTTGATAAGCTGTAGAAAACTAATCAATTAATCAAAAGCTTAAGTTACAGCCAATATATGGGAAAAGTGTATTGTAAATTTTTTTTTAATAATCTCACCCAAGCAAGGCAATAAAGCCACTAGAAAGCAAGGTGTTATTCAATGTTAGAGAATATGAGAAAAACTAGTATTAAGGCGATAGGGCATAACAGAATAGGAATCAAGAATACAGAAGATAACGATTCTCATTGCATTTAAATTTTTGAAGATCAAACTTGACCGGGAAGCAAGAAACTGGAAGAGTTTTCCACAGATGAGAAGTGCAAGAGAAGAAATTATTAACATAGAACTTATATAAGTTATATCTAGTCATTTCAACTTTAAAAAAGATGAGATCTTGCCACCAATCTAGTACTGCCCTTAAATTCATAAAGTCTAGGTTCCATAGAGGAAAGTTCATTAGAACAATTACCATGAAAGTATTTATAGAAAAGGTATAGGGAAGCTATGTTACGGCATTAGGGAAGTGAGTGAGATGCCAATCATATTGCAGATTCTTGTTTGGATTTTATCAAGAATCTCCAAATATATAGCAGGAGCACCAGACTAGATGTGGTAGCAATATTCAAAGCAAATAGAAAAAAGAAATGGGGTGAGAGATGAACAGAAAAAAGCATCTCAATTCATAGCAACATGTGTCAGAAATCTTTGAATCTCAGTGAACATTTTAGCAAGGGATATAATGCTACAGATGACACTGAGTGATTTGCTGGAGAATTAAGGATGATTCCTCAGAATTAGAAATAATTTTGAACTGAAAAGCATTAAAATCATTGGATAGACTTTGTCTTTTGATGAAGAATCTGCTGCCACATTTTTGATAAAATTAAAGCTGTCTTATGTAGTGTGTGTGCAGAGTTGTTGTCACATGTACCTTGAGGAACTTTATTTGTATCTATTTCATAAAGTACAAAATTTTCTTTTTTTCATGAAAAACCAGTATAAATTATCTGTTTGTTTTAATTAAGAAAAAACCATAAAAGATGCACAATCATATCAGCATGGCACCACTTGTTTGAACTGTTACACTCAGAATGTCATTTTAAATTTATTAGTTCTAGGACAAACCACTTGAGGGCAGCTTTTATCCTTGGGCCATGTGTGTAATCAACACTGCCACACACTGATAGTTTTTAACATATTTTAAACATTATTACTTCATTTGATAGTGTTTTCTTTATTTTTTGTATTAGTGTATTTTGGAACTATTGTCCAATTTCACCGTACATTACACAGTGACAAGAAGAATGAATAAAATTTCCAAGAAAACTCTTTTAGTGATTTTAACATGTAATGTTTAAATCAAACATTTAGTACATTAAAAACATTAGAAAAACAATTTGGATATAACATAGGTACCTAACATATAAGATCACTAAAAAAGAGTATTACATGATGAAAAAGACACCAAACTTGACAAAAACAAAATTTTATCATCTAAATGTTTGTTATTATTAAGAGGTATTTTAGGGGTATATTTTTACATTTTTTAATTGTTTCTAGCATGTCCGAAATTTTCATTAAAAATCTTTTATTTTTTTTTTTTGAGTCAGCAAAATTGACAGATCATCAATCATGTCAACCATTTTTTTCCATTTTATGGAAATGAAAATCTTAGTTTGAAATTCTTTTAAAAATCAATTATAATTTTTTCAAAACTTATTTTAAGAAAATCAGAAATTATAATGTTTATTTAAAATATTTTGAAACAGCATTATTTAGTTTCTGGTCTGAAAAGGTGTAGTTTGAAAATTAAACAAAGCAGATCATAACATTTTGCGTCACTTGACAGGTGATGAATGACATATTGATGGATTATATGAGGATAATTTGTTCTACGGAAGGAGAGAAGTGAAATTATTTAGATTTAAGTGAGCAAATTATTTACCTCGTTATTTTTAAGGAAAACTTTCAGCGTTCTAATCTTTTTTTTTTGTTTTTGTACTTAGCTTTCACCTTTACATTTACGACACTTTATGGAAAATATATTATAAAGAAATTAAAATAAGACTGTTAAGAGTGAAATTAAAATTCAGAAGAAAGGAATCGAATTAATTTCTAATGAAATTTTATCAGAAGTGTACATAAAATACTATAATTTTATGTACGTTTATTACATTTTACAGTGTTATTTGTATTTCCATTCATTTTATTATCAATTTTGATATTTCATTTATGGAAAAATGTCATAACTGAGATTAATATAAAAATAAGATCATATAAATTTCATAAGATGATACTGATACTTGTAGGTACCCTTCTCAGTTGAAATTGAAAAATCAAATTCTCCATATATGTTTTGCAAAAGTAAAGTCCTTAACATCGGAGAACAATGCTTAATTTAAATAACGCAACTTAATTGGATTCTGGTTGGTCTTCCATACTTTATAATTACAACCCGATTATAAACACAAAATTACATTTCTTAATTACTGCGGATCTTCTGATTAGTCAAAACGATACAATTTACAATGAGGTAAAAAAGATCTATCTCATAAGGACACTTACGAAAGTGGATGTGGCTTTTAACTAATTTTATAATATTTTAACAACTTAAATGTAAAAATCTATTATAATTAAACAAATAACAAATAATTGTATTAAAAATTCATTTTTCATCAAAAGATTTTTTGCTTTCAGAAAATATTGTCCATATTCCTAAAAACAACTAAAACCAAATAAAAGCATTTGAAATTAAATAATATCTTTATTTTTCGCATGTTACAATTCAGAGCTGATTTTCAGGTAGAGGCAGGGGTCCAATTAAAAAAAAAAAATACATGATTTGTTTTCCTCAAAGCCTTGTGCTTTTAACTAATATAATCACTAAACTGAATGCGACAGAATTTCTAGAGTTTTCATAAAATTAGTGAAGTGGGGGGAGGGGTAATAAATATAAAAAAAATTTTTTTTTCTATGACTTTAAAAGAACAAAACATATTTATAATAATTTCCATCATTTGTGAATAGTTTCTGAAAGTTTCATTAACATCTGACAATTATTTTTATTTTTGCAAGATTTTCCAAATTAATGTCTGTCATACAAAAAAAAAAACGTGCTGAAAATTTATTTCACTAACTCTCATGGAGGTACCTAATATAACAGTAACATTACTGTATATAAAAAGTAAGCTAACATTATTGTATATAAAAGCAATGTAAATACACTCACACCATTGCCAGTCATTCTTTTTTGGTGGTTTTATATAAATTTCATATACCTTAATTTAAATACCTTACATATTGGATACATTTTTTAATGTTGAAGTTATTAAGATTTGGCCTTCAAATTGAAATTGGTCAACTTTGAATAAAATGTGAAAATAATTCTGTTATCTAAAAGAAGTTATTTAAAAAACATATTGACTTAAAATATTTTCTATGAATAAAAATATGTTAATTTTATGTAGCTATATTTCAGGACCTGTTTTTGTGGAGTTTCCGATTGATGTACTCTATCCATATGAAACTGTGAAACGAGAACTTGGAATGAAGGATTCTGGAAAAGGAATATTCCAGAAGATAGTTAATTGGTAAGTGAAAACCATAAGAAATTAATACTTTGATGTACCCTCAAGAAGAAAAAGAAGTCTACCCACATGAATTGGATTTGTCTGTTTATCACTCATAGTTTGTTCCTATCCATTCCTTTCTTTGTGGATTTGGCAAATGTCTATTTTTCATCTATGAGGAAATTCTCCAGCACTTGATCTTTGTATCAGAAATATCAAAATCAAACAGGTTTGGAAATTCAGCTACGTATGAATCAGAAATTCAAATGTGAATAGGAATATCAAGAAACACTAAAGAATTAATGGATTGAAAAATAACATCACATTAAATGTGAAAGGAAGAGTACAGTATTGCCGTATAATATCTTTTCCTCTTATATTTTGAAAGTCTTGAAGCAACAGGTAAAATTTATCTGGCGAAAAAGCAGTTGATATATTTTCTTATCATTTACAAATAAGTTAATTGGCTTAAAACTGCTTCATCTTTTATATGCCAAATCCCTTCATAGCTCTCCACAACGTTATAGCTCTAAGCAATGTTTGTCCCCTTACTATCCCTCACAAACCATGTTCTGTGATACACTTACACAATCTCATTAGGTCGGTTACTCAGTTTCCCACTGCTCCTCTTGCTTTCAATATTTCCTATGAGTATCAAATTCTCCACGCCTTCTTTCCTCAGACACAGAAATTTAAATGCGCACTGAAATATTGAGAAACACTTTTCAGAAAGTGAGTAAAGAAACTCTTAGCATAGAACTTACAGCTCCATCTAGCTTACAACCATAAATTGATGAGATCTTGGCACCAGTCTAGTACTGCACTTAAATTTATAAAGTCTAGGTACTATAGCAAAGAGCTCATCCAAACAATTACCATGACTGTATTTATAGAAAAGACATAGTTAACCTTATGGTGGTGGGAAAGTGACTGAAGCTGAGCTGCCAGATTAGGACCAATAATATTGCTGATTTTTCTTTGGATCTTATCAAGGACTCAAGGTAAATAGCAGGGGCACCAGACCATATGTGGCAGCAATATTTTAAGCATGGACGAATGGTAGACTTGTTGGATAGTCTCCTCAAAGATGAAGAGACTCGAGGCAACAGAGGTATGGTTCTACAGAAGGATGCTAAGGATACCATGGACCAAACATGTGAACAAGAATGAGGTTTTGGGTATTATGCAAACAAAGAGAAAAATTATACTTAACATCAGGAAGAGGCAGTTGAAATTTCTGGGATATGTAATGAGGAAGGAGGGATTGGAAAATCTGATATTCACAGGGTGGAAAGAGGGACAAGGTAAAGCAATGCATAACATACTTAACGAGCTAAACAAGGGGATGGCAGAACAGAGTCTGAGAGAACAAAAAGACAAAACTTATTGAAAGCTACAAAGGACAAGAAGTGGAGAGCCATGATTGCCTACACCCTGAAGGGACACAGCACACCAAAGAAGATAGACTTTACTTTTATGGTACAGTGAACCAACTTTCTTAGAGGCTGACCTAGCAATAGATTCAATGTAGTCTGCAAAAACTGGCAGGACAATAAAAAAAATTTAAGTTGGGAACAGCTATAAATAACAATGAAAGCAATGCCTTAAAACTATAGTAGTAGGCTTTATGCAACGGAAAAGGTAGCCTTACTTGAGAGATGAGGGGAATGTGTAAGCAGAGCTGGCTATACAGAAGTAGAAGTGGAATTAAGCCATAGCAATGAGCTTTAGGATTGTATAGACACAGTGACATTTGATTGGATGTGTAAAGGGGCTTCATGCAGCCAACAGGCAACTCAAACTGGTGTTGCATTCTGCATGTCATGCATATGCATGTGCCTCAGTGAGTGTGATGCATCATGTGACACAGTGCGTGTTGCAGGGCCACACGTACACCCGTTGTTGCACTCGCTAATTATCAAGGTCAGCAGCAACTGACGGGCAACATGTGAAGGTGTGACTCATGCCCACACAGTATCAGCTTGGAATGGAAGGTTATGTGTGAAAAAGTAATATTAGGAAATGTTTAGGCAAATGAAACTTAGACAACATGAACAAACAAAACTTGGTAAATGGACACACAGAGTTGCAAAATGAATTCAGGCAGAATGGCACCTAAACATTGTGGTAACATGGTACATCAGTGATGTCTTGCATCTGTAAAACTTATTTAGGTTCACTACAAGGGAGCGGTTGTTTCACAGGAAAAATGACGAAAATAGGATGTCCCTAACAAAAGTTATCTTGCTTGAGGCATCATCACCCCACTCCAAAAAAATGTTATTTTAGATGCCTGTTGCCCATACAGCTGCACATTGAACACCCCTGCAAATGTTACATGACCATCTCTAAACTGCACATCTTTTGCATTAGATTTCAACTCTCTAAATTGATTGTATGCTATGTTAATTATGTTATTGCTAATTTCTTTCCTTTTTTTTATAGGTATTTACAGAATCATCTGAACAATTTGTTTTCAGGAGCCTTTGAAGAGAGAGACATGAGCCCTCTTGAAGTGAAAATCCCTTTGCCAACTGTCAGTCAAGGTTTGTGGTTCATTTTTATTTTTAATCTAATGATACTTTCTGCTTTATTTTAAAGAAAATGGCAACATGTAAAATTTTAATAAATAATGCTGATGATAATTGTGATTGTTGGAATATAAACATGTCCGTCATTGTAGATTTTTGTTGCAGTCCAAACTAACACAATAATATATATACAAATTTAAGTGCTACCCTTTGAGATATATACACACACATAAAAGGTTAATGGTCAGAGATGAATCAGACCAGAAAACAGTAGTATTAAAAAGTGATCAATACACAGATCCAAAAAATCTTTTAAACCAAAAATCCAAAATTTTAAGTCTTTGTCCTCATATCTAAAAATTTTTATTAAGTGAATATGAGGCTGGATAAAAAAATCCAATTTAAAACCTCACTGTTATTCTTAAGATATGCTCACCTCCCTATCCTCCCTTACATTTAAGTTACATATTTGCTTTTCTTCTTCTTTACTGTATACATTTACAATACATGTTCCTTTCTTTTCTTCACACTTCTTTTTTTCTTCTTTCTTCTCCATACTTCCTTCCTTTCTATTACACTCAATGTCATGTTTTTCGATCATCCTGTGCCTCTTAATTTATTTTTGAAAAATAATTATGTAGTGGACTTTGTGCTTTTTTTTTGTTTTTTTTCTTTTTTTTTAAATAAAGTGTTAAGGGGGTCATTTTTAAAACTATCGCCCAAAGAGACTGTCAGATAAAAATCAAGGTCACATATTTTAATTGACCTTGTGATTTTTAAAGTTATATATATAGATACACATAGTGAGCCAGACAAACCTACCTAGGTTTCATCTAAATGAATCGTCAGGGAAAGTATGGCTAACGAGGCAAAGAGAAACGCATATTTATAGGCGATAATTAAAATATACCACGTGACCAAAGAACCACAAACACAAACACCTAAGTGGGTGGGTGTGTGTGTGTGGGGGGGGGTAAATATTTATTCAACAAAAATGGGGAGGGAGGGAAAAAAAAACAAAAAAACAAAAAAAATGCAAACATTAAGTACTTTCCCTGACGATCCGTTTAGGTGAAACCTAGGTAGGTTTGTCTGGCTCACTAGGTGTATCTAGGTCTGCTCTATGGTTGTATTGAGCTCTTTTGTTAGTTAGTTATTTCCTCATATCGGGGTTTTTTCTTTGGGCTTCAGACCTGCATCTGTGCGATTTTTTTCGGCAGTAGTTCATGTTTGTAGCTCTTTCTTTTTTTAAAACCTTTTTTTCCCTCGAGATTGATTTGATCATTTGCAAATCAAAAATCCGAGTCTAGTTATCTATATTTGTATGTATATATATATATATATATATATATATATATATGAATATGACTGAATAAATTACAAACATTCTGCTTATTTTTATCACAATCCTTTCCTGTTCACAAATAATATACAGAAAAATATTTGTGAATATGGTGAGTTTCTAAGCATCGCTCAGATGTAGCCCAAGGCCAAATATATGAAGCACTCATTGAGAATTGAACTCACTGAGTGCTTCACACATTCGACCTTGTCCCACATCTAAGCAATGCTTAGAAAATTCTTTCACTGGGTGCCCTCAAACTTACAGCCTTGTGCCACATCTGAGCTATGCTTAGAAAATGAACATATTCACAAATATTTTTCTGTATATTATTCATGAATATGAAAGGATTATGATAAAAATAAGCATATATAATGTTTGTAAGAGAATTTGCTGCCTAAATACACACACACACTCACACACACACACATATATATATATATATATATATATATATATATATAGGATGAAGCTATATTGAATGATATTTTAGTATTATATATTGCTATATGTGCTATTACTACTAATAATAATATGGATACTACTGATATTTCTGGTGTTTCATGTCAAATCAAAATGTCTCAAGGTCATGGGCCCAGATGCCACCTATTATTTGATGATGAGTTATAGGAAATGAAATTCTTGTGTTAAATGCAAGTTCAAAAATTGCTAAAAATTACAGAGAAAATGTTAAAGCTATTTCAGAATTTAAAAATGTCTCTAACTTTTGCATTTCTAACAGTGGTAAACTGAACTGTGATTTTCTGAAATAAAGTGACATTTTTATCTGGTAAAATTGACAATGGTTAGAGCATATTTTTATAGGGCCTGGGTATGGATTGGTTACCAATATACTCACTAATCCCCTCTTGTATCTGCTTGACAATGTGATATCCAAGTGATGTGACCATAGTTAAGATGAATGGTGAACTATTTCGCCAATAGTTTCTTCATATACACTTGCAGTTGAATCAAGTTCTGATGTTTCATCTCTGTTTTTGTTTGATTATTAGATTTGTGAACAATGCAATACTATTTGAAAGTTATTATGGCCATAGGAAATTTACTGAATATCTAAAACATTGAAACAATTTAATCCTGAGCAACAGCCACGGAAAAAGTTTTTATCGATGGAATTCCTTTATTAAGAACACACACTTGCAAAGGACATGCCAAAAAAAGATGAGGTGGGGAGAGTAGCTTAGTATACCAATGAATGATGATGATGCATACGAGTGCAGATGCAGGCAGACATTTCTAGATAGGTGGGGTGCGGGTATACAGGGATTGCAGTTATATAATTGCAGCCATGTACACTTGGGCATCACTGGCTATCTTGGCTAGTATACACACACACACATATGTATTCAATATTTGCAACTAAAGCAATAGTCCTGTTAATTCTTTCAGTTTTTATCACATCTCTTTGATTAGTCACTTTTCTTTTTTCATTTTTTTTTTGTATCTCTTATATTTGTTCATGTATTTCTTTATTTCCATTTTGAAGTTCAATATTTTTAATTTGGGTAGCCAAATTATAATTATCACTTTATTACAAGAAAAAAAACATTGTTAACGTTATGTCTTTTTGTGTTTTTCTTAGTTCAAAAATGTGTAGAGTTACTGTCTAAAGCCAAAAAGCCTGTATTTGTCCTAGGCAGTCAGGTGACTCTGCCTCCAGTTCCTGCAGAAAAACTCTCTGCTGCTCTTGAGGTAATGCTTTTTCCACATTACAGTTTTCTTTTTGATTTCAAATTCATGAGAAAGATTTCAACTCGAATCTCTTGACATTTTGTTTTCTGCAAGCCATCTTGTTGAATTATTACTGAAATACTTTTGAAAGAGTGAATGTGACTCTAAATATATCTGGTTGTCTCTTCACCTTTAATGACTCCCAAGTTTCTCTATAAAATATTTTTTGTTTAAATTTTTTATTTGGCAGTAAAGCCACTAAGACACAGGATGGGGAAGAATTAGAAACAGAAACATTACTAATGAGAAGGAAGAAAAAAAGGAGTAGACAGTGATTGACATTGCATTTAAATTTTTGTAGATTAAAGTTGGCTGGTAAGCATGGAGTCAGAAGGGAGTTCCACAATCAAGAACTGCAAGAAAAGACATTCTTAGCATAGAAGTAGCAGTTACATCTAGCCAGCACAAATATAAATTGATGAGATCTCAATGTCAGTCTAGTACTGTGCTTAAATTCATAAAATCTAGGTACCATAGCAAAGAGCTCATCCGAACAATTACCATGAACATATTTATAGAAAAGACACAGAGAAGCAAACTTATGACAATGGGAAAGTGACTGAAACCGAGCTGCCAGATCAGGACCAATAATATTGTTGATTCTTTGGATTTTATGAAGGAGCTCAAGGTAAATAGCAAGGGTACTGGATTGTACCTAATAACATATTTTATGAAATAGCAGTTATTGTAATTCAATTTAATATAATTTATGATTGTATATCTCTTGTCTTTGAAAAACAAATTTGTAGTGTTGTAATCTTGAAAGTAAAATTTGTTTTATCTATGTTAATTTCTCATTGTAGAGTATTGGGGTCCCATGTTTCTTGGGTGGAATGTCCCGGGGACTTCTGGGAAGAAGAAGTCGTATTCAAATAAGACAACAGCGTAAAGATGCTCTTAAGGAAGCTGACCTTATCATTCTTGCAGGTAAGAAATCATAATTTTTTCTAAAAAGATATCAACAGTGTTGATTTTTAAAAGTTATAATTTACACTATTTACATCTGGACTATTGTTCTCATCTTTGTTTCAGCCTCCAACCTTCCTGAGGTGTATGTATATTGATCTGTATAAGCTACAGGGAATTCTAAACTGAAGGTTATCCAGATCAATATACCCCTGAGGAAATCCGGAGAGCACAATTGAAACATTGTGATAAAAACAACAAAGATGCAGAAAATAGTCCAAATATAAATATTGTAAATAAGGAAAACTCCTCAATCCAGAAATTCTGACAGAAATTATAATTTAATATTGAATTTCTCAAACAAAACTAATATTTTTAATTCTGTAATAATTATTGAAATTAGTTTTATAAATAGATAAATTTATTTATTTAATTATGAAATAATTTAAAATTTAACTTGCAGGAATTTATAAGACTTAAAGTATATTTCTACATGCCTACCATTGCTTGTAGGTAATCATTATTAATATACAATAATTTGGACATGTTTTTCAAAGTTTCCTTTTATCTTCTTGTTTTAAAAATTTCAAATGACACTTTCATAAATATATGGTTTAATTATGCTTGCATAGTTTTCTTTTCCCATTATACAAATGTTTCTTCATATTTTTTTAACATTTATTTGAATACTCAAATCTGTATAATTGCTGTTTTTAACATCTTCTTATGGCTGATCCATTCCTCAGCTCTTATCAAGTGTAATCCATGAAAATAAAGAAATCTCTTTCTTCAAGAACAAAGTAAAATAAATATTTAAAGCCAAAAATTTTTAATTTTAGACTATAAGAATTTTTTTTTGAGATAATAATGCTTTGGTCATACAAGCTGGGGGAGAAGAGATGAAATTCATAGCTTTTCTAATGATATTTGCTAGTAAGTAAATAAAACAAACTCAACTTGAATTGAAACTTGGCTCTCCAATTAACAATTTCAAGCTATTACCCACACATCCAAGTTTACAGTACATGATGTTTCCAAGCAGTCAGCCATCTAGGTACTGACCAGGCTAGTTGTTGCTTAACTTTGGTGATAAGCCCGTCTTTGCTAAAGGCCATACAATGGCTTGATCAGTAATCCACAGTTTTTATGTCATATAACTGACATAATTATTTTCTCTCTTTAAATTCACAGTGTATAGTTTAGTTACGTTACTTCAATAATGTCAGTATAATAAATAAAAATAATTATAATTAATAAACAGTAAACATTTATTTTACCCATAACAAATTATTGTCATTAACCTTGAGTTGCTTCCCTTAAAAAATAAGCCATATTTATGAAATTACAAACTTTATAATTTGTCTATATTGATGTGGATAAATTTATTTTATAAAAAATACTTTGGCTTCATTTGACCAAAGTAATTCAATGGATCTCCTGATTATTTTAACAAAGCAAAAAATAAACCAAGAGATGATGAGCCATAACTACAAAATATTTGTCCAAGGACTTGCATAGAACTTCTACCATAGACATGGTAACAGTTCATCCTCAAATTTAAAATAAATGGAAACACATATTACTTAATCTTAACAAACTCTGTTGTAACATTAAAAAAGAGACTGAAATTATATTGTAGTAACATTAAAAGAAATAAACCGTATTTGAATTTCCTGATATTCAATTACCTCCCTTGACACCTAGAACTCGAATTTTTTGTGATATTATATATCAACGAAACTAACTTGTCTCTCAGATTGTTTTCACTTTTATCAATTCTGTCAATTCCATCAGATCGTTTTCACTTTTATCAATTCTGTCTAAATACAGCAATGAAATATTTTTACTTAATTGGGTTATGTTTGTGAGGTTAAACAAAGTACAGTTATTTTATTTTTCTTGATCACTTATATGAAAAGACAAGGAAGAAGAATGAGTTTGTGAATGTAATTTTTAAATGCTTTATTAGTTGCATTTGTTTCCTGGCCAAATTCTCATCAGCACAACTGACGATGTGTCCTTAGTTAGTCACGTTTTGCAATGAGTTGTGTCTTTTCTTTAATTATGTCATGTTGTCAGCACTCCAATAATTATTCTTTGCTTACACCAGACATAACTCTGAATATATTCCAATAGTGGACATGAATATTTGACAAAAGGTACTTATTATATTTTTAAACTCCTCTTTAAAATGTTAATCTAGATAAAAATTCTATATTTTTTCTTTGTGGAGAAATAGCATTGATTTTAAGAAATATATTTTATTGTTTAAAACAAATATAGTTTATATACTTCTCTGTTAAGTTTTGATAGTGAGGCAGTCATGTTTCCTATTGTCATATTGTAAAGTTATTAGGTTGGTGCAAAAATAATTTCGTTTTCTAACATATGTTACTATGTGAGAAAACGAAATTATTTTTGTACCAACCTAATATTTTGGTTTCCAACCATTATGATATTGATGATGGGATGGATATTCTGCTCTAAATAATGTACAGGCTTCAGCAAAAATGCCTCACGCATAATAGTAAGACATTAATGGCAATGGTATCTTGATCTAGCTAATGTATTACCATTATGTGGGATATATTTGCACGCTGTATATACAGTGCTGTGCAAAAGTAAGTGAACCTTAAGATAATATTAAAAAAATTGCCTCTTTTTTCCAGATGATCAACAAATCTTAATTAAACTATATATTCATTAAAAAAAACTTCTATTAAGTCAAGGTTCACTTATTTTTGCACATCTTAATTTTTAATTAATATTTTTCTTCCAGCTTGATAAAATTTTTTGAAAGTGGCCGTACACTTTCAAAAATTTTTATCAAGCTGGAAGAAAAATATTAATTAAAAATTTCTGGCAGTAGTGGATGCTGACTTTTGACCATTCTTCTTGGCAAAACTCCTATAATTGCTCAGTTTTATCTGGGTGTCTTGCATGCACTGCCTTTTTTCACCTAATCACAGATTTTCAATTAGGTTTAGATCAGGACTTTGACTAGGCTGTTTCAGTACTTGAAATTTCTTTTTATGAAGACATTCATTTGTGGATTTGCTTTGATGCTTCAGGTCATTGTTCTGTTGGAAAATCCAGCCCTGACCTAAACCCAATTTTTTAAACTGAGTTCAAGACACTTTCTGTCAAAATTGTTTGGTATCTTGTAGTCCATTGTGCCATCCATGCGTACTATTTTACCTGTTCCAGCTGCAGCAAAGGACCTCAAAATCATAATGCTGTCACCACCATGATTAATAGTTGGTACCAAATTCTTATCTTCAAAAGCCGTATTAGGAGCTCACCAGATATACCATTTATTGTTTTTCTCAAAAAGCACTAGTTTGGTCACATCTGACCATAAAACCTTTTGCCAGAATGTTTCCAGCTTATTAATATGAGCTTTGGTATTGTTGAGGAGAGCATCACTTGTGCTCTTCCATAAGCAGTTTTTTTTCTTCTAAGCATTCTACCATGAAGATTGGCATTGTTCAGATTTTATTGCACTGTAGATGCATGCACATTGATTCTGACATTGGCCAGTGAGCATTGGAGAACTACAAAGGTCACAGCAGGATTTGCCTGGGCTTACTGAACTAGATGTCTACTCGCTCTTGCTGTTATTTTTCACAGATGGCCACTTCTTGATTGTGATGCTGTCATATCAAAGGCCTTCCATTTATAAATAATTTGTTGCGCAGTTGAGAAGTACACTCCAAATCGTTTTGATAGCTTTTTTGTAGCCTTCTCCATCATTATAGGTTTCACCTATGCAATTTTTTAAAACTTCAGAAAGATCTTTTGATTTTTGCATATATATTTTTAAAATTTGATCTCTAACTGCACACTTTTGCATACACAATGAGTTATATTGTTTACCTGCAGTGAACACAGCATTACCAAAATAATGAACACGTGTCATTTTGATTTTTACATGAAGGCAAAAAATTATTTTACCTGGTAACCATGTAAAACAAAAATACAGAGTGTAAATATAAGGGTTCACTTACTTTTGCACATCTTAATTTTTAATTTTCATTTAATATTTTTATGCTAACTTTATAAAAAATTTTTAATGAATATATAGTTTAATTAAGATTAGTTGATTATCTGGAAAAAAGAGACAATTATTCTAAATATGATCTTAGAGTTCACTCACTTTTGCACAGCACTGTATATTAAGTCCTTGATATATATTTTATGCATAAAAATGTTTTTTCTCCTTCTTGTATATATACACACATCTATTATGTGTGTTGGTTTATTATAGACTTTGCAAATTCAATTGTCCCTTTTTGAAAATTAGTTTTTCTGGAAAATATATTTGCTATTTAGGATGGAATTCCACATGATATTTTCTCAAATTCTTCTATTGAAGCCAATCAAAAATTGCTTCTTTACACATAGCTATTAATGAACAAAAAAAGATATTTATTTACATCATTCTCAGGATTATGAAAAGTGACATCCTGTGCTGAATTATCACAGCACTACATATATATTCAAAATAATATAATTTAGTTTCTTAAATTTCTTCTACTGGGCTTAGATTATATGAGACTGGCTGCTGAAACAATACAAAGACAACTTGAGACATGGTAAACTTAACTATTTTATTCAAACTGACACTGGATCTGTTTTGCTCCCAGCATTCTCTAGTGAGACTGGAAGTGCTTACAATCATTATAATCATAATTATCGATGTTGTTATAAACATCATGGATGTATGATTAAAATATTTTCAGGATGATAGAAATGTGAGGAAACCTGATGCATTCATTGATTGAATAGTTAGTGCTACTACTAGTTGAAAGTTATAAAATCTTTTTATTAAAACATTTAAAAAAAATTAGATTTCTCAAGTCCTCTTTCAAATATTGATGGGAATTTCCTTCCAAACTTTTTGTTTAGGGTAGTATAGAAAATCAACATTTTGATTATATTATTATTTTCCCTTTTAGTTATATATGCTGCCCTATTTATTTGTTGCTTTTGAAAGTTTCATGTGATATGCTTTTCTAATTTGGTAAAAGTCTTGGTGATTCTGTAGCACCAGTTGATACGATCTGATGAAGGATTGTTTTCTTGAAGACCTACAGGATTTATTTACATGAAGCCATTTTTAATCATTGATCAGTGAAGACACAAACACTGAAATATTAATAAATTTGACCATCACTTGTTTAATAATCAGATTTTTTTTACTTACAAGCGTATTATTAAGAGTTACTCTTTCTTTTATGTCTTCAAAAATCTCTGGCTTATGGATATATCACATTAAAAGTTGAGCAATATCAAATTCTGGCCAGTATCTAGATGGATGATCACTTTGGAATATCAAGTGCTGTAAGCTTGCATGTGTGGATGGTGCAATAGATAACGGTTTGGAATTGAAAATCGGAGAGTCAAGTTCCAATTGGGTTCGTTATATTCACTTATACACAAATACCTTTGGGAAAGATATGTATTCACATCTTCTCCCCACCAGCTATGGGTTAATTAGCATGACTTGTATCAGTAAAATCATTATTATCTCCAAAAAATTCTTACAATCTAAAAAATATTTTTTGCCTTTAAATAACCTGCAGAAGGTTGATAAGCCATAAAAAACAAATCATCTGAAAAACAAAAAGTTCTAATGAACAAATTTAGTGAGCATAAATTAATATACAAAGTGGCATTTGAGAAGAGATAACAATAAAGAAAAGATTTTCACAAATTACATTTTTTGGGTATTTAACAGCAAAACACAATACAGATTAGTACACCTGATTTGGAAAATTTCAAAGTTTTAAGTTTGAGGAATTTAACAATAGGCCAAAAGTTACTTTCTCTAATACTTAGATTTCACTGTTTCCTTCAAAGCAGTACACTATCTAGAACAATGTTACAAAAGATATTGCTTATAAAGAGTAGCAGCAAAAGTATGCTCTGTTTAATAGTTGTCAGTGGTGGATTGTTCAGGGTGTCACCTTGCCCAATAGCAAGCTGATCCCTGATGGAGTGCCACCCACTATATCAAATAAAAATACAATAAAGAAACAAAGTAATAAAAAGTAATAAGAACTTTATAAAATCATCTGCATACTAATCAGTTATTGAAGTTGAATGTGAGAATACATTTTCAGACTTAAAGATCATAAAGACAAGGTTAAGAAATTCAGTCTGAGAAGAATTTGGAATCATACATATTGTTGTTATCCATTGTAAAGGAATTGTCAGATGAATTGAATCTACTGCCAGTAATATGTACAATACATGTACGCTGTAATTACTAAGAAATGTACATTTTTTCCACAAAAATTTTAATTGTACCCTTTTCTCCATATGTATTTTTATGAAAATTTTACTTATTCATTATGAAAATTAAATGATAGCATTGTAGTTGTGTGGGGGACTTCTTTGTCTCCTGGCAACCAATATTTTTAGACCCAGTCCACCACTAGTAGTTAATTTCCAATAATGACATTGGTCAGTGTTTGTTAAGGTAAAAGTCCTTTCCACAGACCCTAATTTCTTGTCAATATCTCCATCTTTGTTTATTTAGCCATGTATTGAAATATGAATTTATAAATATAAATCAATAGAATCACTTACCAACATGATTCAATATTTTGTTTTTGGGAACTGAAAAACTTTGTCTGTTGGCAAAATTTTCTGTGAGAAAAAGAAAATGAGTTTTCTCCTTATAATTTTGAATGGTGAAATATCTCACTGAAATAAATTCATTTATTCAGCTTTTAATAATGATAAAAATTATTTAAGAATTCACCCATAATATCTGGTGTCCTTTAAACTTTGAAGTATTTTTCCTACTAAGCAGAATATGATTTGTAATATTAGTGCCATCATCAAAAATTCCTATTTACAAGCATTTAATAAAATTCAGTAGAAAGAAAACTTACTGCTTAAATACATGATATATGAAGAGGTGCTGAAAATTTTTTAATCTGTTCTACTTCCCGAAATCTCAACAAATAGCAGAAATATTTTTGAATCCCTTCTTTGTTGGATTGAGAGTTTTTCATCCCCCACCCCCGTTTGCATGTGTGTGTATTTGGGTGATATTATTATTATTATTTTTTTTTTTTTTTTCAGTTGAATGCCAAGTTTTATTAATGGTGTCAGTCTTACATATATGGGAAGTGAGAGAAATGCAACAAGTGTCAGTTACAATTTTAACACTAAAGATTACAGGGACACTTAGATTTAAATTTTTGATGTTTGGTGTATTGAGATGCATAAAACTATTATTAGTCTAAAGAAAATCCTTCTCTGCGCAAAATGCATTACTTGGGAGTTTTTCATTTTTTGTTATTCAGTTACTTGCTGTTAGTCTGGTATAAAGATTTGTTCTTCATATCTTCCATACAATACCTGTCAATTCAAAATCGTGATAGATGAAAGTAACTTTAAAAAAAAAAAAATTATATATAATTAGTTTTTATTTCTTTCCTTCTTCCCTCTTACATTTTTCTATCTATCTATCTATATATATATATATATATATATATATATATATATATATATGATTTTGTCAATAAAATCATTACTTTAGTCTGAAGTCCTTCTAGAACAGTAGTTTCCAAACTGTGCAGTGAGCCTCATATATGTGGCAGAAGAGGATAGCAGGCGAGTCGGAATGATTGAAAGACAATAAAAGATTTAGAAACAGTTTCAAAAAATTCATATGCCAAAAATAAACGCAATTTCAAAATTTAAATTATCATTATTATGGATTACTTGTAATTGTATGCATGAGTCCCAGTATAAAGAGTTATGAATAATTAATGACTGATTTTATCGTTGTCATCTATTTGCATTATATCAAGTATTAAGATTATAGTAATTAGGGTTTGCAAATTGGAAGTGAGAATTATCAATGAAAATGTTCAGACTTCGAATCCGGGGTTATCTCCCTTTAACCCTCTCTCTGTGTTTTTTATTTTTAAATGTACTTTCTATCATATGAAATTTGGTGATGCACGAGCAAATTTTCATTCTGGAAAAGTTTGGGAATAACTGTTCTAGAGGATGAAACACATTATCTATAATTTTTCCACCTTGTCATTCAAGTGCCTGTAATTATTTGAACAATATAAATGGAATATAAAATGAAATATAAATGGTATTCACCTTTTAAGAGCAAAGGAAAATAATAATAATGAGAAATTATGAAGCAGAATAAAAAGCTCTATGTATATTGATCAAAGTTGGAACAAACATATTTAAATATAAGAGTGGGCTTTTAATAGCAGGATTCAGCAGGATTGTTTTGTTAAATATATTACTGTTTGAAATAATCTTTTCCATAATTAGGTATTTTGCATCTCAATCTAAATATATAGTGTGAGGCAAATGTAATGCCCTTTTTTGTTTACTAACTCTCATTGAACAAAAATAAATTACAATAGTTTATGAAAATTTATAAGTATTGTCACATCAAAACAGCATGATTTGTTATGATTAACAAGCTATTTAACATGTTCAAAATGCTCCCCTTCAGTTTCAATACAACATTTGAATCCTATCTGCAACACTTCTGCAAACCATTTGACATATTTCACATTAATTTCAGAAAATTTATTAACAATAGCTTGTTTTAATTCAGGATCTTTCAGTACACCTCACATGGAAAAGTTTGGTATTTGCTCTACTGATTGTGATGGCTCTGCATTGTCCTATCCCCACTCAGCTCAAAAAAAAAAAAAAAGAAAAAAAAAGTGTTACTTTTGGTACACCCTATATGTGTGAATATATTATATTGAATCACAGCAGGTGAAAATTATTGTTTTAAGAAATCTTATTGAAAAACAAATTAAAGCAAGTTTTACCTTAAATGAATGTTTAATAATGTTTCTGTGATCCAGGAACTGTTTGTGATTTTCGTCTTGGATATGGACGTTCCTTAAACAAAAGAGCAAAAATTATTGCTGTGAACCGAAGCAAAGAACAATTAATGAAGGTAATCAACATGTATCCCTTATTTTCTATTTGTTATTTGGATGATAGCTTTGTTATCTAGTAGGGGTACTCAAAAATCAGAATAAATTGTAAATAAAGTGAAAATAATTTTATAGTAATATTCAGGATACTGATATTTTCTCTGAATGTATATTGTTGTTTTTTTTATTTTTTATTTTTTTTATAAGTATTTTGCCCCAAGCAAGGGTATAAAGCCACTATGACACATGGCTTTACCGAGTGTGAGAGAATATGAGAAAACAAAACATTATTAAGGACAGGGAAGAATAAAAGAACAGGAAGATGGAAGATAACAATTGATATTGCATTTAAATTTTTTTAAATATTATTTGAAATGCCATTTTAGTCATTGTATATTGTTTAATTTGAACCTTTCACATACCTGCCTTTCTAGAGTGTGTGTTGTGCTCTAAGTAACCAAGCCCTTCTTGAATACAAAGAACACCATGTGTCTTTGTACCCTTCAGATTGTTTCTCACCTCTTAACACATGACCTTCAAGGAAATCTGGTTAACTTTAAAAGAATTCCTATTTCTTAGGTCATCTTTCTGGAACTACAAATTCCCAAATTGCTCTCTCCAAATTAAAAAGGCTCTCACAGGTTCCAGAAGCATGACCCAAGAAATGGAATGTTGGAAAAGTTCTTTGGAAGGCCACAGGTTCAGTGCAGAGGTCAAGACAACCACCCCAAGAACCCACCAGGCACCAAATTTGATATGAATAAGAACATTCCCTTTTAGAGCAAAGTTTTATATTACAAAATATACCACACCCTGTCATGAATGCAGTAAACAACCCCAAATTAACCTATATATAATGATTAAAGTAAAAGCATTAAGTCATGTTATATTGAATCCATTGCTATGTCAGCTACTAAGAAATTTGGTTCACTGTATCGGGCAAGACAATTTTCTCTCAGAAATCTATCATACATATCTATAAGTCTACCATTCATCCATGCTTAGAATATTGCTGCCACATGTGGTCCATTGCCCCTGCTATTTACTTTGAGCTCCTTTATAAAATCCAAAGAAGCAACAATATTATTAGTCCTGATCTGGCAGCTCGGCTTCAGTCACTTTTCCACCAGCATATGTTTGTCTCTCTCTGACTTTTCTATAAATACTTTCATGGTAATTGTTCAGATGAGCTCTTTGTCATGGTACCTAGACTCTTTGAATTACTAGACTGGCATCAAGATCTTATCAATTTACAGTTGAGCTGGCTAGATGTAACCACAAGTTCTAAGTTAACAGTTTCTTTTCTCACTTGTGGAACTCCCTTCCAGCCAACTTTAATCTGCAAAAATTTAAATGCAATGTCAATCACTATCTACTGTCCTACTGATTACTCTTTCCTCTTCATGCTCATTATTGTTGTTTTTGTTCCTAATTTTTCCACACCCTTTAACCACTTGTGTTTTAGTGGTTTTACTGCTTTGCATAGAGTGATGCCAATTTAAAAAAAAATTAAATAAATTTAATTAGTTTTACAAAATTTACTTGACCTCATGATACAGTAAACATAGAATAAAAAGAATTGACAAATTTAAAAATGTTGATAAATCTGTTGCAACAAATAGAATAATGTTTGTTAGAAATATAAAATTTTCTTGTTGAATTATAAGTAATGGTAAAAAAAAACCAACAATTTCTTGTTCCTTATAAATGAAGCAAAGGAAAGCAAAGTTCAGTTTTTTTCAATAGAAATCATTTTTTACTAAAAACATGTGTTTAGCTTGTAGTATTATAAAGATAGGGATGATGACATTTATTGGCATGGCAAATGAACCCAGTCTAAAATTTGGATTCCAGTCTAGTCACAATGAACCTATCTCTTTTCCACAGCTATGGATTAAATAGAAGGGTAGACTTGGCTATCTAGCTTTGGGTTAAAGCCAATCTAGAGAAGGATTACTCTGAATTCAAAACTGGAGAGGTCAACAGGAAACCACTGTACTATCTTTTCTAAGATGTGAAGAAGAAAAAAAAAAAAGAAATCTGTGGAGAGCTATGATGACCTATATCCTGAAGAGAAATGATATTTAAAAACTATTATAGAGATATAACAACAAAGTATCATTTGCAGTGAAGATTTTACCACAGGAACTCTTTGCATAAAATGGTTATCCTTGTAAATTAATTGCTGCAGTTGCCAAATGTAGCATTCCCTGGAAGAAGACCTTTTCTTGAAATAGGATTAAGTGCTAATCAGTGTGAAGTCTTGCATGAACCAGAATAACTCTGTTATTTCAGTAGTCTAATTGGCTCTTCATTTCAAATGATTGAAGTCACTTTGTGCTTGCAGCTTTTGCTTTTTTTTAATAATTAAAGGGTCAGTGAAATCTGAATGGTTTAATTTTTTAAACCCAACAAAGTCATTGGCTCAGCTCTGAGGAGTAATCCTCATTTTTTACAGATATATTTTTAAGAAGCCTTCAAGAGAATATATTTTAGGGTTATAAAAAGGATAGATTGATTATGTTTTATATACTATTACAGTTTGTACGTTTCTAATCTCTCACTCTATGAGATTTGGCAACTCCCAAAGGCCAGCATTATTTTAAATGTACTGCAGTTAGTTTGTACATCTGTCACTAGAATTCAATTTCAAATTGCAGTTTTGAACCATAATTTAATGATTTATAAACTCACTTGTTTAGTCAAATGTGTAAAAGCCAAACCATGATTTGAAACTGAATTGAAGAGCTCTAAATTTTATAACTTTTGATATTTTCAATTATATATGTATTTATTAATTTTATAATTAATTTTAACATTTTATAAATTATCTATAAAGTTATATAGTAAGATCAATTAAAATACATTAGAAAACTCAATATTTATTTAGTAAATATAATTTTTATTATACAAGTTATTTTAAAAATAACTTTTTCTATTTTCCACACTACTAGACAATTTGTTAAAATCTTGAAACTGCTAAGGTTTATATATTGGTTTGAAAAAAAAAAAAAAAAAAAAAAGAAGCATTGACTATTAACACTTTTGCTGCTGTTGACATATTTATATTTTCATGTAACTTACACTGTGTAGGAGAAGCAATAGGTCAACTCAGGGAGTTAAACCTAAAGGGTTCCGGGAGGGGTAGTGGGATTAGTTAGGCTAATACTAATTAGCATAACCATACCACTATATATATATATATATATATATATATATATATAACAGAACTTGAGATAGATGGGAAGAGAAAGTTACTTGTGATGACTACTACTAAAATTGTGCATGTGCAAACATCATAACACACTGCCTGCTATTGACACACACACATATGTGTGTGTGTGTGAAGATGTATTTATGCATTTTTATAAAACTTCCATTGTCTACTTTCAATGAATATATACATTTTCATGGCAATTTCATATTCTTCTTAAAACATACCAGTACAGCCATGCTATAAGAATGCAGCAGTGAAAATTCAATAAAGCTAATACTTAAAATACAAAGTAAAAGAAAATCTAATTTCTTAAAGCCAAAATTATTTTTAAAATTAAATAGAAAGAATAAAAAAATAAAATGTCATTTCTATTTTTTGACAGTTTATATGCTCTGGAAATTAAAAGGTTACCTGTGTGTATCTTATTTGGATTATAAAGGTAATTGACTTGCCTGATAGATTCAATGTTATGATTTGTAATTATCTGAAATTCGTATTTAGCCAATATCTTCAGCAGCCAAATATTCAATTTTTTATTTGACATCTGGAAAGAAAATTTAATTTATTTCTTTTAAATTATATTTATTTCATATTTTAAAAATCTGGAAAGGAAATCCCTATGAAATTTTAAGAATTTCTGTTTTTAAAATCAGAATTATTCTTTTCCATCTTCAAAAAAAAAAACAAGACAAAAACATGTTACATGTGTTTAAATGGAATAATAAGAGTGAATTTTGGGTACCACAACAAATGGATAGGGGTGAGAATTGCAAGTGAAAAGAAATATGTTTTATGATTGTTTTGAGATTAAAAGAATTTAAATTCATTAAATTTTTAATTCAAACAAAATTACTCTTTTATTCAACTTTAGTTCAGGAACCATTCTTAGCTTTCATTTCCACTCTCATTGACTATATAAAATATGACAAATGAAGAAAAAAAAATAGCAAATTATAGTTTTGTATTTGTTATAGTGGAACACACCTATTCTATAGTTAATAGACTCTCCCACCTATAATAAGTAGGAGTAGTAAGAGTAACGAGTCGCTCAGTGGGTCGGTCAGTCAGTTGATGCCGGACGACTGTTAGTCGGATACTAAAGTATCAGCGACCACAACTAGATTTCTCTGCGTCATTACCTATTATGTCAAGTTCCTAACGTTTTGTATGTTGAACCTGGCTTAGTACAAATACAAGCCTCCACTGTGAAACCACTCCATAACAGTATTAAAAAAAGGATCTTAAAGAAAATAAGAAAATAAATCTAAAAGTTTATGGATATTGGAATGAAGTTAATTATAACAAGAAGGAAATCTTATTCTAGATTGCAGTCATTTTCTTTTTACATTTTGGTGTGTTTCAATGACTGTTATACATAATTCCTTCGAATAGTATTTCAAATCTTTTAATTGCTTTCTCATTTACAACTGGGACATATCTGTTTATTTAAGTTTTTATTTGTTAAATAATAATTGCCTTTCTTACAGAATTCTGATATGTTTTGGAAACCTACTTTGGCAATTCAAGGGGATGCTGCAACTCTTATCAGCCAACTTTCAGAGAATCTAAGAGGCTATAAATGTGATCCGGAATGGTTGGCCACTTTGCAACAAAGGGATATAGACAAAGAAAATGCTAATAAGTAATAAAGTTTTATTCTGAGTGTTTTCTTTCTTTCTTTCTTTCTTTCTTTCTTTTCTTTTTATAGTTACAGTCACATCTCTGAATAAAGATTTAGTTTAGGACAAAAACCAGAGAAATTTCATCAGTTGTTTGCTGCTTATTAGTTTGTGAAATTCTCATTATTTTTATCTACTGGAAATCTTAGGTGATGCCCAAGGACATAGTAACATATAATGGCAACCTTAGATGATACCCGGAGACATGCTTTCATATACTGGCAAAATTTGGTGATGCCTGGACAATGTTAAATTCTGTATTCTTTCAATAATTATATCTTTTAACTGTTTACCAGTTTTTAATCCAAATTACTATTTTATAAACTTAAAAAAACATTTGCATGGAAAACATTTTTAATGGTGTGTAACAAGGCAGAAAGATTTTTTAAATTTATATAACAATGGTCAGTAATCCTCAGTTTTTAACTAAATAACTGCATTTTGCATTTCTAAATTCCCTGTTCTTCATTTAAAATAGTCATGGTAATATTAGCCGTTTCTTTATAAGGAAAAATTCAGTACTGTCAGTTGAAATTTATAAAATTTTTCTCTTAAAACAATTTTTTATGAAAATTCCACTATTGATGGAGGTTTCTTTCCTAACCTTTTGTCTGAAGTAGTGTGGAATGTCAACATTTTGGTTATATCATTATTTTTCTTTAATTTGATTGTCTTTATTTTCTCATTTGCTATCCATTTTAGTTGTTGTCTTGTAAGTAGCTTTTGTGATTTTCTAAAACCAGTGTCCACAATGTTTGAAGAAGTATGGTCCTCACAGAGACCTACAGGTTTCATTCACTCAAAGCCATTTTTAACCATTGTTCTGAGAATAAAGTGTTTGTATACAGTTGATAGTTTAGATATTTTTGAAAAAGTCTGACACCATGCATGACATCTATATGAAAGTCTTCATCTGACGAGACTATTTAAGAACAAGATTTGAATTTATTAAGATTTATTAATTACTAAGATCAAATTTCAAACATTATTAATCACAATATTTCTTTCAGAAAAAAAGGCGAAGAAATCACTGATCAACATCTAAATCCAATCAAGATTTTACACCTCACAGATGAAATTATGGCTGAAGATAGCATTATTGTTGCTGATGGTGGGGATTTTGTGGGTACTGCAGCTTACATACTCAGGTAAGTGCTAAAGTTTCCAGTACCTTCTAAACAAATTAAAATGACTTTTGATCCTGTGTTGAGAAACAGAAATGGTGGCAGACAAAAGATTATTAATACTATAGTGTTCTTATTTGAGTTGGGCAAGATATAGAAGCAAAAATGAAGATGTTTTGATTGGAAGTAGTACATGTAAAAAGGTTGCCAAAATTGAAGAAAGATGAATTTGAAGAACAAATTCCACAGCAGCAGACTACAAGAATTTGGAAGGGATGAGTTCCAAGCTCTTTTGAATGGAGCTAACACATTCAATAGTGAAATTGGCTTAAAACCTTTGGCATCAACAGTTGAAAGAAATTAGCAAAGTATAAGGAATATTCTAAAAGTGGTAAAAAGGTTTCTCTGAATTGGCATAGTAAAGCCTTCAACAGTGACTCACTATCTGCATTTCACTTGCTGGGCAGGAAAAAATATTTTTTGTGAAAGATTGTCACTGAAGGTAAAAAAATGAGTTTAACTATAATAATTTGAAATGTCAAAAATCAAAGGGTAGTTCAGGATGGCCTGCAGCATCAAGAGCAAAACTTTTTTTTGAAAAAGTTATTGCTCTGTATTTGGTGGGATATGAAAGGTATGTTGTATTATGAATTGCTGAAGCCTAGTGAAAACAGTTATTGCTGAACATTACAGTTATCACCATCAAAATCTGATTGCAGCTGTCAAAGAAAAAAAAGCTATTCATAGGATAGGTAAAGCAGGAAATTATTGGGCTGCATAAAAAAAAAAGTCTATAATGGAGCTGGGATGGCAAAGACTTTCTCATGAGGTATATTCACCAAACTTGGCACCACCAAGTTACCATTTATTTTGATCAGTTCAGCATTCCTTATTGTATCAACAATTTAAAAATGTCTTCAGTGTTCCAAATTTCATTGGCAATTTTCTTGTACAAAAACCAGTTGTTTTATCGAATTCAAAATCTTTTGGAACATTGGTATTTAATGGTTGAGAAAAATTCTCAAAATAATGGAATTGATGAGAATGCTAGGAGAGTCAAATAGACAAGCTCCTGTAATCTAAATTAATAAACTGCAAACTCTGTCTGTCCATTCATGTATCTGAAGCTCCTCTAACTGGGACCACACTTGCCCAGACACATATTATACCTTTTTGTAATGAGGACGATCCTAGGATTGAAAATCTGCCCAATTAGCCCTCTGCTGGAGCTAGCTTAAAAATCAGCACAGTGTGTGGCTTTTAAGATATTTTGCAATAAAAGGAACTTGGTTAATTTGAACTTTGACATACTAATAGACATTTTAATAAGGCTGACTTTACACTTTGACATTACAATAAGTATTTGTCTTGTTCTGTTTTTTTTTTTTCATTGCCTTTTTTCTAAACAGTCTTTCTATACCTTTTCACTTCTATTTATTTATTCATTCATTCTATTATTTTTCACTGGTTTCTTTTCTTATCTGTCAATGTTTTTTTGTTTTTTGTTTTTTTTTTATCTTGCTTTCAGTTTTTTTTTCTTCTAGTCCTGGGTATGACAATAAACTACAAGGCCTCTGATTGAGAAACTGGAGGTTTTGAGGCATGTGGAACCACCTCTTAATTGCTGTTGTTCACCCTGACCTGAGATAGTTAGGGTTCCAGCTATTGTAAAATAGTGGACCACCAAACAAAAATCAAAATACTAAGTAGAAAAATACATTGTACTAAAAATACCAGCAATATATTTATAAAAAAAAAAGACCAGTAGTAATAGATTTTTATAGCAAAATAATAATCATTACAGGACTAAAGTATAAAAATACATTTTTATAGCAAATTACCAGCAATAGATTATCTCCAAACTATATATGTAAACATAATTTTATACTTTCAGGGAAAACCTATGTACAAAATATATCTAGTTGAAGCCATAAAATTGTGTACAAGATATTTAAATTTCAGCATTAAATAATCCACAGAGAAGTTGACATGACACTAAACAAAAAAACAACCAACCAACCAATCTTTTTTTCTTTCATATCTTTCCATCATTCATTTTCTTGTTTTCTTCCTTTAAAATCTTCAACTACTCTTATTTTTGCCTTATATCTTTCATGTTATGTCATGAAAATCTTTTGCCTTTTTCTTCTCTCTCTTTTAATTAGACCCAGAGGTCCACTAAGATGGTTGGATCCAGGTGCCTTCGGAACTTTAGGTGTTGGAGGTGGTTTTGCTCTTGGAGCCAAAATATGTCGACCGGATAGTGAAGTGTGGATCATTTATGGCGATGGATCACTTGGGTTTAGTGTGGCTGAATTTGACACATTTACACGTCATAAGGTAAACAACACATTACCTTTCCTTTTCTTTTTCTTTCCTTTTTTTTTAAAGAGTATCACTTTCTTTACATTAAAAAATAGATATGTCTACACACGCACACACACACACAGAGTTATATTTTACCAAATATAAATGCATTTTTAGACAACTAGAAAGGCTGCCCAGTCACATGAAGCCTCACCTGCATCATCATCATCAAGAAGCCTCAAAATGGATGTCTTTGTAAAATAAGTGAACAAGCAGGTAGATCCATATATCAGAAACATTACACAAACCATTCACAATGTGGAGGAAACTGCAGGTACTTGACACAGAAGTGTGCAAGGATACAATTAGTTGGGCACTTTACCAAATATAAATGCATTATGCAGGCCACAGTACTGAAGCTTCATCTTGTTCATCATCAGAAAGAAGCCTGCTTCATTCTGAGATAAAATACATAGTCTAGAAAAAACCAAAATTGAACGTTTTGATGTAAACATTGTGGGGCATGTTATGGAAAAGGTGGTCACGTTTTCTCACCCTAAAATATTATTTCAACTTTTAAAACAGTGTCATGGAAGTATAAGAATTTAAAGTTGTTTTCCCTTCCTTCTAAAGGTACCATTGAATAGTCCTGATTATAACAAAATACAGTAGAACATCATGCTCTTATCTGTGAAAATTTATTTAACCACTAAGAGGTTAGATTTTTCAGCAATATAACAGATCCCAAACATACTGCAGTGAAAGTAATTTTCTCTTTATATATAGTATATCTTAAGTATGTAATATATACAGATGAAGTTTTAGGTTAGCAAAAAATAATAGAAATAATCCTGTGTGACTCTTTGTAACCCACACTGGGTTACAGGGAGTCACACATCCCACTCACATCTAGCTCCACTAAGTAATACCAACCTTACATGTCATCCAGCTTTCTTTTTTCTTCTTGTTTGAGGTTCCTGGGTTATCTCAATGGTGTTGTTTCAGGTTTCCCAAAATCTTATGATATTGGGATTGATGGTGAAATCTAGTGTGAGCCCCTCTATGTACATTGTGTATTATAGTTAAGAAGGAATAATTCTCGACTTAGGCTGTGGTAATTTTTGTCTCTTTGCATCCAAGGGTAACTTTGGAATAAGAACCTTTTCAATAAAATGCTCAACACTATTGGTAACTCTAACAACAGGTTTATTAAATATAAAGAAAAACTGGTTGAATAAAATGTCTTTATTATCTACTGCAAAATCAAGTTCCCGACTGTTAGATTGTGATTTGAGAAATTGAGTCACAAATTGATTAAGTAATAACCAGCCTGTTGACTCATTCAATTCTTCTTTCATGTGTGTCTGCTTTTGTTTTCACTGGTGATGTAGTTGTTGTGTTTATTATATGACATTTATATGTATGTATTGTAAGTATCGACATTGTGGGCATCATGTATTTGCCCCATGGTGTCTGTTTGCATTTGCTTCTTGAAATGTTAGTGTCTATTAAAAAAATTTGGTAGAATAGTGTATTTTAACTGGATGATAAATGACAAAATTTAGATATAAATGTATAATACTAGTTAATATCAATCATCAATCATCTATCTATCTATCTATCTATCTATATATATATATATATATATATATATATATATATATATATATATATAATGTGTGTGTAATAATCATTATATATATATATATATATAATGTGTGTGTAATAATCATTATATATATATAATGTGTGTGTAATAATCATTATATATATATAATGTGTGTGTAATAATCATTATATATATATAATGTGTGTGTAATAATCATTATATATATATAATGTGTGTGTAATAATCATTATATATATATAATGTGTGTGTAATAATCATATATATATATATAATGTGTGTGTAATAATCATTATATATATATATATATATATATATATATATAATGTGTGTGTAATAATCATTATATATATATATATATATAGAGAGAGAGAGAGAGGTCAGCAGGCATCTATTTATCTTTCAAAATAAAAGTAGCAGCCTGTTTGATCAAAATTCAGTTCTTTGGTAGTGAGTCTGGATTGACCTTTCCTGGACATAGGCCTGGGCAATGGTATATAAAAACATGCACTGCCCAGACTACATGCATCCCCTGCTTGGTCATACCAACATGATCTAAAGGAATACAGGGAATTATATTTGAGGCCAACTTGACTGCAAGTTGTCAGTTTCAACAGGTAACTGCCTTCAGGGCTTCACTCCAGGTTCTCTGATTTACTTCCATAGCCTTTTCTATGTTTGGATATGACTGCAATACAGTGGAGGTTTAAAATCAGGGTTTTCCTTCTCTGAGATAGAATGCCTTTCTGGGCTGTTGAGCTCCATCTATCCAAAGCACCTAGTTATGAGGCACCAGATGTCCACCTTCACAGACTTAGAGCTGGACTTAGCTGTCAGAGGCTATTTGATACACGTGTCACAGTAGCATTTTATAGACAGTGTAAACTTGTCTGCAGTATCACCCTGCCAGCTAGGTTATGATAACCATTTTATTTAATGTGTGTGTATATATATATATATATATATATATATATATATATATATATATATTTGGAAAGTTAATCAAATGCATATCAACAACTGATTTTAACCACAAAAATTATGGTTTATAAGGCTGTTGTCATTTCAAATTTGTTATACGGCTGTGCAATATATAGTTCTTTTTGGTGTGCTCTTATTTTCAATAAATGTTACATGATGTCACTACTGACTATTTCAAACTTCCACCTTTTGAAAGAATACCAGGATGTAGATAAAGGAATTATGCTTACTACAGACACCATTGGTTTTTGAAAGTACTAAAAAAACCCAAAAAAAAAACCAAACAAAACACAAACATCAGACAGTTTATCTATAATACTCAATACCTTACTCAAAAATTGTAAATTACAATAAAAAAATTAAACAGATAGACCTTGTCAATTTTTGAATCAAATTTGTTTCGTTACTGATATGTCGTGACAAGTGGACCAAACAATTGCACAAAGGTTCATCCATGAATCTCTGAAGTAGTTGTGCTGAATATAACATCAGTCAGCTAAGTGACAAATTTTATATTTCTATTAATATATCTAATGTGTTTGTATTATTCATCTTATTTTGAGTTTACCATAGTTTGAATGTTTTATAATCGCTTTGTGAATTTTTTTTAGCTTCCTGTAATTGCTTTGGTCGGTAACGATGCAAGTTGGAGTCAAATTGCCAGAGAACAGGTTCCAATGTTTGGTAGCAGTGTTGCATGCGACCTTTCTGTAAGTAGACCTTTCCAGAAGACTTTCATATAAATAAAAGATTGCTTTTGACATAAACAAAATCTGTTAATTCTTCATGATTTAGCTGAAAACTTTTATCTACCCTTGTGTTATGTCATAAAAAAAAAAAAATTATATTTGAAATTTTCTTAATACTTTTATTAATCAGACTTGATTATCTTATCACTAAAACATTATTGGTCAAATTCATTAGCTGGGTCATTTTTGTACTTTAGTTGTAAATATGGCTGACATTTAAAGGATTATAAATAAATTTCCTTGTCTTTTTCATCATTACATTATTTGCAGATCCTCAACTTAGCAACAATTTCAGAGAACAATATATCTTAAGATGGTAATGTTTAACTTTTGTGACTGCAAAAAACAGTGTCTCTTATTCCCTTGTCACTGCTATCACTTTATATACTTTTGACTCCCTCAGCAATGTTTATTTATAAGATTATATAAGTATGCGAACCAAATATAATGCAATATTTATTATTTACCAATTTTATAAATAAATAAATTTGAAAAAATTTTTTTATTCAAAAATTTTGTAAAAAATTACAAAATTATCAAAATATATAAACCAACTTCAATACAATATTTACCATTTTATAAATAATTATAGAACAAGAAAATTTGACCAATTAAAATAGGTCAAATTAAAAGAATGTTTGGTTGAGAGGAAAAGATTCTCTTGACCTATTCTAGTGAACTTATATGGCTAGAGCAAATGAAAAAAAATATCTATAAAATGCATTTTCATATTTATTTCTTTATAAAATGATAAATAATAATTATTGCATTGTTTTGTTTACATGTTTTTATCTTGTGAATATAAAATTATTCTTGTAAATAGTCCATCTAATAAATAGTGTTTAATATTTTGTTATAAATTCTCAAGAACAAAAAACAGTTATTATGTTAAATGACAGGGGAGACTGAGTTCTCTTGCCTTCTGTGGCAGCTAGTCTAGGAGAAGGGAAAATTGAATTCAAACCATGTCTCTCCATTGAAGGTCATGTTTAAGTACTTGTATTGTCCTTAGGCTTTGGCATTATTTCTAAAGAACAAAACATGAGGAGGGTTGTTTGGAGATTTCTTAACATACTGTATGCCATCTTTAAAAAAGTGTAGCTGGTTCTACAAAATCCTTCACCCCCACTATAATAAAATTGTCTGCATGAAAAATCTTAGAGTTCAGTTCTAATATCTGAACTGCTCTGCTCACATACATTGAAATTGATGAATCCATCATTAATATAAAATCTTTATTATTCAAAACGATTACATAAAAATGCCTGCAAAAAACATCCTTAGTTTATATTTGTTGATTTAGTGAAAACAAATAATTTCTTGAATATAAAATATTTAAGAAATTTGTAAATGTTATTTTTTCTCTTCCAAAAATAATACAGTAAATATCAGCAGAATTAATGTACAATTGTCAGAACAGCCACTCAGTTTAAAAATAAATAATAAAAGATGTTTACAATGGAGCTATTAAAATAAACTGAACATTTTGTCTCAAATTTTTATTGATCATGCTGGTAATTTGAGTAGAATTACAAAATTTTCTTCTATGAAATTTGTTTAAGGTTATATATGACAAAATGGTTAAAATATTTTTATAAGTCTCTTTCTATTTCAGTTCATGGAGAAAAAAAATGTTCTTAGACTGATCAAAAAGTGATTCCATAAAAAAAAAATGATGTTTCGTCATTTGGTCAGATTTTGGGAGGGTGGGTCAGATTGAGAATCTTACAGCACTTTCATATATTCTCAAAATGCAGTTGTCATTTCAACTTTATTTTTATATTTTTCTGGCCATATTATACTTCTTTTTTTTTTTTTTATCTCTCAACACTTATAAGTTTTATCTTTTATTTACCTTAGTATTTTAACTTTTTTTTCAGTTTCTTTCCTACCAAACTGTTGCTGATGGTTTTGGTGGTAAAGGTTATCAACTTGACCGATCCAATGGTGATAAGGCAGTTGAGATAATCAAACAAGCTCAGGCAGATTGCAGAAATGGATACAGTGTTTTAATCAATGCCTTAATCGGGAAGACAAACTTTCGAGAAGGCAGTATATCTGTATGAAATATGATGGCTCAAATCATACTGTTTGTTATATGATCATTTTTATTCTACATGTCATCAGAATTTGTCTTTATGACTTTATACTTATTCTTTGAGACAACTTGGAATTGAACTCTGGCTATTAGTTGTGGATGTGCAGGTGGTATAATGGATAGTTGTCCAGAATGAGAAATTACATTCACTTAAATGTTAATACCCTTGGATCTCCTTCCCCCAGCTATGGGTTAAATATTAAGACTTGTATCTGAAAAAAATCACTGTTATTCTCAAAAAATTCTTAATGCAATATTTAATCATAAAAAAAGAATTAATTATTGCTATCCAAAATATGTTTTGACTTTAAATAACTCACAAATGGCTCCCATCTACCCAGTTTCACTCACAAGGCTTGGGTCAGCCTGTGATATGGTTTTTGTGCTGCAGGCTGGAATTGGCTTTATTTAAACAAACACATCTATACAGGTGAAGAGTTCTTTATTTAGTTTGACTTGTTTAACACATTTCTAAATAATTGTCAAAGTACAAAATGATTTAATACTGAATTTATGTTATTAAATTTAGTTCAGCTTTCTCATTATTTCAGCAAACTATTTTACTTTCATTTATAAAATAAGTGTAAAAATATAATAAAAACACAGTCATAAGACAAGCACTGTTTTTATCATTTTAGAGAATTTAGAATTCTATCAAATTACTGAAAAAGCTATCCTATTCCTTTATTTTGGAACCCAAGTATAGAACTTGTTCAATTTGGAAAGGTTCCATATTTTGATTTTTTTATTGAGGGAAACCATTCCATTGTTTATTCAATTATAAAAATCTAATTTACATCTTTGAAATGAGAATTCTTTTAATGCATTGTTCTACTTCTTCATTTTGTTATAGAATTTGCAGAGTGCATGTAAGGTTTTAGTTTTAAGTTTGCTTTTTTTTTTTTTTTTTTAGGTTATCAGTAGAGTGGACAAATTTGTGGGTAGCATAATGGGTACTGGCACAGAAAATAGAATCAGTTGTATTCAAATTATGGGTTAGTTGATTGAAATTTTTAGCACTAATGTCCTTGGGAAAGACATGAATCCTTCTCGTCTCACTTTGGCTACAGTTTAAATAGAGTAGACTAGACTCTTAGGCTTGAGTAACAATCAGTCTGATAGAAGGAAAACTTTTAAACTGTAGAGAATGTAACAGGTAACCAATACACTATCATGTCAATTCAAAGATGATAAAGTAATCTGTAAAGTCATGATTGCCTCCATCCTGGAGGGGCATGACACATTTTTTTTTTTTTTTTTTTTTTTTGTTCATCTGTCTATGATTTCTGTCAAAAGAAATATGAATGAACATGTCTATGATTTCTGTCAAAATAAACATGCAATTTCTGGCATGTAGATATGCAGTCAAGAGACACACACACACACACACATATATATATATATATATCACTATTCTGCTGTTTGATCAGCATGGCAAAATTAGGTAGTGCACGGATACTGCACTGCTGTTCACTGTTCATTTTGTAGGTGTACAGCTGGGAGCAATCTGTCAAGAAATTCTTTTTCTTTTTTTTTTTTTATGAGCCAGTTCCATGTTTTACTATTTGTGGAGTGAGTAGTCATAATTAAATGCAAAAATAAGTAACAAAACTGTCCAACAAACAATTAACAAAGTTTGCAATAAAAAAGGAGCAAAAAATAATATAAAGCAAGCAAACAATATATGCAAAAAGTTCACAAACTAAAATTTGGCGTTGACACACAAAAGCTAATTTGGACAAGTGAACATAGCATTCTGACTTCAAGGCAAGGCAGATCAGGACTGAGTCATGAAACTACAAACTGGCTTATTTTATTGGCTAAGAAACAAATCCCAGTATACATTTGTGTGCTTCTGCCTATAAAAGGGAACAAGCAAGTGTTTTGCAGTCATTCCACAGGGTTGAAACCAACACTTGATTTTGGATACTTCCATGTCTTTGAAAGATTTCATCTTTTTCACTGACAGGCCTTTTTACTGTTGTTGTTATTTAGATTGCCTCTTAATTTCTTTGCATTAGCCTTCAATGCATTTCTATCTTGCAATCTTCACGCCTTTCCTGATGACATTGGTCACCTTCCTCTGTTCTGAATCTCCCTTCAGGTTACATAGCTTATGATAACATCCAAGCAGCTGATCAGTGACATATGGTTTCTTCTTCAGGCAAAATTTGACTTTAAAAATTAATATGATTGTTTTTATATTGTGAAAAACATTCTGCATAGATATTAAATTAGTATAATTATTCTGATTTAGCATATATTGTGTATTATTAGATTGAGAATTTCTCTTATAATAAGGACCTTAATTGTGTATCTTTTTTATATATTCATATCAAAATGTTATATTCTTTACTGATATTAAATTACAAAAGTTACTGTTGTTGGCAAACATAAAAATGAAGCAATGTTATTTTAAATAGGTATTTCCATTTTATTTGCAAATGGCTTTTTACTGTGAATCATGCTAGAAAATTGCCAATTTTTACAGAAAATATAATTTTCCTGACATTGATATGTGAGGGTTCTTATCTAATATTTTCATTGCCATTTAACTAAAAAATTTAAAAGTATGCCCCCAAAAAATTTCTATTATTTCACAAAATAGAAAAGTATATGATTGCTCAAGTATAAGCATCTTTTATTTTATACACAAATTAAAATATCTATAGTAGAATTGTTAAAATATTTCTTATTAATAAAACATAATAAAGTGATTAAATCTAGTGTAGAAAATGTATTATTGGCATCTTTCTACAGGTTATCAATGGCCTACTTGTAAATTTTATTATATCCGGTATAATTCAATAGAAAAATGTTACCAGTAACAGTCAGGCAGTATATGTTAGATTGCATCTAAGACAGAGGAATCAGGGTTATTCTGCGATTGCCGAGATGTGCTAGTTGAGAATTTTTGCCACTCAGCGCATGTATGTATCAGATTCTTTTTTTTAAAAACGTTGCCATATTTTGTGGGAGGACAGATTAATACAAAAACCTCTAATAAAAGAAATGGTTTTATTATTTGATTTTCTCTTTTTGTTGTTTTGGATCAGAATTGTTTTTAATTTGATTCTTTATATTTAAGTTTTATCCTGAATTCCACTTGTCTCTGAATAAAGAAAATATTTTGAACTAACTGTAATCATCATTTATAAGGTTTTTCTTATAAAATAAATTTACTGTAATGGCGTTAAAATTATTTTTCTGAATAAAATTATTGTTACCAAATATTACTGCTATTTTTTGTTATTTTAAAGATTACTCGTTCTGTTAGTGAACAGATTGCAAATTACTGGTAAGATTTTTAGAATCATTTTCAGAATGAAAGATTTTTAAATGGGTTAAGATTTCATTAACGTTAACCATTGTCCTTCTAAAGAATTTCCAGCAGAAATACATTGAACCATGTCAAGATGAATAAAACTAGATTTTATAAATACTAACATTCAATATTCTTTTAATAAAATAAAAGTGAATGCATCCATTTTATGACAAAACTAAACACTCAACTCATTTAATGTAAACTTTTTTGGTATCTTTAAGAAAGTTCTTGAAAGAAATCAGAATTTCTATATATATGCACACTCCTAAAAATATTCCCTTTGATTGTATATTTGAATTAAATTGAGGGAAGTAAATAATTTTGTCAAAAAAATTGGTTTGGTTGTAACAGCTTTAACTCCCCTGCCCCCCAAAAAGCATGTTCTGTTCAAATATAGGCTTGATGGAAGATTGAAGAGTTTGGAGGAAAAACTTTGTTCTAAATTAATCATCTGAATTTGTTTTAATATTACCTGAATTTGATTTTATGATATGAGTTCAGACTTTTCTTGAAATAATCAGAGGCAATTCTTAATTCATATTATTATGGACTCCATGTTTTGGCAGCCACCTTTATCATTTTTCTTAATTCTAAAAAATACAGGGTCATTCATTTTGAATCAATTTCATAACTGCTCACTATTTCACATCTGTTTCTCTTTGATGGACAATGAAATTAGTATGTGGCGTAGCCAGGGCATGCCCTGCTGTCTTTGGTCATGAGCGATTCTAGTATCTGAGAACAAGCTGTCGGCCCACACTCGTCAGTCGTTGGTGTCATTTGAAACTGCAGCTGGTCTTTAAGTTGACCTCTTCAACTCTTACCCACATTGTGATTTTTGATCTTAGGAGGGTCAAGCTGAATTATCTCAACCGAGCTAAACCAAGGAGTTGAATATGCACACACAAAATTGAAAAAAAAAAATTTACTTTTTTTTCCCAACCTGTTTCTAATATTTGGCAGTGGAAGGAAAATTTTGGTTAACTCCTCTAAGGATGGCTAGACTTGATAACTGGATTTCTTCAAGTACTGTTGATTGTAATTTCAAGGACGGCACAAGGATATTGTTGGAATTTTTCTTCAGTGGATAATTATTATTATTATTGTTATTAGGTTGGCAAAACAGTGTAATGGCAGAAATCTCTTAACTCCCTGTCCGCTGTAACTCACAGCAACTCTGAACTGCAACTTCAATTCCAACTACTTTAGCCCCCGGTGGGCACTTGTATTTATGGGTATCCATTCCTACTGGTATGGTGAGGGCGCATAAGAGGAGTTTTATGCAAATATCCTAAAATTCAACCAGTCTCCTTTCATTCTCTGTTTCACACTTCCAATTTTTGGAAGATCCCCACTCCCCCGGGAGGAGCCATTATATGACGTTAGTCTTCCTGACATCTCCCTCAATTACTCATTCTGTCTTCACAATTATAATTTTCTTTCTCAGATAAATTTTGGTTAAGGTTTTTCCCAGTACGTAGACATTGACACTTTTCAACAGTCGACTTTAACCTCTGGCCCCTGAACCCACCAGCTGTGTCTCGCCGAACAGTAACAATCGTATTTTGTATCTTTTTTCACAGAATTCATACACCTGTTCTCAATATCCTGGGAAAATGAGTCCCTTTCTGATAAAACTTAGGATTAAATCTTTCAACTACCTTTATCTTGACTGATGTAGTCATCTGTAGAGAAGTGATAACAGAAATGTAATACACATTTTTTTTTCCTAATCATTTCACCCCAAGCAAGGCAATAAAGCCGTTAAGACACCATGGGTTACTGAGGGTGAGAGAATGACAAAAAAAAAAAAAAAAAAAAAAAACATGAAAGAGAGAGAACAATAAAAGAACAGAAATTAAGAAGACAAAAATTAATGACTGCCATTGCATTTAAATTTTTGAACATCAAGTTGACTGGAAAGCAAGATGCCCAAAGAGAGTTCTACAAGCGAGAAGTGTTTAGAGGAGAAACTTAGCATAGAACTTAGTGTTACATCTATCCAATTCACCTTTCAAAGAAAGAATGTGAAGATGGTAAAATGGAAGTGCTTTACATAAACTAATATGATCTTTGCAAGAAGTTCTAACAAGAGATCTATCCTACTAGTGAGATTAAAATAAATAAGACAGGATTAATGTAATGACTGAGGATCAGTGATGATAATCAGTTAAATAGACAAGTAAACTTATAATTATTAAGCCAAAAGAATAAGACAGAAAACAAATAGTAACTAATATGTAATGCGTTTTTATCCCAACCCTTAGCAAATGTTTTGGGGTTAAATTTAGGACCATTATCACGATCTGTGTAATGTCGAATTTTGCAAACATACCTGTACACTTGACATGCTTTTTAACAATACAAGTTTGTCTGGATGAGAATGTACGTAAAAAAAAAATAGCGGTATAAATCAATGATGGTATAATCAGCAACAATCATATAAGGTTTTTAAAGAGCTTGTAGGGATCAGTTCCAATTTTTATAGTTGATGTCATTGGAACATGGAGCATTATTGGTTCAGCAGGTTGTTTGTTGCGTTTGTCAAGGGAAGTAAATACAGTTGCTTACCTTGTCTTTAATTTCTGCTGTGATGCCAAAGGCTAGTGGACACTTTCAATGCCTTCGTATGCTGAACTAAATTTTAGATCTCTTTGCAGTTGGAACGATTATCCTGTTCATTTTTAAAATTATACTATTTAGCAGGGAAATACCTGCTAGTGTAGAATGGTTTTGCAGAATGTTCTGTTTTCTGTTTTTCAAGCCAACCATTCAAAATATGCTTATATTTCGGAGATGAGGTATTGCAACTATTTACTATTCGGACAGTTTTTCTCATCTTTATTGCCATATTTACAACGTTTCGGCCGCTGTACTCTCCGGTCTTTTTCAGGTGATATTTCTTGGAATTTCGAATCGAACCCTCGTGGACTAAATAAAGGATTCTGTTCGAAATTCCAATAAATATCACCTGAAAATGAGCGGAGAGTACAGCGGCCGAAACGTTGTAAATATGGCAATAAAGATGAGCGCTACTGTCCAAACAAAGTAAATAATGTAAATAGTTACCTTCAAATTGTATTTGGCCAGGACTGTTCATGTTTCATCAGTTGCTATTTTTGATGATAATTGAGTCTTGTTACTCGTGGGTTACATGGAAACTCATGTACACCTCGTCAAAGAGGTGTACATGAGTTTCCATGTCCTCAAAGGAATTTTACATATACTCGTGATAATGCATCAGGGAAATACTATCTTTTTTTTTTTTTTTAAATAATTGAGGGTGAAGTCCTATCGTTGGATGTCCGGTCGTTCTTTATGAAATGACTTTTTAAAAATTGACAATAAATATCTATGGTCATCTTCAACCTTAAAATGATGTCCATAGACAAATTTATGAAACCTTTTGTATCCAAATAAAACACTAAAAGTCTCCAATTTCTAAAGGACAACAGTTCTGCTCAGTTGCAGAAGTAGCACATGATGCATATGCTGCATGTTGCCAACATTTCTTACTCTTTTGCTCAAGAACTAATTCTAAACCAAGTCTGTAATGGATAACTGCTCGGGATTAGAAATCGGGGAATCGAGTTCCAATTCCACTCGGGGTTTTATATTCACTTATGCACAAATACCTTTTGGAAAGGCATGAATCCACCTCTTCTCCCTCCAGCTATGGATCAAGTAGTATCAGTAAATCATTTTATCTCCCAAAAATTCTTACGATCTCAAAATACTTTCTAGATCTAAAATCCTTCAAAAGGTTGATAAGCCATAAAAAAAAAATCAATCTAAACCAAGTTTGCTTTAATCTGTTGTAATTTTTGTTTGGGGTGAGGGGTTATAAAGTGTGCACCAATAAATTAAGGACAAATTATTATTTTTTTTTTAAAAAAGAAAGATATTCAACAGAAAAGAAATCAGTATTATTTTAAAAAAGGGCAACATGTTCAACTGACAAGAATAGAAAAAAATTATTAAAAAAAAAAAGAAAAACTTTCAGCGTCAAGAATGGTCACGATGCGTGGCAGGTTGGAAAGTTACTGTCTCCAGGAATCAGGCGGTTTTCGTTCACGTTGGTCATCATGTCCAAAATGGCGGCCTATAATGAATCCCAGGTATTGTAGGACCGCTGGTTGCTCTCCTGTTTGACGACACTCCCAAATGTAGTCTATGAAATTCAAATCAAGTTAGTTAAGAAGTGAAAAATTTCGGTGGGGGGGATGTTTATGAAAATTGTCGGCTAAACATCCATGACATCGGTCATGTGAGAAAAAGCAAAAATTCCGCCGAAACATGTATAGGGAACTCCTGGATCCACTGTATCTTGCACTTCACTGGATGTAGTGGTATTGATCCTGTAAACGTGCGGCAAGAATTGGGGTGACATGATATGGCTCAAGTCGTTCCCGACCTCTTAGACCATCACATACGAAGTAAAAGTGTACTTCACAGAATGTAACTTCGTGGGATTCGAACAAAGCAATCTGTTTACAGAACTGGTTATCTGAGTCACCGGGGTTCGTGGCTATTATTACGAGAACGGTCTGTTTTTTTTTTTTTTTTTTTTTTTTCTTTTCCTCTGTCAGATTGGATGCTGCCATGTTAATATTTTCAGTCCATTTGAAAGTGAAATGAGAATGCTAAAATTTGGCGCATATTGTGTAACATTATGTTAGATTGTCTTCCATCTATGACGCGCGATATGTTCTCAAATACCTGGCATTGACAACCAGTCAGATGCGAGTTAAAACTTATCGGTGAATACACTTCACGCCCATTGAAGACAATAGGCGAATAAACTATTTAAAAAGTACAATTTAAAAGAGAAGGTGATAGTTCTTTTAAATTAGTTAACGACCATGGTTGCCAAACTTGGCAATTATTGAAAGCCCAACGCAAATAAATTTTGAATTTAGCTAATAACGAATTTTGTGGTTAATATTTAAAATTAGTTGGGCTGCTGCATAGAAGAAAGTCAGGCAATTAAATGTGGCTTAATTCTCTACGTGTAGTACTATCTACTGACCGTCCAAAATTGACAAGTTTGACTCTATATAGATTTTAAAAATAATTTCACCCCAGGCAAGGCGATAAATACACTAAGACGCAATGGATTAGTGAAAGAGAATGAGAAGACTTTAGCAAGAAGAAAGGACAATAGAACAGGGTTCAAGAAGACAAAAAGATGGTGATTGTCTCGTTGCGTTTAAAATTTTGAAGAACGTGGGTGGCAGGAAAGCAAGAAGCAGGAAGAGAATTCCACAGGCGAGAAGTGCGAGAAAAGAAACTATTAGAGCAGAACTTACGGTTATATCGAGCTAATTCAACAGTAAAATATGAGGCCTTTTTGCCAATCAAGTAGTACGCTTAAATTGATGCAGCTGAGGTTCCAAGGAAGAGAGCTCATTCGAACAATTGTCATGAAAATATTTACAGAAAAAGACAGAAGGAAGCCAGTTCACGGTAGTTGGAAAATGAGTGATGCCGAGATGCCAGGTCATTAAAGACTCATTGGATTTTGTCGAGAATCTCAAGATATATGGCTGGAAAACCAAGGCAGATATGGCAGTAATATTTAATGTCCGAACGAATTTTTGTTTTACATATGTGCAAGAAGGTGAAAAAAATTGTCTGGGATGACACAGTGAACCAACTTTTCTAGCAGCAGACCTAGCAGTTGATTCAATATAATCGCTTCAAAGTCTGTGGAAAACGCAAGATCAAAAAGGTGCAAAGAACTGCTCTCCTGTAGGTTAACATCAACCATGCTGATGGAAGACAAAAATGGTCATCTATTATGATTATTAGGTTGGTGCAAAAATAATGACGTAATAATGTCGTTTTTTGACGTTAAAAATACGTCAAAAAATGACATTATTACGTCATTATTTTTTGCACCAACCTAATAAATATGGCAGTTTCGTTTTTGAGGCGTTAAAATTTAGAAGTCATTTCTTGACTCAGTTTACAAATAACGGTGCCAAATAAAAAAAAAAAAAAATAATAACCGAGAGAGAGTATATTTAACATTTTCCAACCCTTAACTTCACCTCGATTATTTATTTTCCCTTTTTCTATTTATTTATATTGTTACGTTGGCATAACTTCGATTTTGTTAATGCATTTTACTTAGACAATATGTACATTTTTAGTTTTATTTCTTCAAGGTCTTGTTATAACCAGAAAGGCTTGTTTTTAATCATTTTCCAATCATATCATTTATTGAATCTCCTCACACCCTTATTACATTCCCATTTTCTCAAACCCTCCGTTTATAACAACTCGCATTTGTACCTGAACAAGAAACTCCCAGCTCCACTAGATGCACAGACGCTGGAAATAAATAAACAGGGATATGAGGTTAAACATCTAAACACCAATTAACTTCAAAAACTTTTGCAACTATGTGACACAAACAATTAGAGACAGAGGCACTCCAATGTCAATAACAAGTCTTTAGTCTACTATGGAAAAAATTGTATGTTTAAACTGAAGACGGATGCATAAAATTTGGCGCGCAGGAATGAAGAGAAGCTGATATACTTAAATAAGAAATTCTTGCAGATCAAGACTGACAGCAAAATATGGAGGAGAATATAATATTCAGACTTTTTTTTCCCATCGTGCGTGTGTGTGTGTGTGGGGGGGGGGGGCGCAGAAATGTGGTTCTGCAAAAAGATACCGAGAAAAAAAGAAGATAGAATGAACGGTGAAAGTTAAGCAACGAGGACGTCTTAAAAACAAAGAGTAACAAAAAGGACGCTCAGAACCAGAAAGAGCTGAATTTTTTTGGACACGTTACGAAGAAGGAGGGTTTGGAAAACTGAACCCTCACAAGGAGTATCGAGGGGAAGAGAAATAGGAGAGGACAGCGAGTCACCTACGGGACGAGCTTGTGCGAATGGAGGCAGGGATCTTGGCGAAGAGAGAAAAACTGCTAAAAGCCGCAAGGGATAGGAAATTGTAGAGAGCCATGATAAACCCACGTCCTGAAGGAACACGACAATAATAATAATAATAATAATAATAATAATAATAATAATAATAATAATAAGAAGAAGAAGAAGAAGAAGAAGAAGCAGCAGCAGCAACCCGGTACACAATCCTCCGTCTTTGAACTGGAAGTAAAGGCTTATCCCTTGTTTCCTGTTTAGGATTGGTTTCCGGTTCATTCTCCTAAAGTCTTCTCATTCTCTTTCACTCCAAGTAACACGTTGCATTTTACTTTCATCACCGGCTTGCGTGGAGTGAAATTATTACAAAAAAGAACTTAAAGCAGGTCACCAACTATTATAGACGGAGTATTCTGATTCTTTTATCATCTATTGAAAACATTATTTCAATACGATCACTACTATATATAGTGATTTACTAAGCATAGTTTAGATGTGGCATAAGCCCGAAAGTAGATAGAGCAGATCGAACACGGTACTCAGTCGTAATAGTCACGCTGAGTAACCCTTTAAACCACGTCGAAGCGCCATTATAGTAAAATATATGTATACAGTGAATGAAAAGTAATTCCCCATTTTAAAATACATATAATTTATTTATTAACTATAGTTTTTACAAGAAATGGATATAAGAGGAACGTGTTTAACATGAGGTTTTATTTAAAATTAGATATGGACACCAGATCTCGCTACCAGCTTCATGAGCTGCCAATTGATTTCACCAGGAACTCTTGTGGTATGGAAGACATAACTTCTTGCATTCACCCTTGAAGTTCTTCCAAAGTCTTGGTTTGTTATAGTAGACTTGCTTCTTTAACCAACTTCAAAGAAAAAAGTTACAGGGTGTTAAGTCAGGACTCCTGGCTGGCCACTCATACATAAAATAGGGAGTTACTTTTCAATTACCATGTAGATGATGGCTTTCAGCGATCATCTCAAGCTTTGTTAAAAATTGGATTGTATTAGGTTGGTGCAAAAATAATGACGTAATAATGTCGTTTTCTGACGTTAAAAAATACGTCAAAAAACTACATTATTACGTCATTATTTTTGCACCAACCTAATACATAATTTCAAATCAGAGCAGGAGAGGTCAATCAGTCAGTAAACTGAGCTTGTAGACTTCCTCGTGGAATGTACTGCTACAGCCTCACTACGGTAGGTGCTGCTGTGGTTTCAGTAGCAAGTAAATTTTACTACCCAAAAAATTTTGAATTCAGAATTGTCTTTCTATAGACAGATATAGATATATGAATGATGATTTTCAAGATGTAACATAAAGTATGGGCCACCCAGTGAGGCTCGAACTCACTACCCAGGCATAATTGTTCTAGCAAGACAAGCTCGCTAACCATTACACCACGTCTAAGTGCCCAAATGATTTTCTAAATGTAGCTTAGATGTGGCACACAACTGAAAATGGGGGGCAGTGAGGGTCGAACTCGCCCAGTCAGTTATGCGGCACACGTGATAGATACTTGGGCGCTCATGTATCGACAGATACATGACTGACGAGGCAGAAGATTTTTTCCCGCAGTAGGTTGCCATTCCTTTCTACGGTAGACTGGTTGCCAACCAAGGCTAAATTAACCAGTCTGTTCTTCTATTTAACCCATAGATTGGGAGAAAAGATGGATTCATGCCTATCTTAAGAGTATTTTTGCGTAAATGAATATAAGGAACTCGAACTCGATGTCCATTGCAGCACAACGCACAGCCAATACTCAGTCGTAATGAAACAAATTTGACAATACTCAGTCGTAATGAAGACAAATTTGCTAACCATTGCATCACGTTGAAGTTCCCACATAATAGACATGAATGGACTGATTGCCAACCAAGGTTAAAGAGACAAGTCTGTTCTGCTATTAGACTCGTGGTTAGGCGGTGGGGAGAAGAAATGGATTTATTCCTTCCCTATTTATGCAAAAGTAAACGAAAAAAGTCACGACCAGAATTCGAACTCCGAAATCTGTTACCACTTTCTGCGCTGATAACTGTTACACTACAGCAGAAGGATGTAAATATAATTCACATACAAACATTCTTGAAAATAACCTGTTTTAGTTTCTCTTCTAAGTGATATCTTATCATGCCACGTCTAAATCATAGTTTGTATCAATAAAAAATATTTCACGAAAATAGTAAAGCTAATAACTGGTTCAAGTTCAACTAATTCTTATTTTTCCAAACTGGACAGACAATAATCACAACTGATGCCAAATACTTACCGTAATTTCTCGAAAATAATACGCATCCATAAATAATACGCACCCTAACAAATGATCCAAAAAATTAAGAAATACAGTACTGTTCGATAAAAGTGACTCACCTGACTTTTTTACTTAAAAATTTTTTCGCCTATTGTTTTTGGGGTCAAACTAATTTTTAATCTTACTAATATAAACACTCCTTCCCGACCATCTCGTAAAAAAGTTTACTCACCCTAAGGTATTCTATTGATAATTATAATTTTGGCTATAAATGAGATTTAGGGAAAAACTCTGTGCAAAAAAAGTGACTCACTTATTTCCTGCAACTAGTAATCAATAGAAACATAACCAAACAGCTTTATATAAAGAATAATAGAGGTATAACTTATTTATAATAGGTCATATAGTTCGAAATATTTAATAATCTATGGGTCCTTCTTTATTTTGAATAACCTTTTCAACCCTTTTTGGCATTGACTTGATTAGGTTCTGGCAAAATCTCATCTCCAAGCATTGAATTACATTCGGATATGAAATTCCCAATCAAATCCTCTTTTTTGCTCAACTGCTTCCTCAAGAGCCTGTACTTTATAATGCTCCATAAGTTTTCTATGGAATTCAGGTCAGGAGATTGGGGGCGGCCATGTCATAACACTCACCTGCTTCTCATCAAAGTATTCCTTCATCAATTTTGATTTGTGACAGGGAGCATTATCCTGCATAAAAATGAGCTTGGTGAGGTCGATTTGCAGCTTTCAGCAGAAGTGGGCAGACCAGACTCTAAAATTCTCTTGTACTGCTCGCTCCTGAGGGTCTTTTCAATAGGTTTTAAGAAACCAGTTCCATGAAAAGAAAATCATCCCCAGAACATTATACTGAACGGATGCTTGACAGTACTTACTGCTAAATTCAAAGAGCTTTCAAAGCTTCTTCAGATTTTAGATCGCTTATTCTTTGAATTTAGCTCAACTTTCATTTCATCGGAGAAGAGAACATTTAGTAAAAAAAATCAGGTGAATCACTTTTATCGAACAGCACTGTATATCTATCCCTATGTATAATACGCATCTATAAATTTTATCAAAAAAAAAAAAAAAATAATAATAATAATTACGAAGCTATTTTGTCGACCTTGACATTAAGAATAAAATCAAAACTAAGCGGCTAAAATAATGTTGAAAATTGCCATCGCGCTTTTCCTGATAAATGTCAGTGAGGATGTTATAAAGAGAGGTTTCAAGAAGTGTTGCCTCACGACAGACATGGATGGCTCTGAAAATGACATCTTTTGGCAATAGAATGAAGAGGCCGAAGAGAATTTTGAACAGGACGAAGATAATATTATTAATGATAATTTGTTTAATGACAATTAAGATATTGATTCTATAATAGAAAGTAGTGATGATGATGAAAATTAAAATTTCAATAAATTGTTAACTTGACATCCTCTTTTCTTCGAAATTGGCATTTTTATAGATTTTTTTATTTTTTCATCAAATAAAAAAATGCGGTTACTGATAAACAAAAAATATTACAATTATTATTGTTGGATTTAAAATGAAAATTGGGATATCGTTCTTATTTTAGAACATGTACGTATTTATTATTATAAATAAATAACGAAAAAAATATTTTTGTTTAAACCTATTTATAATACGCACCCTATCACCTGTAATTTACAGTAAAAATAATGTGTATTATTATGTTCGAGAAATTACTGTAATATTTTTCACGCGTGTATTTATTTCTTCGTATGTATTCAGGGCTTCTAAAAAGAGGTTTATTAGATGTTAGAAAGTTTATTTGGTGCCTTACCTTTGTCATCCATAATTATATTATGGAATTTCTACGAATTCCACCTATAAAACAATCTAGGCTCCTCCAAAATGTTAACGCTACTTTTCTATATCTGCAAACATTTTCTGAAACTCCAGGCAATTTCTGGCCATGCTCTGACCCAGTTACTTTATTTCTGCGTCTCAATATTTTAAAATCCCATGACACTTTTGTATTGTAGTATCATTAGGACATCACATGAACTGCAGCAGCAGCGGGAATGGAAGTGTCTTCCTAGGTAGGATCGCCTGGCAGAGTTCATCTGTAGTTTTGAATTCAGATTAGTTGCTCTCTCGGCGCTGAAGAGCTTATCTTGCTGCTCTATTTACCAATAACTGAGTGAAGAAGAGATGGGTTTATTTACTTTTCCGAGGCTCTCATCATGAAGTGAATACAACAATCGCGACCGGAATAAATATTCGGCCTGCAGATTTCATTTTCATAGCAAATAAATACCACGCTACTTACCCAACACCAATAATATATTTAGTGGGTAACTAAACTCTTCTAAGTGAAAATATAGATCCCCAAAATTTTTTTTGAAAGTTTATTCTATTTGACAAAGTCAAAATCCATAATTGAAAATTACAATTGATTCATTGTTAGTTTTCTTTTAACCGAAATTACCCGAAGAACTGGAAATAAAGATATCACATCATTAAATTAGTTAGTAATAGTTCAAAATCTCTGATTACTGTCATATGATGAATAATAACGAAAAACAATTGGATTAAAAAATTCATTGAAAGAAAAAAAAAAATTAATTGCTGCGTAAAATTGTGATACCCATGAAATAATGATTTTAAAAACGAAAAAAAAAAAAAAAATACGGAGTTAGAAAAATATAAAATCAGTTTTAAAACAAAATAATCGTCTCATTATTTCTTACAGTGATTCACAATCTTTTGTATCAAGAATATTTTCGCACTTTATTACAAATATTCTTTCTTAAATTATAAGTATGTATTTTTCAAAAATCATTTCACGCTCGACTCCTGCTAATTAGGGATTGGTAAAACACAAATAAAGGTAACTTTAAATTTTAAATAACTTTTGCCTCAGGAATGAGAACCAGTCCATGACTAAAGTAAACTCCAAAGTGAATAAAACTTTTCTGGAGTAGATTTTAAAAAAAAATTCTTTTTTCTAATGTCAACAGTTTTTAACATTTTAAAAAGTTTGTTGATGTTTAAACTTGAGATTAGTGAAAATTATAGAATAGTCTCCCTTTATTATTTACAATTTTATTTGTAAATAATACGATACAAGCTTTATAATCAGATGATTTGGAGCTTAAAGGCTGCCTTCGGTCAACACCACACAATCTTGGTATTGTTGCTTCAGTGCCCTTTAAGCAAGTGTATAATAAATAATATATGAATATATATTATGACAAAACCACCATACATTAGCCTTTTTTTATCAATTGTTTTTACTTTTTATGTTTGTTTTTTTGATTTTCAGATGAATGTGACATTGGATGAATTGTTTTAAATTAACTTGTCTTGTCAATATTTGGTAGATAACATTAACAATGATAGAAGTGATCAGCTAAGGTATTATGAAAAAAGAAAAAACTAATGATGCGTACAAAGAACTTGATTCTGATGAGAATTGATAAAAAATAACACATGATCTTAAGACAAAAAAACAATTCGTGTATATCTACCAAGATTTGTTCTGATTCCTTTCTATGTTTAACTCATTTGTCCATCTCTCTCACCTTTCTCTTCATTGCTTCTTTCAATGACGCAAGAATTTCAGTGGCTTTCCACATTCACAAGTAATTTAATTT
>OZ010605.1:38258479-38335979 GCA_963932145.1 Acanthosepion lycidas
TCATTATTTTTTGCATCAACCTAATAATTAGAATCCCTCACCTCAGAAGTAGAGACAGATTTTTCATTTTTGTTTCCATTTCATGAAATTTGTGGTTTTCTTCGGCTGGTCTCGCGTTTTTCTATCACTAACTCCGGATTAAAGTCGATGTATTTGTATTTTTCTGATTGAAAGGACAACCAACTTAACCATTTTGTGTTCTAATTCTTCTACACCCTTGTGTCTTAGTGGCTTTACTGCCTTGCTTAGGGTGAACTCGATAAAAAATCAAACATTGAGTATGGTTTTCTAAATTCTCAAAAATCTTATCTGACATGAAATATTAGAATGGATTTAGTTCGAATAATTGAAAAATGTTTGGTTGATTTATGTTTATACCGACTGTCTCCCCACCCCCGAAAAAAAGAAGAAGTGGTAGTGTTATTTTACTGTCTAATCCCATCTCTCGAATTCCAACTATGAAACTTAACTCTCCCAGACTTTGGCCAAATGCCGATGACAATGAAATGGAATCTTGCCGATTGTAATTGACGACTCCACACTTTTTTCGAATGTAATGTATGTTTTCGTGTTAACTTGATATTTCTTATATTATATATATATATATCTCCCCTTAATTCTGCGACGTCTTTTTTCGTCTCTACTATGAAATTTAAATTTATTTTACTAATTTTGTACTAAGATATTGTTAAATTTTTATGTCCGGTGTCGGACCATCGACTCTGATTTAGTTTTCATTTTCGGTCCACTAGTCGGGTAGTGTTAACATGCTATGAAAAAGTTGGTATTCGGACTTTAACTAAGTTAAAATTTAATTATTCCAAATTACAATTTAAAAAAAAATTATTATTATCCCCTCACCTCGCGTGCAGGTATGCCTTCATTAATTATTCTTTGTAATAATGTATGTGGAAGTCAAATCCGGATTTGGCTTTGTTTTTTTTCAATAGGAGTAGATAGGCTCTCCTGTCGCCCGGTCCATATTCCTCCCACTTCTCTTGGACAGGAGTAGAGGCTCACCCTGTATTTCCAGCTTCTTGGGAGTCCTCGTTTATAGTACTTGTTTTTAAGAACTCTGCAGAAACTTCTGACTCTTCTAACTACCGCCCTATCAGCCTCCTGCCGCTCTTCGGCAAAGTCTTCCAGTCTTTAATCAATGCTGAAGTCGTTAAGCGTTTTACCTCTCAAGACCTACTCTCTGACAGACATGGATTCCACTTTACCCGGTCTAACTCTGATGTGCCTACGACCATAACTGAATATATATATATATATATATATATATATGTATGTATGTATATATATATATATATATATATATATATATATATATGTGTGTGTGTGTGTGTGTCATGCTCTTTATAAGAACGGCGAAGTTCGAGCTGTGGCTCTATGTATCTCGAAGGCGTTCGACAGAGTTTGGCATGCTGAACTCCTGCCTAAGCTTCAGGGCTACGGTATTACAGAACAACTATTTGATTTAATCCAATCATTCCCTTCAAATTGTGAAAGGAAGGTTGTTCTGAACGGGCATGCTTCCAGATATGAATTCGGGGGTCCCCAAGGCTTTATCCTGGGTGCTACACTGTTTCTGATCTTCCTGATGTCATCAGCTCCTAAGTAGGCATCTATGCATATGACACTACCATTTAATCCTGTCTCAATAGTAAAGCCGGCAGCGCTGACAAAGTCAACATGGACGCTGCCCTCGAAAAGGGCTTTCAATCAGTGGTTAACTGGGGTAGGAAATGTCTTGTAAATTTTAATATCTCCAAAACAAATCTACTCTCATTTAGCCACCACAGAGATAATTCCCTGTCCGCTATTATCATGGTTGCTCACTGCGCCATCTTGGCCTCGCGCTTTCGAATGAATTGAAGTGGAACTACATTGAATCAGTATCTGCAAGTGCTGCAAGGAAAGTTGGCTCACTGTATCGTGCCAAAAGGTTTTTCTCGTCAGATTCCATCTTACATATCTACAAATTTACCATTCGACCGTGCATTGAGTACTGTTGCCATATCTGGTTTGATGCCCCGGCTGTTCATCTCGAGGTTCTCGACAAAATCCAAAGACGAATCTGCAAATGTAATCGATCCTGATTTGGCATCTCGATTTCAGTTTATTTCTCACAGACGTGATGTAACTTCCCTCTGTTTTTCTGCAAAATTTTTTATGGCAACTGTTCTATCGAGCTTTTTCCCTGGTGACCCAACTGCATAAATTTAAGCGTGCTACTAGACTAGCATTTAGGTCCCAACCTTTTACCGTTGAAATGGTTAAATGTAACCGCCACTTCTACTCCAACAGTTTCTTTTCTCGCACTTCCCGCCTGTGGAACTCCCTTTCCTCTACTTGCTTCCCTGATAACTACAATCTTCAAAAATTTAAATGCAACGTCAATCGCCATCTTCTAATTTCTTGAACAACCGTTCATCTTTTATCCTTTCCTCACCCCCCCTACACATTTTTTCTCTCTCTCACCTTCACTATGTAACCCCCTGCGAACCAGTGGTACTCCGGATTTGCTTGGGGTGACATTCTTTCAAAAACAAACAAAAAATTCATTTCTGAATAATCTAAGTCCGGAAAACCGAGGAATTACTGTAGCATAAAAGAATGAAATGCCTGTTATCAATGTAAATGTTCATAAAGTGTCTTCATTTTTATTGTGTTCATTTCAAAATATTTTTTAGTCTTCCGAGAAATATAAACAGTGCCACTGTATGGACATTATTATTATAAATAAATAAAAATAAATAAATAATAATAATAATAACAGTAATAATAATGATAATGAATATCATAAATAAAATAAAATAAGATAAAATAAAACTTAGTTATACAAATAAATTATACAGATAAATTAAATAAAAATAATAAAAAGTTCTCCCAGCATGCAACAAAAACTGTTACTGCTAAAAATACGGACATCCCATCAAAAGACGTTGAATTCAACGTCTTCACCAACAACCTTGGGACAATCAACGCGCGTCCAACTTCACCCTCAGTGATATGGCGTGTAATAATACTAAGTAACTTCTTCCTTTTATTACATACACCATGAAACCAAAATGACAAACAACACACAAGTACGCCTAAAAAATAAATAAATTGTATGATATGAATGTACAATTTACCATGTTTTCACTGTTATCCCTTTGTTTTATTTCTGCAATATATGTTTTTATTTCCCGTGAGCACGAGTCTATTTCTGCTTCTATGATGTGAGCGAGCTATGCCACCGCTTTTACAACCGGATTCTACTTATTCTGCCGTCTGTGCTATTGCCAGAAAACTCTTTGATGACAACGCAACATCACATACAGAAAATTATCAATAAAATAAAAGTTTCAATAGACGCATGAAAAAGAAGTTCAGGGACTAGACGTTAAAAAAATTGAATATTAATTAATCACATTTTAGAGAAAAAAATAGATACAACTTCTCTTTCATACACATTAACAGTGTAAAACAGTTTTCCTAAGCGCATTGATGTTTCTTTCGTTAGTTACTTTACTACCCATAGATCGATTAATGATTATTTTTGAAGAGTAACGTTCTATTATCGCAGATTAAATATAATTGCAATCATTTTGTTTATGTTTTACAGAAATTATTTATTCAATGTGAAGAAACATAAAACTAATAATATATTACACGCATTTAATAGTATAATCATAGGTAGTGCCTCCAAATTGCCACTTAAATAACTCAAAGCGTTTATGCGATTGTACTAGCATGTTTGCTGGTGGAATTCGTTAAACGCCCACTACCTGGCGTGGTAATAAGCGGTCTAAAACGTATAAAACACACCCACAGAATGTAGTAACGACATGACGTGAATTATTTCCTTTGGGAAAACATTCACCGCGCAAACCGACTTAATTTCAAATAAACCACGTGGCGCATCACACATGCGCTCACACGCACATACACGAACTAAACAGATATGTTTTTCTTTCTTTCCTGAGCTATGTTGTTTCTTCTCTCTCTCTCTCTCTCTCTCTCACATGCAATATATATATATATATATATATATATATATATATATATATATATATATATATATATATATATATATTTATGTATATATATATATATGAAGAAAAATATACGGAAAAAAAACAAACAAAAATCCTTATATGCAATTATGCTGTTTTAATGTTAATATAATGTCAACGTCGGACGTTTCGGTCTAATAAACCATCTTCAGGACATATTAATAAAATATAATTAACATTATCAATTCAACATGACATTTGTTTGTTTTTTCCGTATATTTTCTTCATACTGTCGGAACTATATCCATATATTTGCTTATATATATATATATATATATATATATATATATATATATATATATATATATATGAGATAACGATACATATTTTTATATATCATGAACAGTATTGGGGTAATTTAATGACAAAGAAGAAAAAGTTTACTTGTGACGCGTTTCGTCCTTTAGGACCTGCTCGGACTAGTTTTGTTATGTTGGTAGAACTACACATGCGCACGGCAGAGGGGTGCTGGGAATTTTAGAATATGTTTTTCTTTTTTGTTTTTTTATTTTTTCAGCCGAATTAATTTACAGTGTTTTTCTTTTTCATTCATCACTTTTGTAAGTAAGTATTCCCCACTTGTGATATTAGAAGATCTACCAGGAATGGTGAAATGTTGAAAGAGCGCAGGGCGCAAATTTACTGTAGCTGACCTGGCGATTAAGACATTTACACCGTAGTGAATTATTTTCTCTTTTGATCATTGTAGCATTTTTGATGTCAAAGTTGTGGCCAGTCTCGTTACGATGGGCAACCATTACATTTGATGTATTATTTTGTAAAATGTCTCTTTTGTGCTAATATAATCTTTTATTTAGATTCCTTGAGGTTTCTCCTATGTATTTTCTGTGGCAATTATTACAGGCGATGGAGTAAACTCCTTCTTCAGGTTTTAGCTTATGGTTTTGTTTAGTAGTGACTAAGCCTTTTATTGTTTTGGATGGATTAGTAACGACTTTTATGTTGAGTTTAAATAGATTCTTTTTGATTGTAGATGTGATAGAATTAGTAGGCAGGATAATATATTTATTTGACTCATTGGGTTTCTCTAGTGTTTTTATATTTTTGAATATTTTGTGGGCCTTTTGTTTCGAATTGGATATAAAATAATTAAGGTACTGGAGAAGTTTGAAAGTGTTTTCAATTTATTTCTCCTCATCATGTAAAGAATCCAAGCTGCATATTCTTAGAGCTCTTCTTAGGTAGAATCCGATTATTATGTCGGATTTTATTTTGTTGCCATAATGGAAATAGAAATTTATTAGGTCGTTTTTGTTGGTTGATTTCCAGTGTAATTCGTCTGAAAAAATTTCTAAAATTCTGTCATCGTGCGCATGTTTAGTCCTACCAACATAACAAAATTAGTCCGTTGAACTCCGGAAGGACGAAACACGTCACAAACAAAATTTTTCACTTTGTCATATATATATATATATATATATATATATATATATATATATATAAAACACTTTTCATTAAAACGAATCGAGTTCTCCGGTCACTAGTGCGTTTGTATAAAAATAATAACGTCTAAATTCACCTACGTCCCAGCCGTGCGCCAATGGCTTGGGATAAAATCTCCGACTCATACCCAATTAGTCGAGTTTCGATCCCGGCTTGAGGCAATCGGATGTGTAGTCCCACTGATGAGCTGCGAAACAGTCTGTCTGTGGATAGCAATATATATATATATATATATATATATATATATATATATATATATATATATATATATATATATATATATATATATATATATATATATATATATATAATATTAGTGGTAAATATACACATATACATATACATGCATACACATTTTTGTATAAAAGAAATTCCAAGAGGATAGAATCCAGGTAGAAATCAATGTCCAGGACAGAGTAAGGATATACAGTTTAACCCGGATATAAGAGACCCGGATATAAGAGAAATTTTCTCTGGTCCCAAATTAGAGCCATACTTACCTAAAAAAAAATAGGCCAAACCCGGATATAAGAGACTTCATCTCCGGTCCCGACAACTCTCTTATATCCGGGTTACACTGTAATAGAAAGGCTTAAACACTAATATTCCATGGTCATAATTTATTCCATTGGAATCGTAAATACGATCCAATTCATCAGACCTACAAATTCAAAAAGAAAACAGAAAAAACAACCCCTGAAATAAAAAATAAAATTTAGAGAGAGTGTAAATATGAGAGTGTGGGACGAATGTTAGTGCTAAAACACATATGTGTTGAATTCTTTTTTAATTCACTTAACCACGACCATTGCTGTTAGTAACACCCGTTCGATCCACGTTCCTATTCTCCTAAGTTGATCTCTTAAAGTTTGTATTTTATTAAAAACATTTTATATAATTAATTAAAAAGGATCTGGTAAAATACACAGTCGCATTCATGTTAAATCAACAAAAAAAAGAAAAGAAAAAAAAGCATTTTTCAATTCTTTTCTAAAGATTTTGACAAATCAATGCTTTTCTAACGTCTTTTTTAAAATATTTTAGAATCGAGCGATATTTTGTGTCATTCTAATTGACATTGAGGAGGTTGAGTATAACTTTGACAAGAAAATGAAGTGAATACAGTTAGTTTCTTTCAATAAAATATTCAAATATAACCCTAAAAAAAGCTTTTTTGTTCTTCGGAACACAACACCGCCCTTTTGAATTGAGAAAACAAAACATCTCGGCGACCAGCAACTCACACAGCAACGTTGCCTTTCAACATGAAAGCTGGTCATATTTGATGATTTTATCAGAGACACGTATAAACGACATTAAAGACAGCATAAACAAATAAAAAGTGTTTAATTCCTACAATATTCTGTAGCCTAATAAAGAAACGCGAATGGGATCTATTCTAAAATTTATGGAATTAAAATTTTAGGCAACAAATTTAAATTTTTAATCATTAAACTTATTTTCTTCTTGATGATCAGAATCATTCAACATTTTACGTCATATGAAGAATGATAAAATTTGGAAGAAATACAGTATTTTAATACCAGTTACGTCGAACTATTATGCTGTTCTTTTAAGCTCAGTAAATTATAGAAATATATTAAACCAAATAAATTATAAAAATATGTTAAAACTGAAACGGAAAATATTGGCTTTTGTCTGTATCTACGACCAAGTGCACCATTAAACCTGTTAATGGCAAACAGTTGTGTAAACAGTAAGGACTTGCATGCTTCTCTGCCTCAACTACGCGGCGCCCGTTCAATCAGAGACAAGAGTTATATCAACAATAGAAAAAAATGTGCTAAAAAGGTCAGAAAACCATTGAAAAAAATACAGTAATGAATAAATCAATCTTATCCAGTCTCGCATTACACAAGCCAAACAATTCTTTAAAGAAAAAAAAAAGAAAGAAAGAAATTCGATTCGCGTTTGACAAGAACTGCAATTGAAAAAATAGGTAATGAAATAAAATGGAACAACAAACAAATTGCGTTTGGCTAGGCTACTATGTTAATCAATTTAAATTAGGAAAAAAAAAAAGAAGAAAAAAATGAAGACGATTGTAAGAAAGAGGTGATATTTCTATTATTGTTTGGTGCTGATGAATTAATACATTCAATAAGCGGAACAGATCAAAGCAAAAAACAGGAGGGGTTACTGTAACGGCCTTTGGTTATTCCCGATCCGGTGAAAGTAGCCGGATCTGGGTACAGCGCAAACGGCATTTTTGCTTTGCAATAACTGACATGAGAATTATCTATTTAAAAAAATGTCTTGATCCAGCTGTGTTCAAAAGTCTCCGACATTTTGTAAAAGTAGTTTTCAGCTTTGTATTTAATAGTTTTCCGAAAAAAATAATTGGAGGTTTTACACACACACACACACACACACACACACACACACACACACACACACACACACACACACATACATACATGCATACATACATGCATACATACACACATACATATATACACACATACATATACTCACACATACATATACTCACACATACATAGATACATACACACACACAGTGAGAAACAGCCAGAAAAAGAGAAAGAAACAAAAAATAGTCACAGAGCGAGAGAGACAGACAGTGAGACAGAGAGAGACACACATACAGAGAGAAACAGAGTGAGACAGAGAGAGAGAGAGAGGGGGAGACAGAGCGATACAAAATGAGACAGAGAGAGAGAGAGACGTAGACATAGACAGAGAGAGTCGAAAGGAATAAAAAAATGGCAGACTCATGCGATGGGGCTCTCGTTGGGCACGCAGGATAATCTCAAACGATCATTCGCTGTGCATTACCGTAAGCTCCTACATAGTGTCTGCGCAGAGGCAACTTCATCTCCCCCTGTTCACGTGCCCACTTTCAAGAAACTGGCAATCTCAGAAGAGCCTTTTCATTTCCCGTGACAGATTCGAAGGTCATCTGGTGCGCCAGATGATTTTTGTTAGAAATTCATTTCTCCATTTAAGAATTTATATACTACTCATAAAAATGTAATATACTTAATTTTCGTGATTTATGAAAGCAATTTCCGTAAATTTCTAGTTAATATTGTTTTTTTTTAATTTTATTCCTTTCTGCATCTTCAACGCTTTCATGATGAAGATAAGGAACAGAGTAGGGCCTAGGATGGAGCCTTGGGGAACACCTGCGTTCGTGGGATAGGAGCTGGAGGAGAATCCGTTGAGAACAACCTTCAATTCACTGGAAGAGTCGAGCGTTGAATTGAATGAAAATTTCCGAGCAAAGCATTCAGCCTTGTCGGCAGAGGAAGTCAGGACCTCAAACTGGTTGAACAAAGGAGGTATAGAGGGTTTGCTACTGTTTAGTACGCTCTTGCAGAGATGCCAATAATCCTTGGAGTCGAATTTGCGAGATGCAATACGTTCCTTTATTCGAGCATCAAATAGCGACTTAGCTTCGTTGAGGACACGCTTACACTCGTTACGGGCAGAGGCAAAGAAACGTCTATTGCAGTCGGACATGTCGCTACGATAGAGGTGGTGCATCATTGTAAAAAGTTGTTCTTTTTCAGTTAAGTAAATAATTAAAAAATATTTATTAGGAGGAACTGAAATGTGAGTATTTATATATATGAAAAATATGTTTCTAAAATTTAATTGACCCAGATGAAATAAAAGTATACTTTGTATAAAGATTTGTTTTACCAATAGAGTAAGGTAGAAAAAATTTGATTTGATGTTTCCATTGTTTTTATAATTTTATATTTATTATTAGCTATCTTTGAAACAACTTTGGGCCAAAAGTTGTTTAATTATACTCGGCACGTGAGTATACATTCGATTCAATGAAATGATCACTACATTTATATACAAATCATATTTGGTAATAGCCGAACAATTCCAACCGGTCACGCTAGCTTTTAGTTGAGTATTGGCGCGGATAAAAGTTTTGAATTAAAATAAATGACAAAAACATATTTTACACAGCGCTAGACAGCCTTTAGGGAGGAAGACACACTTTACAGCAATCTGAATATAGTATCAGTTCGACTTTTAAAAAATCATTTCACCACAAGCAAGGCGATAATAATACTATGACGCAAGGGGTTATTGGGAGTGAAAGAGATTGAGAAGACTTTAGTGAGTAGAAAAGAAATAAAAGAACAGTATTCAGAAGTACAAGGAGGAGACAAGGGCCCCAGTCTGCGCGCATGCAATCACATACATAAATAGATGAGCATCAATCATTTAAGCATTCCGTAACACATCTCAAACGAATGGTCTCATAGAAACCAGCGTACCTGTTTTCCTTCTCGATGTCAACGTACTAATGGATGGTGGGAGAGGTTCTATCATGATGATATATGTATTTATAGTTGATATAAGAATGACCTTGAACAACAAAAAAAAAAAATCAATATCCGTTACCAAGTGTTCCCAAAAAATAAATAAATAAATAAAACCCTTCCAAAACAGAAACTATTATCTGCAGTTGGAAAGAAAGCAATTATGGCACGTTCCCTGGATCCATCATAAAAGATCACGATATGGAATTAGCAAATAGTAAACACTTCACATATATCGGGGTATGGATCAGTTATAACATAATTTTTTAAGACGATAATCTCACTAAGACTCAAAAAGAGGAGTGAAAGAGAACGAGAAGACTGAACAGAAAGAAAAATAAAGGAAAACAGATGATGATGATTGACAATGGAGTTAAATTTTTGAAGATTTGACAGGGAAGTAAGAATGCGGAAGGGAGTTCCACAGGCGAGAAAAAAAAAAAACTAGAACTGATGGTTGCATCTAGCGAGTTCAAAAGAAAAATGGCGAGACCTAGTTGCTAAACTAGTAGTACGCTTAAATTCATGCAGTTGAGGCACCAATGAGGAAAGCTCGTCAGAACAATTGTTATATATATAAATATAGAAAGGACAAAGGGGAGCCACGTTACGGCGGTGGGAAAGTCAATGAGGACGAGATGCCAGGTCAGGACCGATTATATTGCAGACTCTTTGGATTTTGTCCAGAACCTCGAAATATATAGCAGGAGCAACAGACCAGATATGCTATATTGAATATATGGACGACGTATAACTAAGAAAGTTGTATTGCAATAATATAACCTACGATATGTTGGGGAACAAGAACAATCTACTTACGTAGATTTAACGATTCAGTTCGCAGGAGCCCGGAGAGTGAATTAGCCAAAACGTTGTAATCATAACAAAGATGGCAATATTATTCTGAACAATGTAAATAAGCAGTATTACAAAAACACCACGCATAACCTATAACCTGCGTATATGTAATGCATATACGCACATTAGATTTGTGTAACTTACGTGTGATTGTGCCATTTAATGTACACACAAACACACACAGACATTGGGATAATACATTCCCTCCCACTCAGTCAGGACAACCTCTACTCTGCACTGAGCGATAAAATTATAAAATTGGAGAAAAAGAAAAAAAAATGTAAAGAAAAAGAAAAACTTACCAACAGCTTCATGTCTGTCAAATTGTCTTTTTGTTTTCATGGGTGTATAACTGAAATAATATTTTTTTTTACAATAAAGTTCACCCTTTACAAAGCCCAGGGGCCACTTGAGGTAAAGGGTTAGTTTAGGAGGCAATTTGTGCGGATAAGAGTGTAAGATAACGGTTAACCCTAGCCTTGAACAGGTTAAGAGTGTAGTTATCAGGGAAACATCCGTACATCCAAGATTGCAGCACCTGGTATAGGCAAGCAGTCACCCGTCTAGGTACTAACTAGACTCGATGTTGCTTAACGGTGAACATATGGAGCTGGTGTTTCAACGTGACGTAGCCGTAAGCCTGCCATCAGCGAATTGACTGATATCGAACTAGTGTAATACAAGGGTGTATTGAAAAGTTCTCGGCCCTAGCCTCGTCCCCAAATCTAACCAAACATCAGATTTGGAGTGGGGGAAAATACTTCTGGATCTGTTCGTGAATTGTTCAGCAACTTATCACAAATTGAAGAAGAATTTTTAATTTCCATATCTCATTAAACAATGCAGTTTCTTCTTTACTCAGCTGAATTATGCAGATCCTGAAAATGAATCACTATTTACGTTTCTATGACATATAATTTTTAATGCGTTGTTCGTGTAACAGGATTTATTCAATTTTCAGTCTACCAATCCCTGTGTATGTAGCTGTATAACTGTCTATATATATATATATATATATATATATATATATATATATATATATATATATCTGTGTGTGTATTTAGGCAGCAATCCTTCTTTCATGCACATTTCATTGAATATGACAGACAAGGTGCTTTGATTTAGTTTTTTATACAATTTCTCATGCGATGTAATATTTTTTTCTTTTCAAATGATAAATTTTATAAAAACTGTCCGAATGTTCTTTTAATTCGAGCGCTTTCGGCTATACATTTAGCCATTTTCAAGGCTGAAATATTTTAACTGTTAAATAAGAAATAGTTTGTTGTATGTATGTATTTATATAATTATATTTATATAATGTGTTCATTTTTCAAAACACCGTGAGGATATTGTGCCAATGTTCATAGTTAATATTATTAAGTGTTGCTTTTTTTTTACTTGTATTAATAAGGCCTCCATTATTTTTTTTTTGCATTTAGATGATGCTATTATATTTGTGTTGTCAACAAGTATGTAACGAATACTGTCCGGTAGCTCTCCACGAATATTTAAATGAGATCTAATTGAGCTATGATCAGAAAGGTGTAGAGTGAGTCTTCGTGTCAGCTATGTTGTAGTATGGCCTATATAATTATTTACGAATTTTGATTGATCAGGAATACAATTCCTTAATGGGCATTTAAATTCGTAAATAATATTTGCCCTATATATATATATATATATATATATATATATATATACATTCAATAAATCAAGAGAAGTTCATGTGACTCATCTGATTAGCCGACTCAAGAGTTTCGTGTCGAAACGATCATTGGGGAATTACGTTTGATAAATCGATCAAAACAATTTATTTTCTAGAAAAAATTTACAAGATATTTTTGACTTATTGAATATTATAGTCATAGTTATATAATGAGCGCTTTTTGGCATCAGTTCAACTAAACCTAAAAAACACGTTAAATTATCGCAATTTTCACGTATTTTTTCAGTTGTATATATATATTTAGGAGAAATAGATAGGCTCGCCTATTGTCCAATACACACTTCTCCTCGGTATTTTGAACAGGAGTAGAGATTTATTCCTTGTTTCTTGTTTAGGATTGGGTTTCCGGTTCCTTCTAAAGTCCTCTCTCTTTCACTCCCAGTAGCCCCTTTCATTGGGGAGAATTGATTCATATATATGTTTGGATTTCTGGAATAAGAAGTTAATAGTATTTACATTATTTATTTGTGTGCGTGCGTGTTTGTGTTAAAGGAGAAAGCGAGTCTATTTTAAGAGTATTTTGACAAAATATAAAAGCAAATTTGAGTTCCTTCTTTAAATAGGGAAAATAAACTTTTCAAGAGATTTAAAAGAAAACATCACCAAAACGTTGATGGCTTAATAGAACGTCGAGAATTTCAAAATGAACTGTGGAATGGCAACAACTTTGGTGTAAAATCCTTGCATTTCAAATGTTCTGTATATCCAAGTGGTTTCGGCTATTATTTTAGCCATTATCATGAATGATTATTTTGTTTATATTTTTAATTGAAAGTATTTTTTTATGTATGTATCTAAATTGATAGGAATGATTTATTTTGCAAACACAGTCAGTACAAAGTCGCCGCGTTCATAGTTGATGTTACTGAATGATGACTTTTTCTTTTTTTTATTATGAGTGCTTTATATCTTATGCTAATGGACATTTTTTACTTAACGAGCATGCGTAAGATTTCACTCATTCATAAGTCTTAGGCAACTGATAAACAAAATATCATCTAATATATACCAGGTGAAACAGACATTTGTCCAAATCGTTAAACAGCATAATTATCCATTCCACAAAATGTTTAATATCTAAAAAAAAAAAAACCCGAAAAACCCCACTAAACTAAATGAGGTCTCTTTTCCAGGTTTTCAGATAAAACGTTTAGCCATCTTGAAACCATTTGTTGTAAGAATCACCGAAAAAAATTTTGAGTTATTCACCTAAAAAGAGAACAGGTTATATTTTTAACTGAATGTATGGTTTTTATGTATGTATCTAAAGTTATATGAATGTTTTATTTTGCAAACACAGTCAGCACATTGTCGCAGTGTTCATAGTTGATGTTATTGAGTGATTACTTTTTCTTTTTTATTTTAAGTGCTTTATATATATATATATATATATATATATATATATATATATATATACATGAGAGAGAGAGAGAGAGAGAGAGAGAGAGAGAGAATTATATAATCATATGCTACTTGTATACTCAGATATTTACTCTTACAAAAATGTCTGTACGTATTTGGTATATCTCTGCCCGTAAGAGCAAATCCGTACATAGCTCATATCAACTAATGCGTTCATAAAAAAATGTAATTATGTCATTACATAAGCCGTGGACACGCACTCATACACACAAACGAATGGGGCGGGAAAACATGATTAGAGAATATAAAAATTGATCACCAAGTAGTAATGCACAGAACTAGAATTTATAGTAACGGGTTTGTAACGCCCTCTCCTACCCTCTAATGAATACTTGCATTGCTCTCTCCTACCCTCTTATGAATACTTGTAACGCTCTCTCCTACCCTCTTATGAATACTTGTAATGCTCTCCTACCCTCTTATGAATGCTTGTAACGCTCTCCCTTATATTCTTATGAGAACTAAAACCAATTTAACGACACGGGTTCTCTTGCAACAAATCTAGTTAAATACCATTTCGAAGTTGATTCGATATCTCTTAATGAAAAGTTTTACTCGTAATTAGAAATCAAAATCTATTTTCTCGTTGACAGATTCAGATTTCAATTAAAAAAAAATAAGGGACCTTGTCTACAGGGAGAGAAAACTGAAAAGAGCTCCAATAGCACAATGCATAGTTTTATGACAAATTTATTGAAGACTCCTACTACGTATTTTATCTATCAAGTCCTTTCAAGACACAGATGACCATGGCTCTCCACAACATCCAGTCTTTTTTTGCTCTAAGTAACTTTTGATCATTTTCTATAATTTTTTTTTACCCAATTCTGTCATCCAGCCACACCACATCCTTAAGAATGTTTCCCTGTTTGCTGCATTCAGTATATTCTGTCAGTGTTAAATCTTTTAGACGCTTTTTTCTCATTATGTGTCTCCGAAATTTCAACTCTCTAATTGTAAATTTAAGCTTTCAAAAGATAACACATGAAATCGTTAATATTGTATGAAATTGCAAAAGTATTTTCAAGGTGACGCATTTCACTATTAAATGAAAACTGTAGAGAATATCTTATTCTTCCCTTTGAGAAGAAAGGAGTGGTGTCATTCCAAAGTCGGATCTCCGGCTTTAAAGCCAATCAGCCTATGACTGCTGTCGTCAGGATTGACGTTTGACCACAAAAAATTCTTCTTCCTAAAATATATTTCCTGGTCGTGTTCCGGGCTCAGTTTTGTCCTTAGCGCATTTATTCATTTCAAATGTAAAAATTACATTTTTTAGACTCTTTGCTGTTTTACTCTACTGGTTATATTTATATATTTAATCATTTTTGAAAGATAACTTTATTGTATATTGTTTTCGCTTATAGATTAGTAGACATTCGCTTATTTCACAAGATAATAGCTGCGCCCTGTTTGGTAAAATTTTAGTCGTTTTGGTGGTGAGACTGGAGTGATATCTCTAGGGTGCAGACCGGGACAATAATATATAATGGTTGTACGCTTTCCAGACCACATCGGTACTTGTCGGTACGTCCTAAAGATGGGGAACCCCTCGGCCGTACCGAAAAGATCCAAAGAAATACAAGGCATTACATTTGAAGCCGGCTTTGCTTCTGGATTTATCGGAATTTTCTTAGTAATGGCAGCCAATCTCCTTCGGGGCTTTACTCCGGATTTTTTGTCTGGATTTACTTCCATCATATTTTCCGTGTCTGGATATAGCCGCAAGGTGACGTAGGTTTAAAATCAGGGTTTCCTTCTCTTAGATAGACTGCTTTTCCTAACTGACGAGCTCCATCTACCCGAAGTAGCTGTTCATGAGGCGCCAGTGGTCCGCCTTCAATCCTTCTCCAGTTAATGAATATTGCATTCATTAATAAAGATTTTTAATTTGGTGGGTAGACGTGACTACTCGAATCCTTTTCATCAATTTCATTAATTCATTGATTCCAACGATGAAATGCAGCAAAGTTCATTTCCTTGAGGAAGGAACGAATGCATCTTTTCTCCCTCCCGCTATGTTTTAAATCGCAGGGTAAAACTGGGTTCAGTATTTTTGGATGTCATTTAGTTTAGAACTATTCGGTTTTTAAACCGTGGGGAAGGCAACTGTAGAGAACTCCATTATCTTTTTCATGACAATTCAGAAATAAAAAGAAAAAGTATCTATAAAAGAACCGTAACCGTGTACGGCATAGCATTAAAAATATTAAATTGTAATATTTTATTTATACAATATGACAATAGAAATTATAAGACTGCGGAGACAGTAATGGCTTTATATATCTATATAATAAATTCGCATGTCAATGCGTCACACTTTTTCAATTAAAGGGACACAACTCTTTTAATAGCTCATCTTCCATATAATAAATACGAATATCAGTGTCTCATTGTGTCAAACTTTTTCAACGTTACTTCTTGAGGCCGTAGCCCAACATATGATACCATTTTGGAATCAGGCTGACTCCGTGAGCAAATTAAAAATATTCGTGGCCAGATCCGGACCTGCAATCCTGAAATTTTGAATTCCGAAGTTTTCATTACTGCGATTTTTGTCGGCGATTTTTGTACGTGATTTTTTTCTTTGACGAATTTTTTTTGTACGATTCCAATTTTGATAACTTAGGAATAAATTTGGGAATAATCAAAATTAATTGTTCACTTTTATATTTACACACGCTCTATCTCTGATATTGAGCACTTTATCCCATAAATATAGCACATCTTAAGACTATATTTCTTCATATATATATATATATATATATATATATATACATATGGGAAAACTTTTTTCCCCAATATTGTTCTTCTATTATATATATATATATATATATATATATATATATATATATATTTTCCAAATATACAAATCATATATATTTACACAAATACTTACGTATATTTGTTTCTTGCTATGTCATCATCCCACTGTTTAACGCCAGCGAAAAAATGTACTTAAAGAAAAATGAAGAGATTTTTGGTGCACACATTTCAATTTTTTTTTTTACCTCCTGGGTAGAACCACATTCGGCAGCAACGCCTCTGTTCGCGAACGCCTCTTAATTGATGTTGTTCCCAGGTCTACCCTGACCCAGAGGGTAGCACCTGTTAGTGTTCTAGCTATGGGCAAATAATTAACCCCCAAACTGGGACCAAAACACCATGAAACTATAAAAATATATTTTATAGTAAAAATACCAGCAATACATTTTCATAGTTAAAAAATAAAAAAATAATGCTCCCAAGAAACTGAAATTTCGACACTAATTGACCCATAAGGAGTTGATATGCCGCTAAACAGAAAAGTAAATCCTTCTTAGGAAAGAAGATTTTAATTTAATACATTTTATTTTCATTAATCAAGTGAAAAAGATCATTATTTTTGAGAAGGGATACTTTCATTTCCATATTTTCTATCAATGATTATACTTGGCAATTATGTTAAGGTTATCATTTTAGAAACCGAACCTGTTTCTTTGTGCCTTTATTACTGATTCGATAATCATCTTCCACCTTTTCTGAATGGCCACCAAAATGAAGCAATGAATTAAACATTGATTACTTTACGATTGAAGATGCCATAGAATCCTTTAATTATATGATGGGATTTTTTCTCCCCGACCCCTTTTCCTAACTTATCTTAAAATAGAAAATGCTCAGTTACTGGTAGTAACTGTCAATCCGTTTTGATGGACTTTCCAATTGACGAGGAATTCAATAAAGAGAAGTTTGGCGCAGATATTTTCTAATTACAAAAACTTGAAGGCGGCGTGTTGACAGAAGTCTCAAACAATATGTGATCCTGCAAGCAAACGTGGAAAACTTCCAAAAATCTTCGTCAGCTAAATCCCACTACGAAATCGCATTTGATTTACTTTCCACACAGAGAAATCTTTTAACTGCACCGTTCATGGTTTTGCGTTGGTTTAGAAGTTAAAGGAAAAATCACAAGCTGCTGATCAATAATAATAGAAACAATGTCGAATTTTTTGTAAAATTTGATTTTTTCCTTTGCTGTTTTTTCACATTAATTCATTCTCTCCAGTTCATTTTTTTGAGGGTCCGGCAGTGTGCGTTTCGAAACAGTTGAATGTAAATTTGGATATAACATTTGAATCTTTTTATGAGCATGCTTTCATCTCCTGAAGAAGAGACTGAAGGAGGAAACCTCACGAAACAAACGAAAACTGGAAGAGGCTGCTTTAAAAGTCTGGAAAATCACCAGAAATGAAGCAGTTTGGTGATGTCAATCGGTCACAGGCTTAAGGTAATTATTGCAAGCAAGGGTTATGCAACGAAATATTAAATGTTATTTACTTTAAGACTACCAGTTATTTTACTTTTGACCATCTAAAAATGGGGTGCCTGATACAAAGGGTGGTATGTCCTAAGTTGTTTAACATGTCTAAATGTGGAAATAAAAGGAAATAAAAGCTGAAATTCCAAACTCTTGTTTCATATTCATCGTTTGTTGTTAAACCAAATATCTTCAGTGAACAACAGTAACAAAAGAATTGGAGGGGAATGTATATACGGTAGACGATAAGAGACTTTTTTAAAAGTAAAAACGGAGTATCTACTCAAATATGGGAATCCACTAAAAATGAAGTGATAATATATATATATATATATATATATATATATGAGAGAGAGAGAGAGTGGGGGAGAACGTGAGATATGGGAGAGAGAAAAGGGGAGAGAGAAAAGGGGAGAGAGAAAAGGGGAGAGAGAAAAGGGGAGGAGATAAAGAATAAGATATGAAATAATAATCTATAAATACGATTAAAAATCGTGAAATTACTCATATTAAAAATGTTTAGGTATACACGAACCTGACAAAGGTTTGAAACTAAAATTTGATTTGAATTTCCGAATTAATTGTTTTATGCTATCGGTAAATTTTACAATTTATTATTGTTTTATGTTATTTTTTTCCGAGAATATTGCTACATTCGTTTTCAAGAATGCTGTTTTGTATTTATTTACGCAACTATTTTGTTTAATTCTGGTGTTCTCACGATTGGTGGAACCAATTTCAAGTCACTCAAAGTGACATCATTTAAACGGCCAAACTTTTTAAAAAATGCTTGAAAGAATTATTGCTGTCAAAATGCAACTTTATATATATATATATATATATATATATATATATATATATATATATATATATATATATATATATATATATATATCGGTATTTCAACGTGTGTGTATGTGTATGCATAAATAAATGTACATATTTACATATATAATCATATTTACATGCTCATGACGTTTTTGAAAAGATGTTTTAAAGAAAAAAATGCTAATAACAAAATTTCTGAATATGTCTACGATTTTCAATGAACCTTGAAGCGTGCATGCAAGGCTTGAAGACTCTAAATAAGAATTCAATCAGAGACTTTGATAAATTTGCATCAGAGTTCTGGTCGTGAGTCGAATTCTGATGGTTATAATCAGTTGGAGCGACAGTATAAATCGAATCCTATATTTGAACGGATATATCTCCCTTGCACACCTGTGAATTATAAAGAATGCACAAGCAATATTTTGTTCACGTCTGCAAAAAATCGTAAAGGGCCATTTTTGTGTACAATGTATATGAAAAAATTCTCAAGAAACGCACATAGTCATAAAGGATATATTATGAACACACACACACACACAAAGACAAGCAAACACACACGATTTCAAAAAGCATAAAGTCAAATATCTTAGTATAGAAATATATATGTGTGTGTGTGTACATATTAGTATAAGTTGAATATAAAATCCGAAGAAATTGCTAAGTAAGGAACATGTATATAAATTTAACGTCTTATCTTTTACTTAGCTCCATCAGAAATTTAGAAGCAAAATAAATAGCGAAAAATTTTAATTATAAAGATTTTCCTACTTTTTCTTTATTTAATCATATATTAGTGCATATGAATGTCTATGATTAATTGTGCTAAGATAAACGTATTTGCATAATTAAACCTAAATTTAAGTGTGACTTCATCAATTATTCAATTGTATGCATCTCAACTCTCTCTCAATATATATATATATATATATATATATATGATATAACGATATAAAATTTTGTACAATTTTATATATCAACAAACTAATGAAATCCTAACGAATGAAACGCGTCACAAAACCTTTTTCTCAATTTGTCATACTACACACACACACACACACACACACACATATATATATATATATATATATATATGAGAGGGAGAGACATAGATAGATAGATAGATAGATAGATAGATAGATAGATAGGGATAGAACTATGTACACGCTCCCACATATTACATTATGGGAATGTGTCCAGTGGCTTCATAACAAGTGCAATCTAAAAGATTCTCCCATCTCTCCAAGTTCTGTTTGCCATTATGCTTGCTTTCCCCCACCCTTTCTCTATTATCATTCACACCCACCCACCCACATTGAATTTTGATTACATGCGGTTGAACTTTCTGATATCTTTTCCACTCGACCATCTTCCCAGTTTGTGATTGACATATGGCGAGATAATCAAGAAACTTGCAGTAATTAAGTCTTAATCAAATTTGCATTGATTTTATAATTAACTGATCAACATAAACCAACTGCTCACATAAGATTGTTGCGTATGTAAATGTATATAAACACTAGCGTACTTATGTGCAGTCCCCGCATATATATATATATATATATATATATATATATATATATATATATATATATATATATATATATATATATATATATATATATATATATATATATATATATATATATATATGGGGGTGTAATTTTGATCACGATGCCACAGGAGAAGGCACTGCTCTTGGGCCTTGGTCGATAGGAGTTAATTAGTGTTAGGAGAGAAGAGGAATTTACAAGTCGGACCAGTTACAAGAGTCGGTGCTAAAATTAAGTGGGATCAGGCCAAAGTATCAAGAGAGAAATGCAGAAAATATCGCGAATATTATGATTAAAATACGAAGATGAAGAAGAGAAAGTCTATAAGGAATCACTACTGAAAGTAAGAGTAGCTTCAAATCAAGCACGAAAAGGATTTACAACGTAGACAATTTCAAGATTGTTCCTCTTCGATTCTCCTATGATGATTTAGCCAGTAAATCTAACCGTTTAGGAGACAATTATACATTTTAACTTGGTTAAACATGAGCCTTGTAATTTGATATATTTCCATGCAAGAAGGAGGGAAGGAAGATTATTTTTGACGAGAAAATGAAACGTAGAAAATTTCCCCCAAACAAGATAGTGTATTCTGCGATTAAATCCATTTGTATTATTGATGTTTTACCGGATGTTCAGATAGCTTTTCGTTTGTTTGTTTAGAGGCATATCAACTCATTACGGGTCATTTAATGCCAAAATATAACTTTCTTGGGAGAATTAGTAATTTCTTTGAAAAAATCTATTGCTGGTAATATTTTTTTTCAAAAAATTATTGCTGGTATTTTTACGATAAAAATGTATTTATATATTTTCATAATGTTTTGTTCCCGGTCTAGGGGTTAACTATTTGCCCATAGCTGGGACCCTAACAGATCCTATTCCCTCGGTTCAGGGTGGACCTGACAACAGCAGCAATTAAGAGGTGATCCCACACTCCTGAAAACCTCCCGAACAGAGGTCTTTCTACCGGATGTAGTTTATCGTCATACCCAGGACGTGTTCTGGTAGCGAAAAGTTTTGTCCAAGTTCGTTGCGTTTTTCTTTGGAACTACTGTCCTTGGAAAAGACAAATCTTTCTCCTTTCTTCAGGGTATACTGGGCTCTCTTGCCATGTATGATAGCTAATCTAAAAGAAGAACTACTCTGCATCGAAGACAATGAGAAGCCACTTCACCAATTTCTTAATAATAATCTATTTTAAATGATAAAACGGCTGAATGATGACAATAAAAGGATTAATGTAAAAAATTAATAGAAGTTCTCCTTGTACCTTTTCTGTAAATGCTTTCATGGTAATTGTTTGGATGAGATCGTCACTATAGTACCTAGACTTTATGAATTTAAGTGTAGTACTAGACGGATAACAACAAGGTCATCAATTTACAGTTGAGTTGGTTCGGTGTAACCATTAAGTTATTTGCTGACAGTTTCTTTTCTCGCTTCACCTCCCTAATGTATCGATTGGAACCTCGACGGGTCTCTTTCTTGCGCATTTCTGAGCTCATATCCAGAAGATTCCATGATTTCCAATCAACTTTAATCTTCAAAAATTTATATGCAATGTTTCTACTCCTTATTGCTCTTTTGTCTCGCTCCTTAGTAATGTTTCTGCTTTCTAATTCTTCCACATCCAGTAACTCCTTGTGTTTTAGTAGCTTTACTGTCTTACTTGGAGTGAACTCAACTTTTTAAAAAAGGGAAAATATAATATATCGCGCATGCAGAATACAAGATTCTAATAAAAAGAAAAAAATGGACAATTTTCTATCTGAGTCGGTCTAACCTGCTTGGTTTGAATAAGCCAGTTGCAGACCAACACAAACGTTTTGAAATGAACTCTCCACGAAAATTTTGAATTTCAACGGTCTATTATAGAAGACGCCATTTTAAGTCTTCTGCTGGTTTGGTCACCTTGTTAAGTACCACATTTCAAATCACCGAGTTGGGAGAAAATACAGGCTCTGGGTCAATAAATCTCTGAAGTGGCTCTAAGAGAGATCAGTGGTAACCAACACACAAAACTCAACAGAAATTCATGGAAACAGATGGACTCAATTATTTACTTCCTAAAACTCAAAACAACAAAACTAAATATATATTGTGACTTTCCTGTTGAATTATCGTCTAGTAATAATAAAACTTCATTTTAACATGTATCTGCAGACACCGTGGCACAGGCGATGAGCAGAAACTGTTTAAGCATAACAAAAGCCTTGGTACCAAAGAAAATAGAAAATAGAAAAATACATGCATAATGTTGAAAGCATGGCTGAAAACTACAAATTGGTCCAACTGATGATGAAATGAAACAGCATCATCTGACATGTGGTAGATTTACTGGAAAGGAGAGAAGCTCTTTCAGCTGAAAGTAAATATCTCCTTTCTAATAAGGGAAGAGAGAATAAGTTTAGTAACGTTGGATTTTTATTCAGTAGTGAAACAGAAAGTTTCAACAGTACAGTGGAAACTCGGTTATGGAGCACCTTCGTTATCGTACGATTCAGTTATCGTTCATTTTTTTCGGTGAAAATATGTCTATAAGTTTTGAGGAAAGTAGACGTCAAAGGGTGAGGGGCATTTTCATCCACAGAAGATTTTAAGCGTAGTTGGAGTATCCCTATGGACAGTTTTTAATGTGAAGAAGAGAATGTCTATGAGGGAAATTATTCAGAGAAAGTCTGGAAGTGGCAGAATCAACAAAAAGTGCAATAATGATTTCATCAGCACACCCAAATCAAAAATCTCAAAAGAACCAATGAAATCCATGAGAAAATTAACAACTGAACTTAAAGTGCATGTTAAGACTATAAGAACAGCAGTGAAAGATGACTTAAAACTAAAATCTTACACAAGAACATCAAGACATTTGCTGACACGACCCATGAAGTATAGAAGATTGGAAAAAAGCAAAAAAGTTCTTATTTATCTTAAAAGAAACAAGTCCTCTTAAAATTTTCTCAGACGAAATGATCTTTACTGTTGACGCTCTTCTGAATCGCAGGAATGGCAGATGTATTGCTCACTCAAAAGCTCATGTCAACTCCGACATACTCTCAGAGGAAAATGGTAAAAGGCGTACGAAGCCGTTTCTTCTAAGCCAAGGTCACACCGTTGACAGTATGGCAAATCCGCTAAGCCCTATCTGAGGACCACGACATTGAGGGACAGTCTATTTCGAACCAATCGCCAAGTAAGCGAAAACTCAGGGTTAATGAGGTAATCCGCTGCTAGCGTTCAAGACCATAAACAGCTGAACCCATCCGCTGACAAACCTAGCCGGCCTCAAAGCGGATCCTTCGCGACTTCCTCCACTAATTCCTGAACTCTCCTAGACCGAGAAAGGTCACTGGACCGAGAAATGTCATTGGACTGAGAAATGACTCTCAAGACCAATCGAAACTCGAGGAGGATTTATTCCGGGGCTTAGGAAGGCGCTCATCCCTAGAGACGGGAGGAGTGATAGTAAGACGAGAAAAAGCGGCCCTCACACTCTCCTTCAAAATTGACTCCTTTTCCTACCATTCAAGCGCTTTCAGCACCACCTCAGTGTATCTGTGGGACGACTCAAAAGTGGATATGTTATCGGCGTACGCTGAAACCCTGGTTCGAGCCCCACCAGGGATAACGATTCCACGTAGGACCTGACTGCACGTCGTCTCTTTCAGTAGGCGAAGGAAAGGCTCCAATGCCAAAGCGTAAAGTAAGGGCGACAGCAAGCAACCCTGACGAACTGACAGAGACAGCGCATAGGCGCGCGACTGCTTTCCGTTCACCTGTACTTCAGTACTGGGGTGAGGAGCGATACAGGAGGCTAATCCACTTACAGAAGTCGGGTTCGAATCCAACAGTCTACATAACAGCAGCGATGTACGAATGGTCAACCCTATCAAATGCATTGGACTGCTCTAAATTGATCAGTGCAGCTTGCTTGTCTTTTAAAGCCTCTAGGATCATGCGGATCAGTTGCAGGTTGCTCAGAATTGTTCGGCCCTTGACAACACATGTCTGCTTGGGTCCCAACAGACTCTCGGTAACTGGCTACAAACGCTCCGTCAAGATCTGGTCAAAATCTTTAAATCTGTGTTTAGCAGAGTTATGGGCCAGTAAATCGTGCCCTTTGCATTTTTTCAACAACGTGATCACGCCACTTGAAATCCGGTCGGGGGTGGACCCCTGGCGGAACAAGTTGTTGAACACACCAGTCAAAATCGGAACAAAGATGTGCAACAGGTTCAAGTACAATTCATAGTGTAAACCATCAAGTCCCGGAGACTTGCCACTGCCGATCCTCTTCAATGCCAAGCAGACTTCGCCCTGTGTGATCTCCTCCTCACAACTAACCGCATTAGTCGACTCAATCCGAGGAAAGTCAGCCAAATAGCTGAGAAACTCTTCGTCTCAGAGATCAGGTTCCTTGGTAAACTGTCCCCCGGAATGCCACCGAAACGCCTCGCACATGCCGTCGGCCGACCTCAGAGTACGCCCCTCCGGTCGCTTCACCTCCCTAATGTATCGATTGGAACCTCGACGGGTCTCTTTCTATTTTTCACAGCAATATTGGCCATGATCAAATCCCACACACGATCCGACATGGACAAGGTACTCTTGCATCCAGAGCACGCTTAGCCAACAAAGAAACACCTCTGTCCAGTATGACCCTATCCGCTGAATAGACAACAGTCACTAGACAGCACACGAGCTTCAACTTCGCAAGCAAAGTGCGTCTCCACTATCGCGGCGACATCCACACCGAATGGCAAAAGGTCTCTAAGCAGGCAGGCAGCCTTAACCCACTCCCTCAAGTCCCTCGCATTTAGGCTAGACATTTTTAAATCTGCAAGAAAAAACAAAACAAACAAACACTGAATTCACATACTGGGCGGAAATCTGCGGTAGTGAGGACCTCGACGGATTGTCCTAGGCTCACTGTGCCCAAGTCCAACTTCATCCGTCCATCCAGGAGAATACCGCCAACCTCCAGGGAATATGTTAGTTTTAAGGCCCTGTATAGAGAGGGGTGGAGAAGCAGCTGGACCCTACCTGTACAAAATCTTAAGTTTCTTTAGATCGGATGTACCCATCTGGGCCGTGTGTGCTTCAAGAAAGCCTTTTTTTGCCTTATATAGGTAGGACCAAACATTTAAATATTTCCCCGTGTCCTTAAAGCAAACAAACACTACCGGAGCGTTAGGGAAGTTGTATCCTCCACCAACTTCCTGTCGACGTCCTTCGTTAAAAAAGGGGACCCAAGAGGCCCTTTTTGTGTTGAAAATTCCCTCACTATTTCACTTCTGTCGATTTTACAAACGTGTCTTCACATTTGTAAAGTATTTTTCTTCTTTTTTATTCTGGGCGGGTGGGGCGAGGTAAAAGTGGACAGCGGAGTAAAAGTGGACAGTTGGGGAGGTGTGAAAGTGAAAGGGGACGGATCCCTAGTTTGTGAAGTGGGAGCCTCCTTGGGAATTGCGTCCTCAATTTCCGCTGGCGACGTATGAACAGATTGGGACTTGGCTTTGACAATTTCCTTCTCCTTCCTGCTTCCTCCAGCCCGCTTCTCTATTTTTGATTGGCATCTCTCCCTCTTCCTTCCCTCTCTTCAAAAGGAGGGCCGAGGTGGGAGCATTTCCTTTGCTGTTTCTGCTGTGGTTGTTCTTGTTGACCTTTTTGTTGTTGTGGGTCTCATTTCTGCTGATGTTTCTTCTGTTGTTGTTTCTCTAGTTTCAGCTGTTGTTGTTGTTGGTGTTGTTATTGCTGCTGTTGCATTTTTTGCTTGATCTTTTTTTCTTGTTGAAGCCCTTTTGGGGGGTGAGGAAGCGTATGTTCTGCTTTTCAGGTTCCAGCCTCCACTGGGGTTGTTACTGCTGATGTGAGGCCTCCTGCTGGGAGGGAGGGCATGACGACTTCCGTCCCTTCTTTGCCACCTCCCTCCAAACACCATCAACAGCATTACCGAACTTACTGTTGCTGCTGCTTCTTGGCTAAGTTGAGGCGCCGCTTTCTTCCGGGACGCACTTTGGGCATGTCTTCAGAAGCATCACATGCCCAGTAAGAGGGACGACGACTGTCAACCACAACGGGCAACATTTTGTTCCTATACATTAATACATTAGAGATTTCCTCAAAACTTTTTCTTGTTAACGTCACCTGTAGGACGAAATCTCCTGAGCCAATTCCAGCCTTTCTGATTATTGCAGTCACTTCATCCACTCGGCCGTATTGGTCAAAAAAGCCCCCATGCTATCCCCACCAGGACTCCCTGGACGGTAAGTTTTGTTCGTCTTGTACCCATATACTCCATAGAGTATTAGATCTTTGATCCTCTTTTTAGGTTATTCAACGCTTCTTCCATTGTTTCCCTGCTGACCCCAATAGGTCTCCGAGTTAGTGTCGGTGGTCAGCAGGGAGATGATTCTTATTTTCACGGCATCTATTGTCTCAAGAATTTTGAGGAGTTCATTTCCTCTAGTGTATGATTCGTACCTTTCTTTTTAAGCTTTCATAATAATTTGCGTCTTTGTGGTCTGTTTTCATCCCAGGCCGGTTTTTTTTAGGTGTGACATATGTCCCCCCAAACCACGATGGATTATTCATAAAAAGAAAAAATAAATTAAAAGAAAAAGTCTCGTGATAAGAGACAATGTCGCGGACGGATGAAAAACAAAGGAAAAATCAAACTTAATACACTGAAGAAAAATAAAACTTAGCTCACAAAAAGTGGAAAAAAAAAGAAAAGAAAAACAAGTCCACATAAAGAAAAAGAAAAGAAAACTGTGAAATGCAAATGTTCAAAATGTTTCACAAATAACAGAAAAATAAAATGATATACTTAACATTTCGTAAAAAAATTATAAATTCTCGTCAAGTAAAGTTAGGCTAAACTAGAAAAAAAAAACACGCACACCTATAGAAACAGGAAGATATTCCGATGGAATAGTTATTTATTCGTAGGTTTGTACAAAATGTGGCACAAGGCCAAAAAGGTGGTTGGGGAAGGACGGTCTTCTTCTGTCTTAAATCTAAACTTAGCTAGTCACAGACACGGACCAAAACGTACCAACAATATTCCTATCATCAAAACAACACATTCACTCCTACCTTTCTTACTGCGTCCACCATAATACCTCAAATTGTCTATGAAATCCTAACTAGTCCCCATATGTACATTTCAAAATCTGTGGGGAGAGGGGAAATAACATATTCCGATGAAATATTCCCAAATTCTGCTCATCTTTCATTTTATTCAGTTTTTTGACCACGCATGCAAATTAGCGATAGTTTAAAAGCGCTATTATAATAAAAAATACATCCTAACAAACTGTTATAAAACTAACATTATAATTGGTTTAGACACTGCGACCTAAACTAATCAAAAGCTTCGCTCAAGTTGGCGGAAAGTCTTGAGCCGTTTCAAACATTCGTGCCTAGGTTGGCGACTGAAATACATCTACTTTAATTCGTCCAGTCAACATGAAACCAACAGTGCGCGCCCCGTTATTCGTACGACAAGGAAACAAATCCAGTTAAGAGGTTTCACATTTCAAGATACGTAAGTAAGTAAGTTTGAATCCGCAAATCGTAATTGATTTGCAAATCTACTTGTATTTGTGTTTAAATATAATTGATATATCGTACTTGTTGTCACGTGTTTCGTCTCTTTTTCCTAATTTCTTTTTTATTTTAATCTCTTCTTTGGGACAAAATCCCCACACTAGAACCACGTATGCGCTTTACCTAAATTGCAAATGGCGGCTCCGACCGAGTAGGTGAGACATCGTGGTCTCTTAGTCACGGGTAAGCTAGAATTCCTTGGTCCTATTTCACCACAAGACCATCTCCAAAAAAGAGATGCACTCATCGAAACAAAAGAAAAGAAAAGAGAGAGAAAAAAAAAAAAAAAAAAACGAAAAAAACGGAAGATAACTAACCATTTTCTTTATCTTTTTTTTATCTATTAGTTTGGTGCAAAAATAATGACGTAATAATGTCGTTTTTTGACGTTAAAAAATACGTCAAAAAACGACATTATTACGTCATTATTTTTGCACCAACCTAAAATATAAAGGCGCCTGACTGGGTAGGATACCCAGTACTCATTACGAGAGCTGACTAATAACAAAATAATAAGACATCAGTACGAAGATAAAATATAGACTGGAAAAGGGTTGAAAGGAATGCGTATGATTTCAGTGACACTATCTACATTTTTTTCTACATCTATATATTTGAAAATATATTGCGGAAACTGAACTTAGAAAAGATTGAACAAAAATAAATGGAGAATGTTTAAATAGACTTCTACATTTATTGTTTTAACTCAAATCTATCAACACCAAACACTTATAGGCTCTAGAATCAAATATAGCAACTGATGTATTCTGATTGGCTCACAAATAATAATATAATGTTTCCGACTAGGTCCGCACGGTTAACCTCGAGTTGACCCGTTCAAATTACAACGCGCCAAAAAAGTGTAGACGTGTTCTGGAGCCTACTAGGTGGTTCACATTACTTATAAATACTCGGCGACATCTTCTGTCGATCTCTTTTTTCTGTTCTTACTTACAAGCAATGTAAGGTCTGTGGAGAATTTGCGTTTTTCCCTTTGAGGAAAACGCCATCATGCACACATGTACATACGAACATTCACACCTACAACCACAAGAACAGAAACTATTCATATAACATTTTGAATCACACCCACACACGTTTTTTCGTATTATTTTCAAACTGTTTAATTCTCTTACAGGTAACACTACATCTTACTAAAATTCTCCAAACTTACACACTTTTTAATGCACTTCACAGTTTATCAACAAGAACATTTTCCACACTCAAAATTCCAAGGACAAATAAATTTCAGCATTTCAAACACAACTGGATTCCTGTTTTGTACAATTGTTGTTACGCATATATAAATTTCATTTACTTATGCAACTTCTCTTGTTGAATGTATTCCTTCTTCTTGTTTCATATTTTGTGGTAATTTGCGTAATATAAATTAGATAGGGCGTTCGGTGACCATTACAGACCGGTGACCCCTACAAAGTCATCTAATATTTGATGACGACATTTTACTAACATCAGTATCATCGGATGTCATACGAAAAATGCTAAATGACGTAAATAGGGAGTTTCACTTATGTTAAAAAATCAACAGATATAAAAGTGCGTGTGTGTATGTGTGTGTGGGGGGATTAATATAAATAAAATTTGTCAGCTGATTGATATTATATTTAGAACCTTGACCCTTTTGTAACTGTTCAGTCCACTCGTTATATATATATATATATATATATATATATATATATATATATATATATATATATATATATATATGCGTGTGTGTGTGTAAAAATTCAGATATAAATAAAAAATATATCAGTAAAGAAACTACGAAGAAAGACGAAGGAAAACTATTCTTGACCAACGTGTTTCGTCCTCTGATAGATTTTATCAAGACAGATATAAGTATTTATAAACAAAAGTAAGAACATCATTAGGTTTTCAAAATTGTTAAATTTACAAACGCTATTATATCATAACAGTTACATGAATTTTGAAAGCTTTTCTTCGTATTTGAGTTACACAATTAGTGATGTACTTATGTGCGCGCGCACACACACACACGCACATATATATGTATATATGTAAATATATATATTTCACTTCTCCCTGTTACCTCTTTAAGTACGTTTTATAGTTTGAGTGACGTTTCAAATTTGCGGAGGTGGAAAGAGATTCTCGCGAAAGTCTCTTTGACGCCGAGATGTATATATTTTTTTAAAATATACAACTTGTAAAGCTGCCATTTTGTTTTTGAGAATATTTTACACGTGAGACCCGTCCAAATCCGTTTTCATCCAGGAGGTAATTCATTTTCTGTCATATTACATTTTCTTTAACCCCACCCACTAAAAAAATCTGATGTTTGGTCATTAAAATTCTGATTTTGGGAAGTGGGTTGAACCAAGAAATTTTCACCACTCCTCATTTTATATATATATATATATATATATATATATATATATATATATATGTATGTGTGTGTGTGTGTGTGTGTGTGTGTATCAGTCCATCTATTTATGTATCTGCGAGCGTATCGCAGCGTTTATTCGTATATTTAGGTATAAGTAATTTAATTTAGGTACATTTTATTCTGTGTATATATATATATATATATATATATATATATATATATATATATATATAAGAGTATTTTAGTGTATTTAACAATATGTTAAATATATCAGCCACATATCCACATACAGCCATGAATAGTACATATTCGGTGAAAATGTTTGGTATGAAACATCATAGTGTATTATGCATTTTCCTCATATTGGGCCATTTTTTAAAAATATATTTTAATTGATGTACACGATTGTGCAAAATATAAATTTGTTTCCGTGTAAATATATGTACGCATTTATACGTGTTTATATGTGTGTTATCAAAGGTCACATAATATCCAATGCTACACCCATCACTTGATCGAATGGCAAGTTAATCTCATCTTGAAATCGATAAGCGGTCAAAGTTCAATTTGTTAAAGTTCAGTTCAATTTTAACTCAGTTCTTCTCGTGTAACCAAAAGCATTTCCAAAGTGAAAACTTCTAATCAGATTGCCATCATTAATTCAATTTTCTTTTTGTTTTCCCTGGAACTTAATTTCTAGCAAGCAAATGATTATTCGATCAATTCTTTTTAGCGAATGTAGGTGTGGGTTTTGATTTTTGTTTCAGAGTGACTGGCTGGCCATTCTTTAAAAGCGTAGATGTGTATTCTAGCCACTTAATTCATATTTTATTTGTTGCATTTATGCTCTGATTCTTAACTATATCTGATTTTTTTAAAGAATGATTTACAGCGATCTCCAAACGAATAAGGAACGAATGATTGAAATATTTGGAGATTTTGAGGAGCGTGGAAAATACCTCTGAATTGTTGTTCCCAAGTCCACCCTGACTCGGGGTGGTAGCATCCGTTAGGGTCCCAGCTATGGGTAAATAGTGAACCCCCCAAACAAAAATCAACAATATATTTTTATAGCATAATGACGATCAATACAACATTAAAATATAAAAATACATTTTCGTAGTAAAATTACCAACAATACATTTTATGAACTACAAAGTATATATCTAAAAACAAACCTCTACTCTTAAAGTATAAAATTATATACAAATTGTCTGTAGTTGAAAGCATAAAATTGCGTACAATGTATTTAGATTTCGGTATTAAATAACCATCCGCCAAACCAAATCAGCCAAACATGAAAAAAACTTTCATGACATTAGTCCATAAAATATCCTACAATTCCTACGGTATTCCAAAATATAAGTTCAACAAAACTACAACATAACGCCGTCTCTAGTAATCATGTCTGCACAAGACTGTATATGCACAAAAGCTGAGTATCATCAACTATGTTTTCAATTTTGAAAGCAGCATAATATATATCATAATTTTATTCCTTCCAATAAGATTAAATTTCGGCATTAAATGACCCATAAGTTGTTGATATGCCATTAAACAAACAAATCAATCAATCTCTTCATCAACAAGAGGTTTTTACAAAAGGAAATAGTCTTGTACAAATCAAGTTATATAAACAAAATACTTAAATAAATTATTTTACATAGGGCTTTGTTGCCCTCTGTAATGAATTGAACTTACGAACTTTTATTCAGCTTTAAACTTGCTAAGTTACAAACCGAAATGAAAGTAGCCATTTTATAACTTAAAGAGACTATCTCTTGGGAAGATAACCTCAGGGATAATTGCCGAAAAAAAGCGGAATAACTTTTCAAGAGTATCACCACACCATCGATCAGTGTTCAAAATTACAGAAGCAGAATATTGATATTTTACTAAACTTCATTTAATACGGAACAAAACTATAAAAGAAAGAAGTCATTACAGTAATAACTATCTGAGAGACAAGCTTGTTAACCAGTACTCTAGGGCAGTCATGGACACACACACGTGAATTTTCTAATATTTCCTTGAAGGTAACGTTATCAGCATTTTAAACCATTTACGATTGTCAATAAGGAAGCTCATACGTGTAAACAACTTTGCTTCAGGAACAGGAAACGTCAATGATAATTATTTTTCTCTAGAGGATGAATATACTTCTAGTTTTACAAGTATTTTTGTATAGTTAAATGAACAAATTAGAAAAAGATCACATGTAATAATGGGTATTAATTACTGTCATCAGACAGAATGTTATACCAAGACTTCAATTTTTTTAATTATAGAAGTAATCTTTTCTTCAAAGGAACAAACATTTCTATGGCATTTTTATGTGCATGATCTTTTGTTGGAAAAATGACTACGGCATCAAAATTAACAATTACTTCGATTTCTTTTTTAGTAGTGTAACCCGCCTTATGATGTATTGGGTCTCATGCAACCCACTGTTCAAAAAAGGTTGTCCAAGCATACTCTAGGGAGGTGCGCGTCTTACGACTGTCTAATGCTCCAATCATACCGAATCTCCAAGTTAGGCAAGGTTGTCTTGATAAGTCCTTTTAGTTTTTTTTTATTATCTATTATTGTGTACCAAATACTAGTGCCGGCACGATTAAATTATTTTCTCCAGCTGATATTATAAACTGAATTCTACACTTATACAATTATATTATGAAAATCCTCCTTAAATCGGGTTGCTTAATACTTATTTCATCGTGAAAATATTGACTTGCATAATAAAATCTAACATGATATATGTATGTGTATGTGTTATACAAGAGCAATATGGCCGAAACTACTTGTTTGGCGAGCATAGGAAGCATCGATCTACATCGTGTGTTCTTATGTAAATGTTTTTGAATGCACGCGAGTAAAATTTGTTTTTTATTATAATGAATATATGTTTTTGTTTTTTGTTTTTTTTTTGCACGTGTGCTTGTTTACGTGTGTGTATAGGAATTTCAAGGAATAGGTTGACATATTGTAATATGAGTTAAATAGACGTGTGGCTGTTTACGCACACGTTTTTCTTTTTTTGGTGGTGGTATGGTCTTGCACAGGGATGTAGCTATTATTTCAAATGGGATTGCTACCATAATGAAACGTTCTTGTCTCATTCATCTGCTCACAATTTCTAAGCCTTGGAACGTGACGAAAGTGGAATCAGTATGGAAGAAAAATAATGAGGATAGAAAGAAAACCGAGGGACAGGCGGAAAACGTAAAAGATGAAGAATTAAAGGAAAAGCAAATTAACCAGAATATAAGAGGTAAGCAGAAGGGAAAGAAAAAAAATGATGAAATCAATTGGAAAAGAAGTAAAAATTAGAACAGAAAGAAATAATAATAATAATAATAATAATAATAATAATAATAATAATAATAATAAAAAACACAATACATTGGACACATAGGAAAAGGGTGAAAATATCCATTTAATCAACTCTTATAAATAAAGGGTTTTAAAAATTAAAAAAAGAGATTTTATTTTCACACTGTTGTATTTGGGCGGGAGCTTCCTAGGCCTCATTTTCTAGTCTGGATAGGGTTCAAAAGAGACTTCGAATCCTTGTGGGTGACAAATTTTTTTTTACCCTCAAGCCTCCCTCTCTCTCTCTCTCTCTCTCACTCATACACACATACTCACACACACACACAAATGTGGCAAGCCTCTCACTGCTATATCTCTACTTCCATGGAAAGTGCTCAGACAAGCAACATTCCTTTGTTCCACCAGTTCTAACCTTCCCAGCAAACACCCACCATATAACTTACATTGTAGCAAGCTACCCACATTGACTAATCTTCCAACCTTAAGTGTTCTTCTAGTTGTATTCCTACGCAAAAGTGTGTGTAGGGAAGTAGTTGATATGTTACTGTTACAGTTCCGAATATGATAATTCAAAAAATTCAAACTAACTTTGATTGTTGAATAACGTTTTAATCATTTTAATATTTCCACTTTTCCCGCTTTACAATAAACTTTTAACTTTTAATTTTAACTTTTAATTTAACTTTTTAAACTCTTAATATTTCCCCTTTTACAATAAACTTATAATTATCTAAGCCGATACGCATCACAAGTAATGATTTTTCAGATCGATATAAATCGCATATTTTTCCTGAGTAAGCAATTATTAATTATCTAATTTTGTTCTATAATGAAATTACCTATAACAAGCATGAATTGTTTTGTCGGAAATTTGGTTATTAGTTGTTAATATCTAGGACATTATTATTTTTCATAATGATTCCTCATTTGCCGAACTTCTTCCAGTAAATTAAGGCTAAGAACACAGTTTTTTTTAACACACACGGAAAAAAAAAAACTATAACAGAAAAGAGAGAAAAAAACAAACAATAAACAAATAAACGAGTAAAAAATCTGTTCTACCTTCTTCAAGATACATCGACCAAATACAATAGTGACCTCTCTTGTTCAAATATTTATAGGGCTTATATATTAAAACGTTGCAGTAACGTCCCTATGACATAACTTAATGAATAAAGGCGTTGGTTGAAGTAATCCAGTACCTTGACCCTAAGAGTTGTGAGTTCAATACCTGGCCACAGCAGTGGTGAACAAAAACTTGGAGAGTTGAGTTACTAAAGCGAAATGACTGAAATTGAGATATTCAGTAAAGGTACGTGGAACTAGAATAATCTAGTCCGGTGGTTCGAAATTCCAACGTATAACATCTGAAAAAGGCCGGAGTATCGAAACGTCGTGAATATGCCCTAACAATGTAAATAGTATAACGTCAGTAAATTCAATAAGTGAAGTCTAGGACATAAACTCACAAACCCGGATGATGATCAACTGAATAAGACGAACAACTTTTTGTACCGGATACAATCAGTTGAACACGGTTGGATCATGGACAGATCAAAATGGAAAAACGAGGAGTGTAAGAATGAAGCTTTTCATTTGATATTGTGGAATGTTAACAATATTTTAAGAAATATTTTAGGCCTTGTTGGTCGTAACAACATTTAATTTTGCACAGTTTTTTCAACTTTCGAAAATCAAAATTCGTGAAGGCGACGACATCTAACACCTATCGTCATACGTTACAAATGAAAACACGAAACCGAATCTCTCGCATGTAATAAATGTTTATGTTCTTATCAGAACCGTCATAGAGGGGAAGCAGAATCGATCTCGTGTTCACATGTTAATGACATCCATAGACATTGGATCAAGCGCGCATCTGCACCCGACAGGTAGGAGATTATTTTTTTAGGTTAACCCGTGATGCACCTGACATCTCTGAAGGACACTAAGCGCAAAGTCTTTTTTTTTTTTGTATCATTTGGGCTGAGTCATATACTACATAAGTAACAATTGAATGCACAGGAATATGTTGACATGAAAGGAAAGTTGTAAGGCAACAAATGGAAAAGTTTCTTACTGAGTTTCTGCGCGAAACCGGAATGGATGTTTTCGGATCAGAAAGAAAGGAAACTTTAATCTTACACATTCTTTTATATGGTTTCCAATGACAGAAAACATTCCAAAGTGAAATGAAATTCTTATAAATGGTGCGTTGTATTCCTAAAATAACCGAAGAACTCAAAGAATGCACTTGCTCGGCCTCTGTTAACATAATTAGAAGACAGTGTAAGAGACGCACATTCACAGTATAAGGAGAAGGATGTATCCTTAACATGAAGTTCTTAGACTCAGAATTGTCATTGCATTACAGAATTTATTCTAGAATTAACGTAAGATATTAACACAAAGAAGCTTTACTGAATATTTAATCAGATTTACAACCGGACAACGTTACCAACGTTTTCTTTTCTTTGTATTTGTTCAGAATGCTTTGGTTAAACTAAACTACTATGAAGTCATAATGCCTTATTTATTGAGTAACTCGTAAGTGTTGAACTTACAACTTTCAAAAATAGCTTTCTTATATAAATATAGTACTTTTACCTTGTATATGACATGTAAACATCTCAAATTTGCTTATTATGCTTACACTTGCCAACCCAAACTTTATTTGTGCATCTCACTTCCTCATTAAAGTGTTTAAATATTTGTATGCACTGTCATATGTGTACAAGTGTATGTGTGCGTTTTCAAGAATTATTTTATTCTTAGTCGACATTTATGTAGACTTTGTTCTGAAAGCAAAATAAGAAAATTTTTAAGAGGAAGACGACTGGAGCCAAAAGAAGAAACGTTTGCTTTTTATACTTTACTTATTTTGAAAAATAAATATGGGAAATATTCGATTTTTCCGACACGCACGAATGAGGAGAAGGCTAAGTGGAAAAAAAGGAAGAACGAAAAAAAAAAAAAAGATAAAAAGAAAAATGCTACAAATAGACAATAAAAAGAATAAAAATATAAAATAAGAGGAAGAAGTTTCTAAACAAAGAGAAAAATACAGAAATCTGTAAAAGAAAAAGTAGAAATAATGCAAAAAAGGACGTTTCGTCACACTAAGAAGTTAGAAAAACGGTTAATTCCATTTTTTCCAGATAATTTCACTTGTAATAATCATAATTATTTGTTATAATAATAATTTGTTCGCTTTATTCAATATCATAATATTTGCTCCAATTTTCTCCAATGGAAATTTTCAGAAGAGTCGTTCATAGAAATCGGGCGAAATTGCTGGAATTATATCTTCATGCCAATTACCGTTAAAACATTTTAAATTTGACATAATATTTTTATAAAATTATTATTATTATATAATAATAATAATAATAATAATAATAATAATAATAATAATAATAATAATAATTAATAAATGATAAAAATAGCACCTTTTTCATTAAATTACAAACAACTAGATGCATTTTATAAATCATACCTAAACTTTGACAGCTAAATTAAAAAAAATAATAAATAATTTTATCCCGCCTCCCCGTATACTACTGCTCCTGCTCCTCCTTCTCCTACTACTACTACTACTACTATCTGATACAAAACTATTTTAGTAATTGTTAATGCAGTTGTAGTATATCTTGTTGATCTAGTATTGTGCGTTCTGTATCTCCTTCATTCATTTTTCACTAGTTCATTCCCCGTCGATGAGCTGACATCAAGATAATCAAATATCGAATCTAAATTGTTTGCCCATTTACAATACTACGTTTATTAGAAAACATATTCAGTTTAAATAGAGAAGGAATCATGACTTCAATTTCATTCAAATGTACGATTGCATGTTCTCATGCGTATATTAATTTGGCGACAGAACTAAAAACAATTATACAAAAGTTAAAAAAATCAACTTAAAAAATAATTCTATTTATTATCGAATAATTTCCGCAAAGTTCAATAACATTTTATAAGTATCTGATTTGTTAACATTTTTTTTTTGTTGTCAACTTTATGAAGTTATTGCGCAGCCCAAGGTTGGGGTTGTCTAAACTTAGTGGCAGGGAATTTATTAGTCTAATGTTTAATTTCAAGCTCAATAAAAGTGTGCGTGTATATGCATGCGTGTGAAGCCACTGACGCACAACACAGGCATACGCATATGCATTATATATACGCATTATATATACACATGTAAAATCAGGCGCGGTGTTTGGTGGGCAGAGAATCAGCTATTCTTTTATAATATAGATTATTTTGATTAAGGATCAAAATGTCGGGTTCGATTCCGAGTGTAGTATTTGTTCTACTTCTCATGGCGTGTTCCTTTAATTTGGTGCGAGACCCGACGACATGTCCTTGCTTTGGGATAGTTCATATGTTAACAATAAAGGAATCCTGATCTCGGAGATTCCATCTCTATAGTAGCACTTCTTCCATTAAATGGCAAAGGCAAAGATCGGAGCAGTGATGACATGAATTGGTCAGTTTTTGTAATTCGCCCATATGTCTACGTCTCTGCCCTTCACATGAAATGGGCCACGAGTTACAATCTGGTGTTGTGAAAGGGGAGAAGAATACACAATCAGATTTTAGTATGTACGCGTTCTGTGATAAACGTTACATTGACGGAAGATTTTGATTGAAACACTGAATAAATTTCAAGATTAAACGTGCTGTTGCTATTACTGGATTACAGTAAATGACTACATATACAGAAACATATAACAGGCCCTAAAATAAGGATATGTCAACAACATTCAAACTAGATGTTATAAGGACAATTGATTGTAGCTAAAATCGGGAAAGATGAGCGTTAGAAAGAAGTTATGCATTGATTGATTGTTTTTTTTTTACTGCTTAGCAAGCTTTTTGTGTTATTTGAACCCAGAAAATGTTGTAAATTGCAAGTATCTTTTGGACATAATAATGATTTTACTGATAGAAGTCCTAATAATTAACCCATAATCGGGAGAAAAGAGATGGATTCATAACATTCCCAAGAGTATTTGCGCGTAAGTGAATATAAGGAACCAACATCCAAGCATCTAGTTTCCCAAGAAGTCACCCCTCTAGGTACTGACCAGGCTCGATGTTGCTTAACTTCGGTGATCGTACGAGAACTGGTGTTTCAACGTGATATAACCGTAAGCCAAAAGCTGTGGAGGAATGCAAAGATACAGAATAGCAGTCTAAACACTTCCATGTTGAAGTTGGCTGCAGAAAATAGGCGCCTGTTTGCAGAGGTGGTTAGTATTCATTGGAAACAAGCATAGAAAAGAAAGAGCAATACCCATACAACAAAAGAAAAGGCAAGTCATTGAAACTGGCTCAAAAGAAACGTCTGGAGAAATTATTCCCGGAACAATGAACCATTGTTGACCGACAGTAAACCAGTCGAACCGTGTGGTGGGACCTGTGATTAGTAAGTGAGACCCATGCGCATTAAAATCCGTCGAAAGGCAAGCCCTGAAACGAAACGCATTATCTTCTGGTATCCAATACACAGAGCATTCGATTGGCATTCTGTACATGTTCAACGGAGAAAAGGTTGGGCGATCTTGCCGGTTGTTGAATTAGGAAAAAGGTTTGAATTTCAGGGGCAAAACCTATGGATAGGCATTATCCTGCTGGAGCAGCTCATTGCCTTCATGTTGACAGTTTTGGACATACATGATATTGTTCAATAGAGTTGGCATGTTTGGGGATCGTGCCAACCAGGAAGTTGCCAAATAACTTGCAGAGCATGTTGATTAACATGGATAACATGTGGATGGTAATAATGAATCAAGAACAGAACATTGCCTCCATGTTGCAGAAATGGCAACAGAACGGACTGACTAATGTTTTGGACACGCATGGGATTATTCACTGGAAGACATGTCTGGGGTTCGTGCAAGTCAGGGAAGTAGACAAATATCTTACTGAAACATATTGCTTTCCTGTTGCAGGGATGACAGGTGAATGGGTCGAACAATGTTTTGTGCGTACATGGCTCTGTTTGTTGGCAAGCAGATATAGGGTTAGGTTCAGCTCAGAAAGTTGCCAAATATCTTGTAGGTTATGTTAATAAAAACACTGGTATCACGTGGGTGGTCACAATCCAGCAATAACACCACATTAGTTTCCTGTTGCTGGAATGGCAGTAGAACGGGTTGTACATGGTAGTATTAAAAATGTCTGACTCAATTATCAAAGGCGAGCATGAGTTGAAACTCATGCACCTCCACCCCCAACGCACACATACCAAACAGTGATGTGTTGGGCCAGTGTGGTAGTTTAACAGATTTTACTCACCACGTCTCAGGTTGAAACAACCATTACTTGCATGAAGTTAGTATATGCTTTCACCGTTGAACACTGCAAAATACCATTTTATCTGTCGGGTCACCCTGTCACAAGACAATTGTAGACATGCTGTTGTGGTCTTGTGATTTCAATGGCAGTCTGAATAGAGACATTATTTTCACACCCGCAACTGTTTGTTTGGAATTCATATATGCCCCCACCCCTTATACATGCGTTTGTGTCACCCAAGAAAAACTTAGAGAATTCATTATTTTAAGAGATAGTACTCGATATTTAAAAAAAAATATTTTCATTAGTTTATTTCAGTCATGTTTTCTCTGATTTTTGGTGGAAGTATCGTGCGGCCTGCCACTGCTACACTTATAATGCGTTGATCTTGGCGAGCGACTAATTCTACCTGGTTGTCTTCTTCTCTGATGTAGTAATGTTCGTTTAATACCAGTCACCAACATCAAAACACATCTGAAATGTCACGCACAAGGCTATGATTCTTTTCAAATGACTTTTAATTGTACAAAAGAACACTTTTGTATCTTCATGGTATAACACCTGCTTGCACTGGAGTCTTGGCCATTTTGAAACTTATTGTAAACCTGTGTCACTGCCTAAAGTTCATGTTCACTGGTATGAGAGTTTCTTCGTCAGAAGATGACCGAAGACTTTGAATATTTTGTCGGAATATCTATTACTACTTAACATACAAATGTTGCACCCAAGTCAAAATCGGCATCGCCCTTCAGAGTGTTGCAATTTTATTTTCTATCAGCAGGGGGACTAGCTAGCTAACTAAATAGATATCAGGCTGTTGGATAAATTCGTTCGTATTTTATTATTTATTTTAATACTTACTATTTATTAATGATCGTTTCCAAATATATTCCTCTTCATTGTTTACAACCTTCTACCAACGATCTACTAACTGTTCAATGCCTCGACGATAGGGAATCCCTCGAAAAACTCATCAAGTCACATTTTAAGCTCCACATCCTTTTGTTGAACGAACCACCTTTCAAATTATTTACACTATTTACATTCGGACTACTGGCTACGTCTTTGTTGTTATTATTAAGCAACCGAAAATGTGGTATTCTGAAGGGGCTGAATCATGAGAATACGGTGAGTATGGCAGAATTTCCCAACCGAGCTCTTTAATTGCATATTGGTAATATTAGCGATGTGCGGACGATCATTGTCATATTGAATAATCACACAGTATCGCCGGTATGGTCATTTCAGTTGAATTGCTTCTTTCAGGCTGTTCATTTGTTCAATATAATGCTTGGAATTGGCCGTTTGATTGTTTTGAAGCATTTCATCTCCATACACAGCAGGAATGTTTCGAATAGCTTTGGAAATTTTGTCACCGTGATTAAAAGCAGAGATGTCGAACATGTTTATTCTTGTCTACTTGGCACTCCATCTCAAAGGGGTTTCTAATCTGAAATAAAATTTCAATAACGTTAGACAACAGTTTCACAGGACAACCAGAGTTACTAAGAATCAAAGAATCCTACCAAAGATAATTATTCAAGATCATTCGCAGAACATCAGATAAAACGAAAGCATGTAACAATATAATACATAGATAGATAGATAGATAGAAAGAAATAAAATACATTTTTATATACGTGATTAACTTAATAAATTAAGGAAACGTCGTTGTTATATTGTTAATTTCCATAATACAAAGTCAAACCTTGTTCGGTCTTTTAATCAGTGATTGTCATAAAAATGCTGCATTTATTTTATCGTTTCAAAGAAAGGAAAGATGATTTCATCTAAATTATGTATCACCAAAGATAAATATATTTCTATAAGAAATAACCATCGGTCTTAACCTCACACACAAAAAATGACATTGATGCGCAAGATAAAGATCAACGGCCGAGTTTCTGCTGATTTATGACCAAATAAATTCCATTTGGATAGATATCCTAAGATAGAGCAGAATTTCCTTGAAGCCAGAATTAAACTAAAATACAAACTGTGGGAGATTAACACACGCATACACACATATTGGTTAATTAATACTGTGATTTAAACGATATATATTAACTGAAGTGTCAAAATATTTTGAGACAGCTGCCCAATAATATTTAACTCCTCGCATCACTCGAGTAACGGCTGCCACACGACATGACTTAGATCTAAACTGTGCACGAGTATTTTTGTGTATATATCGATCCAGACAGGTTCCAGCACTGTCCAAAATCAAGTTTGTTTGGTGTGGATGTACGCAATTGGCAATCGTAGTGAACTATTGTGGTCCATAGAAGCCAGACGATTGGTCTTGAAACAACTTTCGTGTCACCTGCGCAAGATGATGAGGTTGGATTATGTTGTCATCACCATCGAGAAACATAAAGATGTGTAAATGGTCTGCTACAAGATTTGTGTTTGCAGCAACAAGCAGACAAGTTTATTCGTGTTTTTTTCGAACTCCAATTGATCATATCGAACACCATTACAAAGCTGGCACAAGACTCTGCTGGCACAAGACTCTGCTGGCAAGCTAGATTCATAGCCTCATTCAGTGCCCTTTGCACTCGAACGTCCGCTTGAAAGTAATATGTATCCAGTCTTTCACGGTCTAATGACAATGTTATCTAGCCCACGGAAATGGTAACCTTTTTGATCAACGACTACGAAAATAAAGGGTACACAGTATCAGGGGTTAACTAAAAGGTTAAACAACACCATCACTTAAGTGGACCGTAGCGTAACTCAGTGTTCCTCTTTGTTATGTGGTCATCATCCTTGTCTCGTTCTTATATTGCTTTTTGACACCCACAGCTTTCACGTATGGCTGCTCGGAATTCATAAATTGTTTCGTATACACGCGTTTGAGTTACCCCCAACAAAAACATAGAGAAGATGCTATTTTAGAGATAGTACTCCATATTTTCGACCTCAATAATCATTCCACGGTCAAACTGTGTTAAATTATCTCCGTATACCGTGGATGTCGCAGATACACTGCCACAGCTACACTAACACTTTAGCAGTCACCTCACATACACGGCTGAATGAATTTGAAAAAGTCAAGTGTACTGTTTGTCTGTAATCTTTTAGCACTATATTTTATAGTGAATTCCTGACAACAAGGACAACAAAAACATATATTGGTTTATTGCCCAGTCAACTACTCACTGAAAGCTCCTTTAAAACTTCAATGTTCGTATGAAAGAACTACCACATACGAAGGCATGACTAGAAGGTAGACATCCATTTAATGTCAACGAAAATTAGCCCACTTAGGGCAATGGCACCTTAGTCCTCTTCAGAATACTTCTTTTGAAATCATACATATTTATGTCGGCGTAAACCCCACTTTTCGAAACAGTCACTGAAGTCCTCTTTCGGAATTGACATCAGCCGTCTCATCGTATTCTCTTTAATATCACCCACAATCAAAAATCTCCGTTTAACAATGATTTTACTCTTGGGAAAAGTCAGAAGTGATAGTGTCAAATCCTTTCCACGTTTCAAAGCATTTTGTAAAGGCCTCTTTCGGGATTGGCATCTACTGCATCACCGTATTCTGATTAATATCATCCATAATAAAAAAAAAAATCTACACCTGATTTTAATTTTGGGAAAAAGCGATAAGTTTCAGGTTGTCAAATCCTTTTCAAAACACTCTGTAAAATCCTTTTTCGGGATTACCATCAGCTGCTTCGCTCCGTTCCTGTACACTACCTTTTAACATGTTTGCTCTGGGAAAAGTTAGAAGGCACAGGTAGCCATATCTGAACAGTAGCAGAACTGACAAGTCTGAGTGATGCATTATTGCAATGTTTTCTCAAAAAAAATAAAATAAAAATAAAAATAAAAAAGAAAGAATTCCTACAGATGAAGTATCTAAACACCATTATGAATATGGCGAGCACACAGTAAACAAGCTCACTTAATGACGTTTTATTAACGAATGACTAACCCTACAACCGAGTATTTGTTCAGACAAGCTCAGGATGATGAACTTAGCCAAGAAACACCAAGGCCGCACACAAAAAATAATGTCGTCTCCGGTGAAGTCGAAAGAACGTAAATCAAGTGTTTATTTTCTAGAAGGAGAACATGCTAACAAAGCACAGAAACGTATTACATGCTTTCTCCTCGACCCTGAAAAGGAAAGCTTGTGAATGTTACAAGAAGCTATCATTACTCACTAGTCATGTGGAAATGTTTACCCACAAGTCAGTAACGCGTCTTCTTTCCTTAGGACTTGCGTAAAAGCTGGCACTCGTAAAAACAAGGTCCGCTGATTGGCCCTTAAGTGTCACATGACCGGCCAAGTGCTGTGCATACTAACTGGGTAAGAGGAAGGAATATTATCCCAACAGTTTTCTAAATAGGAAATTGTTAATGTCTGATTATATTTAGAAAGCAACAATTTTTTGTTCTTCATTTAAGGTTCTTTAATCGTGTAAAATATATTTCTAATAAATTCTTCAACTTTAGAAAGAAACATTTTTTTTTCAACCTTGAATATTCGAACAAAAACGGAAGTACCCAGATGTGTTATGCATCGTCGTCTCATCAGTGAAATTTGTTTGGCCACAGAAGCATAATCTCTACTGATATCATTTTTCCTTTCTAGACTTGTTTAATTACGATTGGTAAAAAGTGAATAAAAACAAGTATAGTCTGAAAAATATTAATATTTTGTAAATAAAATAATTGACTCAGACCTTTCAAATGATAACCGCTTCAAATTTCCCTGAAGATGTTAAAATTTTTATACTAACCAAATTTGATGCTAGATTATAGTATTGCATTATAGTATTACATTATTGATTATAGTATTACATTGTCAGTTTGTTCGTCTTTTCTAATGTTAGTTGGATTAACATACAAAATGTTTTTGTCGTAATGTTTTATAGTTTTCCACAGTGTACGGAGTAGTTTAATGATAAATGTAAAAACAGAATTCGATCTCTAGTCGAGTTCTTTACATTTATTTAAGTGAAAATACTATAGCGAAAGGCATGAAACTACCTCTTCCTGAATAGCCGGACATATTGGGTTCTATAGCGGATGGCACTTAGCTGACTGATTCTTCCTCTACAGCCCTTGTTTATCGTTTTATATTTTTGATTGGTTTGTTAAAATTGGTCAGATTAAAACAATTGGAAAAACGAACAAATGTATATGATAACCCAATATTACGCACCGTATATGTTTTTAAAGACACTTATACTTAATATTAGGAAGAGACAATTGAAATTTTTACTGCAACTAATGGGGGAAGAGGGCTTGGAAAATTTGATACACACAGGGAAGGTTGAAAGCAAGAGGGACAGAGGAAAAAATGCATAATATACCAAGCGAGCTTAAGTAAATGGATGGCGGAACATGGTATAGGAGAAATAACAAAAAATAGAGCTACAAAGAGTAGGAAATTTTGGAGAACTATGATAGCCAACATCTTGAAGGGACACAACACATAGAAGAAGAAGAAGAAGAAGAAGAAGAAGAAGGTATATATGTCGAACGTTAAGGGGACATAGCATATAAAAGAAGAAAGCATTTATGAAATTCGGATACGCGAAAATCTTTTATAGTTTTCAAACTTTATAAAAATATTACATGATTTTTGTTTCGTGTTTTATGCATCACTCTTACACAAATAATGAGTTCAAAAGATATTAATGTCAGTTCATCTTGCCCAAATACGTGTTCATGGAGTGAATGAAGATGTTTTTGTAGAAAGGCTGCTTTCTTATTATTAAATGTTTTCAATAAGTTTCCATTTATATTTGTATTTTTTTATAGATTATTTATTATTTACTCACTGAAAAATATATTTTTCTCGTCATGTGTGAGTGTAACACATTTTATATAATGATTATCACGCACACACATGCATTTCTTTCAGGAGTAATCTGACAATAACTGACAGAAACACGGGACAAAATAAAAGTATAAACTCTATAAATGTTTGTAAGCATAAACATATATTAATAAAAGGAATGCCAAGAAGAAAAATTATTTTTAGAAAGCTTTTCGTTATTTGAGGAAATTCATCAAAGCAAGTGTAGACATTTATTGAGAAACTTGTATTTATATACGCATAAAAACTTTTGGTTGAGTAAAATAACGTTATGCGTTCCAATTTAAATTTGAGAACATTAGAAACTATTCGAAAATCTCTCGATGTTAACTTAAGGAACGAAACAGTGGAAGATGATAAGTAATGTAATTTTGAGATGCTCAGTCTATTTTTACGGTCAGTTTTAGGAGTAAAAATAAGATAAGAATTATAATGTTAAGCAGGTAAAAGTTAATTCTATATGGATCGAGAAATTAACAAAATTATTTGAAAAATTATATCAATACAATGAACATGATAAACGCATATGGCTTCCTATAAAAAACATATTGTTTTAAAAAATTACATCTGACTTCCTTTTTTTATGTGCCATGTCCTTTCTCTGTTTTCTCTTTGAAGTCCTCGTTCCTCCGTCAATTTTTAGGTTATTCGCTGTTATTTCCCTCTACTTTTCTTGCCTTCGATGTGTACTGTGTGTATTAAATTCTTCAAGTCTTCTTACCTCATTACGTGCCTGAAAGGTTTTCCTTAAAGCGTCCACATCTTTTCCCATGCTCGTTTCATAATAGTCTCTACATTCGTCAGTAAAATTATATCTCTTGTTTTCTGAAACTTTTTTTTCATTTGTGACGAAGCTATCTAGCTTTCACGGACCCTTTGTGTTGTATAGATATCCCATAACAGTTCAACAGTGCTGTCTTTGTTTCTAATGTTATTTTGAAATCCTTCAGTATTTGAATCAGTTTCTGAACAGTATCTTCCTCTATTTCTATGTAACTTCGAATTTCTATATCACACATTCCGTCATCTTTTTTTTACAAACTGCCTAGAAAGAATAACCCTGTTACTGTCAGAGAACATTTTCTTTTTAATCGGTATTACTCCATGCGAGTGAGTACAGCCACTAAGACGTAAAGTGTGAAAGAATTAGGAACAGAAACATTAACAATGATCGCGAAGAGGAAAGAGTAATCAGGTGGACAGTAGATAGCGATTGACATTTCATTTAAATTTTTACAGATTTAAGTTGGCTGGAAAGCATGCGGCCGGAAGGGAGTTCCACAAGCGAGAAGTGTTAGAAAAGAAACAGCATAGAATTTACGTTTACATTTATATGCGAAAACGTTCAGATAAAAGACAATTTTAGTAACATCATTATAATTTATATTTTCGTTCTTTAAAATTTCGTTAGAAACAAAGAATGTAATATCAGTCTTCCTATATGACAGTGAATACCGAGCAAACTCCACAGAGATGAGGAAGAAACGTATGGCCCTACAGAAGGATGCTGAGAATACCATGAGCTGAATATGTGACCAACGGCTAAGCTTTATAAAAAAGAAAGCAAAAAGGACAATTATGCGTAATAACCGAAAGAGACAATTGATATTTTTAGGGTACATAATGAGGAAAGAGTGTTTAGAAAATGTGTCACTCTCAGGACATATTGAAGGCAAAAGGGATAAAGAAAAACAGCATACAATCTACCTAACGAGTGCGTAAATGGTTAGAAGAACAGGATTTAGAAGAGGTAGTAAAAATACAAAATTTACTAAGAGTAAAATGAGCAGGAAATTGTGGAGAGCCATAATCGCCAATTTCCTCAAGAAACATGGTATAAAGAAGAAGAAGAAGAAGCGTTCGGAACTTCTAAACGCAAAAATTATCGAATGAGTTTTTTTGTTGTTGTTAATTATACAACACCAGGGCGAGATACCGATTTGTTTTTTAAATTCATAGATATCCTATTCATAGATTAACTTGAATAGTTTGCCATACTATTTAACCTATAATTGGTGGGATTCATGAAGAAATTTGCGTGTATGTGAATGACACGTACTCAGCTCCTCAATTTCTCGTTCCATACCGGCTCCCCAATTTCTCGTTCCATACCGGCTCCCCAATTTCACGTTCCATACCGGCTCCCCAATTTCACGTTCCATACCGGCTCCCCAATTTCACGTTCCATACCGGTTCCTCAATTTCTCGTTCCATACCGGCTCCCCAATTTCTCGTTCCATACCGGCTCCCAAATTTCACGTTCCATACCGGCTCCTCAATTTCTCGTTCCATACCGGCTCCCCAATTTCTCGTTCCATACCGGCTCCCCAATTTCTCGTTCCATATTGGCTCCCCAATTTCTCGTTCCATACCGGCTCCCCAATTTCACGTTCCATACCGGCTCCTCAATTTCTCGTTCCATACCGGCTCCCCAATTTCTCGTTCCATACCGGCTCCCAAATTTCACGTTCCATACCGGCTCCTCAATTTCTCGTTCCATACCGGCTCCCCAATTTCTCGTTCCATACCGGCTCCCCAATTTCTCGTTCCATATTGGCTCCCCAATTTCTCGTTCCATACCGGCTCCCCAATTTCTCGTTCCATACCGGCTCCCCAATTTCTCGTTCCATACCGGCTCCCCAATTTCACGTTCCATACCGGCTCCCCAATTTCTCGTTCCATACCGGCTCCCCAATTTCTCGTTCCATACCGCTATGCATAGCATCGTCTGCACATTAATTCAAGAAGCAGAAAATATGATAGAAACGAATAAATAACAAGAAGTTGAAAAAGTTTCGAAACAATGATTATTAAAGTTGATATTTTTGCCTTTTCTTGTGTGTTTTCAGTAAAGAATCTTCCATAGAGATATTCTTTTCATTCTTATTCCGTTATTTCTCTGCTAAAAATTATTGAGCTGCTTTTAAAACTTTTGCATGTGAAGTTGGGCTATTTTTGTTTTAATTTGTATATTAAGAGATTTTAAAAGAAGAGTTGAAGGATCCCTCCATTAAATTAGAAAATTTTAAATACCTCTTGCCAAAAACGAGAAATAGGATTTTCTACGATATATTACCACTGTATTTGTTTATATTTTCCCCTTTTCTTTGCTTAAAATAAATGCAAGAGAAGTTGGTAAACGTCGGACGAATCCATATAAAAGCCATTAAAATTGGAATTATAGTTTATGCGTCTGTATTTCTAAAGAAGTATGGAAGATTTAGGTGTATAAAATGGGAAAGCAGATGAAGAAAAGAAATAAAAAAGGATAGATAACGAGAAAAGAGTGGGTAATAAGGTAAAACGAAAAAAAGACCAAAGCAACTAGTGAGATAAAAAGAAAGGGTGAAAACGAATAAGAAAGACAAAGATAGAAAGAAATACATTAGGTTGGTGCAAAAATAATGACGCAATAATGTCGTTTTTTGACGTTAAAAAATACGTCAAAAACGACATTATTACGTCATTATTTTTGCACCAACCTAATATAAAGAAAGGAAACCCTGAAAGAAAAGGAAAAATATTAGATTAAGAATGAAAGACAAATAGGAAGCGTATTGGGTTTTCGAAAGAAGAAATAAGTAATAAAAATATAGAGAAATCATTAAATATATAAATGAGGATAATGAACGAAGAGAGAGAGAGAGAAAGAGATAAAGGGAGTAAAGAGAGAGAGCAGGTAAAGGGATATATAGAAGACTGTAGGGTTACTAATTAGAGAATAATGGGAAATTATTATTGCCTGTTAAGTTAATAGTAATCAAGTTCTCATTACCTCTGCTCCTTTCTAACGTATTTCTATTAAGCAAGCATTTCGCCATGAACGAATTGGCAAACCTTTGCTTTATATACATAGCTGTTATTTAATGACCAGAATGGCAATTCTATGTGAGTAACAATTATAATCTCACTTCATCATGAATCTTGGCAAGGGAAGAAACCTCCAAGATTAAATCGACTCAGCTTCGTTTTCACTAAAATAATAATAACAATAATAAAAGAATACTACAAGCGTGTGCGTCTAGTGTTAAATACCTACTTGAATTCACAAAACAGAATATCAACCTTAAACAGTGGTGCAATACAGTCTCAACATCCTTAATTGGATCATAGCTGACGTTAAGCGAATGAATATCAAAACGAGAAAGCATCTCACTTGCCAACGCATGCATCATTTTAAGGCTGGTGTTGATCGTCTGCTTGTGCCCAGATCTGAAAGAAGCAAAGGTTTACTTCAACTAGAACTGTTTTACAAAATCATAACAATTAGTCTTCAAAAATGCCTGACAGTTACAAAAGACTGGATAATGATCTGAGTAAAAGAACATGAACGAAATAAACATTATTCAGTAATAAAAGAAGCGAATAAATTCGAAAGGGAATTTCAAGTGGGTGAAGAAGTGCAAGTAAACCATAATACACCCTCCACTGCAGCGGCAAAGAACATAAAAGAAGAAGTTAAATGCAACGGAGAAAGGATGACAAAATAAGCATCTTCAGGGGTCAATACTCTGCCTGGAACAAGCAAGCTGATATATACAAACCCCCTTAGCAATCGGTTACGTAATGCTGGGTTAAAAGCTGAAACTGAAGGGTTTTATTCTTGCTGCACAGGACCAATGCTTGCTAACTAGAAATTAAACATACACACTGAAAATTGTGTTGACCACAAATGCAGATTTTATGATAAATATACAGAGATAACAGCTGTAATAATTTTATGGGACTTTACAATACACATAGGAAGAACAATCAAATCTAATCGCCCAGATATCATGAATGGATTCCTCTTAGGCCATGCCTTAAATAAATACAAAAAAATGTACTTACAAGCACAACTCACACATTACGAAAAGCTTTATCTATGTAAAATGTGTGTGATCTGAGTGTTTTTTTCTTTTTTTTTTCTTTTACAAAAATGATTCGTGAAAAATGTTATGAAGCCATTTCTAACCTTAGATCTCTGGAAGGAAAGTGCATTCAACAGAAATCAAAGAAAAAAAAATAATGTACAGAGTTCATGGCTTCTGATCTTATAGAATTAGAATTGTTCTCATTTACATGTTTGAGTCGGTGAATTAAGATGGACTACAGTAAATAACCCTTTCAGTACCACATATTGTTGGTTGTCTGACCGTACCCAGCTTTGCCTGTTCCTTAGTGACTGGCGCATTATACATCTCCGTTCAAGGGTGAGAATAGTTAGGGAGCATCATGGCTGGATATCGTGAAGGTTGTTTCTTTTTTTTTAATTTGAAGGATGAGGTAGCCAAGGCAACTTAGGGGAGTCACAACTAGGTACGGAGAGGGCTGGGTTACTTGACCTGAAATTATTTCTAACTGGGAAAAGTATTTTTAATCCGTAATGTTATGAGCAGATTTTATCAAAGCTTGTCGCCATACCATGCACATTTGGCTGTGATGCATTTGTCTGGTATACGCGCTTATCAGACTGGGTGTCATGATGTATATATTTGGCTTCGTATCTTTGTACACAAGCCTTTGCGCATTTCGATGTAATGGTTAGCAAACTTGTCTCGTCATGTCAATTACTAATGAGAAGTGAGTTCGATCCTCACTAGTTGTTCCATATTTTCGACCTTGTGCCACATCTAAGTTTCGCTTAGAAAATCTCTATTTGTACACTAGTGTTACTCTATACTGCTCTCTTAATCAATAATAATGTATTTTCTTTTTCTTACATCAGTTGGTATTCTCGTGTGTTAAGCCAGGTACTAACTGGGATTGCCGCTGTTTACCTGGTATATTCAACCTGATACACATCTATGAGCAAGTAAATTTCAGAAGGTAATCGTTTGATAGGTAACAGAAAAAGTATTACTAGAAACGAGGATCAAGAAAGCACTCTTTAATATAACAAACTGGTTGCTCAGACAAAGCTTCTAGAAAAGAAATTGGCTTTGTGACTTAAAACTTAAAGATATTAAAAGAAAAACTACATATAGAAGGAAAATTTGAAAGCAGAGCACACTAATGAAGATTCTGATAGAAACGCACAATGGTTTTTTGTCTGAATTTCTGGCAGGAAGAGTTATAATTTTTTACATTATTTACACTCGTACTGTTGTCCTCATCTTTTTTGTTATTCTCACAACGGCCTTCATCAAGTATTTGTCGATCCGAGTAGACTCCTTTATTTAATTTACGAAGTTAAATTGTTTTCGTTTCGCTGACCATATCCGTAGATGACATGGCAGAAACACTGGAATCAGTAACTGAATAGTACTAAATAAGAACGAGACGAGACATAGTGAGCGGGGAGAAATATTCTGGGACACAAAACGTTGTGATAATATCAACAAAGATGAGAACAGTAGTCCGAGTATTAGGTTGGTGCAAAAATAACGACGTTTTCTCACATAGTAACATATGTGAGAAAACGACATTATTTGCACCAGCCTAATAAGAATAATGTAAATTGGTAAGACAGTTTCATTGGCTAGAAACAGAAAAAATTAAAATTAACCAAATGAACAACTGAAAACAATGGTTAAAGAAATTGCAAGAAAACAGAATACATGGTTGTTAGCAAAAGGTGGGGAAAGAAAACAATATACAAAGTACAAATTGTGGAAAAATATTAAGAAACAGAAAAAAAATCGTTAGAAACAAAGAACAGAATACCAAACTTCTATGTAATATCAGTTCTCCTATGTGGCAGTAAATGCTGAACAATCTCTTCACAGGTGTAGAAAAGACATGAACTAACAGAAATATGGTTATCTAGAATGAAGATGAAAATATCATGAACTAAACATGTGAGCAACGACGAATTTTTAGAGAGAATTTAAGCGAAAAGGACACTTACACTTAACACCAGAAAGAGACAGCTGAAATTTCTAAATCAGATAATGAGGAAAGGAAGCTTGGAAAATTTGATATTCACAGGATAGATTGAAGGTAAGAAGGACGGAAGAAATCAACGCATAATCGACAGAGGTTTGGTAAATGGATGGCGTAACAAGGTTTAGGAGAGATAACAAAAAGACAACATTCATTAAAAGCTGGAAAGAACAAATGGAAATTGAGGATAGCCATGATCGCCAACGTCCTGAAGAGACACAGCACATAGAAGAAGAATGAGTTCGAATAAATGGATGGCGTAACAAGGTTTAGGAGAGATAACAAAAAGACAACGTTTATTAAGAACTACAAAGGATTGGAAATTGTGGAGAGCCATGATCGCCAACGTCCTGAAGAGACACAGCACATAGAAGAATAAGAATGTGTTTGAATAAATGGATGGCGTAACAAGGTTTAGGAGAGATAACAAAAAGACAACGTTTATTAAGAACTACAAAGGATTGGAAATTGTGGAGAGCCATGATCGCCAACGTCCTGAAGAGACACAGCACATAGAAGAAGAATGAGTTCGAATAAATGGATGGCGTAACAAGGTTTAGGAGAGATAACAAAAAGACAACGTTTATTAAGAACTACAAAGGATTGGAAATTGTGGAGAGCCATGATCGCCAACGTCCTGAAGAGACACAGCACATAGAAGAAGAATGAGTTCGAATAAATGGATGGCATAACAAGGTTTAGGAGAGATAACAAAAAGACAACGTTTATTAAGAACTACAAAGGATTGGAAATTGTGGAGAGCCATGATCGCCAACGTCCTGAAGAGACACAGCACATAGAAGAAGAATGAGTTCGAATAAATGGATGGCGTAACAAGGTTTAGGAGAGATAACAAAAAGACAACGTTTATTAAGAACTACAAAGGATTGGAAATTGTGGAGAGCCATGATCGCCAACGTCCTGAAGAGACACAGCACATAGAAGAATAAGAATGTGTTTGAATAAATGGATGGCGGAACAAGGTTTAGGAGAGATAACAAAAAGACAACGTTTATTAAGAACTACAAAGGATTGGAAATTGTGGAGAGCCATGATCGCCAACGTCCTGAAGAGACACGGCACATAGAAGAATAAGAATGAGTTTGAATAAATGGATGGCGGAACAAGGTTTAGGAGAGATAAGAAAAAAACAACATTTATTAAGAGCGACAAAGGATTGGAAATTGTGGAGAGTCCAAAGTACAGAAGATAGAGTAATACAAAAGAAAATATATTAATAATTTAATAGGAAAAAAAGAACAACAGGAAACTGAAGTGGTCATCAACCCCCCCCCCACCTTTAAAAAAAGAAGGGTTAAATTTGTGACCAATCAGATAGACATAATACTGGAGATAAATTCAACATTACAAAAAATTCTAGGTAAAATTACGGAATGGAAAACACGAAGAAATTATGGTTTTCATTAATTTTAATTTAATTTCTACATGAAAGCTACACCTAGAAAGCAGAAATCTGTCCGATGGAAGCAAAGATCCCGGAATAAATGAAAGTTAAGACGATTCTGATATAATAAAAGTTTAAAAAAAGGAACAGCAGCAAATAATTACATGCCTCTAACTTGTCAGCCTGAGATGGAAACTTCTGACAGGAATATTTGATAATGAAATTAACTACTTTTTCGAAAGCTGAACACTTCTGAGGATAAGAATTGAGACCGAAAACAAATCATCTTCATTTCCTATAATTTGTGAACGAAAGGAAAACATCATCGTTATCATCATTATTAAGAGAATCTGTTTTTATGAACTTCTTAGAGTTCTGCGTCATTTAGATAAAAGACTTCAAAAAACTCCTTAATGTAGTCGGATGACCTTAAAGTGGAGGTCTTTCATCCGGGTATTCGTATTGGTTGGTTGGCGCTAAAATTAAGCGAGTTGGCTGGCAAAGTGAGTTGTTACAGAAAGCTTTTTCAGAGCAGTCTGTTTACTACCATTCGCTAACCTGATCAGTAAATTATACCACGTGACAAACCCCAGCAACTCCCAACTGAAATATATCTAACTTTTTGCCGGTAAGCCTTTGTTTTTTCCCCTTTTTAGTCATTAATTAAATCACTAAAATGATCCTAAAACCTTTTTAATTTTTACTAGTAAACTTAGTTGGTCTTGTCGTTTCCTTTAATTCTCTTTATCTTTAGTTGCATACGTGACAATCATCTTCATCACCATGTTAAAAGAAAAGAAAACATTTAGAAAAAATTGAAAATAATTATTAAAAGTCTAATTATTGCTCGTTTAGGAGGCACAGTAGAGTAATCGATAGCGGCTCGGATTGAGGAATCGGAGAGCCGAGTTCGAATTCCAGTCGAATCCATTACATTCACTTACGTGTTAGTACCCTTGGGGAAGGTATGAATCCTCTTCTTTTCCCACCAGCTATGGCAAAAGAGCCTTGGATGGCAACTGGTATATCGCAGAAAGAAATGGCAAACTACTGCGGGAAAAAATCTGTATCAAAATTCATGTATCGAAAGATACATGATCGCCCAAGCGTGTATCACGCATGGCACATAACTGACAGATCTATTTTTCGTACATATCTATGTATGTCTCTGCGACATTTTTTAAAATCATTTCACCATATGCAAGGGGATAAAGCAAGGAGACAAGTGATTACCAAGTGTTAGAGATTATGATAAAAAACTACTCTTAAGGAACGAGGTCAATAAAAGAACAAGAATTAAGAAATTAAAAAAAAATAACCATACATTGTTATAAGATAACTATGGTTTGACTTAACAGATGAGGATTTGAGAGGATTTTCCCTATCGGCTTTATGCTATCAAGTGGCTCGTGAGACCGATAATCTAATTGACAATAAGGATTTAACTGGTTAATTTAGCAGCATTGCATTAATTCCGTTTTCCTTCTGTAAATGAGAAATAGAAACAGGTGAGGCAGAGAAATGTTTACATATTAGCGTTATTGATTTCTAGCTGAAATACAGTATAACCCGGATATAAGAGACCCGGATATAAGATAAACTCGGATATAAGAGAGATTTTCTCTGGCCCCAAATTAGAGCCATACTTATATAAACAAAATAGACCAAACCCGGGTATAAGAGAAACCCGGATATAAGAGACCTATTATCCGGTCCCGACAACTCTCTTATATCCGGGTTACACTATATCTTTTTTTTTTTTTTAAATTCAAAACACTTTGTGACACACCTTGCCCGAAGCCCATCCTTGTCGATATAATCAATCAAGCAGTCCAAGAGTTTAAAAGCTTTATATTACATATAAATACAAATCATCGCCACCCCGAACGAACAACAGCAAAAATAATTTTCTTGTGTTAATATTGATAATATTCTTAAAAACATTGCAAAGTTACCAGAGCCAGTTTGTCATATCGTATGCAAATTCTATAGGGTGGTTTGCAAGTCTTGTTACCGATTCATAATATAATTTTCTAATTTAACGTCCTGTGGGGGGGGGTATTATCAAGGAGAGAGTTTCACATGAACAATACCAGAATACCCATCAGTTGAAGGGATGACGTTCAGAGAGCCTTTGCAACAATCAACAAAGCACAGCTTTGTAAAATATCACACAGGACATGGCACCTCAGCATTTCGTGTCACGAAAATGATGGTGTTCATACCGACCTTCTCGATGTGTCACAGCGTCAATGAAAGTGAATAAACAGAATCCAATACATGTGATTTGTATTACTTCATTACTTGTTCTATTATTCTCATTACTTTTTGGTAGGACGTGACAAGATTTTCGAACCACCCTGAAGATTCTCAAACAAATATTTTTATATATAATTTATAAAGGGCAATGATGATGGAATAAGCAGTGAAAAATAAAGCGGATGTAAAATTCCCAAAAGAATGATTCCTGGAAATAGAAAGAACCGCGCAGTTTTATATTCGCCTACCGGATCCTTTTGATTTAAAGTCCTGCTTTTCATAAAATTCGCCAATATAAACAGACCACTGCAATTGTGTCCACTTATATCGGAACTTAAACTGAACTCAGTAAATATATAAGCTTTCGAGGAAAACTTTTCAAGGTCCTTGCACAACTGACGTTCCCGACAGAGTCAAGCGGACATTTGTGGTTTCTGAGCACCCGGAATATTTTTTCAGTTCAATTATGGAATTTTATTAATGTTATTTGTCATTAACCCTGCGTCCGTTACAAGGGGTGTTTTATTACCCCAGAATGTTTAAAGTACTCATTATTTCTAGTTGACGACTTTCTTTCGTTTGCTCCCACTACTCCCCTGACTTGGTGAGGGTGTGTATCTCGTGATATGGCGCTGTTGTAGTTCAATTGTCGCGGAAGGCAGATGACGCTTTATCTTCTTCGGGGTGTCCTGTCACCTCACCTGACCAAAGAAGGTAAGTTTTCTTGATATATATATATATATATATATATATATATATATATATATATATATATTTATATATATATATATATATTGTTGTGGATTCCGCGTGAAAAATCGGTCTCCAATAAATGACAAACGCAAGTATTTAAGCTAAGAAATTAAATGTATTTACACAAAATACAAAAGGTAATGCTGTTAGTAAAATCCAGGAACGCCGGTTAGTATTAATCAAAGGTCGCTATATACAGTCTCGAAGTAAACTTCCTTAGAGTCGGGCGTCCTTGTAACTGACTTCTAACGTCAACTCAATCACAGTGTCTATGTACTTTCCACTATGTTTTTCCACCCTGTTCCTTTACCTGTTCCTCTCACTTCAGACCCTGACTGACTGTGGCTATTTTATGGCAACAGGACGAGTCCATTTATATCAGAAAAGGGTGGACCCCATAATATATATAATATTAGTGGTAAATATACACATACATATGCAAAATATATAAATATATATACATAGGTGCATACACGTACATGTAATTTTTTTTTAATAAAACATTTCAAGAGGATAGAATCCAGGTAGAACTCAATGTCCAGGACAGAGTAAAGATATAATAAAAAGGTTTAAACACTAATATTCCATGGTCATAATTTATTCCACTGGGATCGTAAATACGATCCAATTCATCAGACCTACAAATTCAAAAAGAAAACAGAAAAAAGAACTCCGGAAATAAAAACAGAATTTAGAGAGCGTAAGTATGAGAGTGTGGGACGAATGTTAGATGTTAGAGCTAAAGGGAGGGTTAACAGACGAGAGAAAGAGGGGGATTAACCCATAACAGAGAGAATTTTAGGAGAGGTGAGTGGAAGTTACCTACATACACACATACATATACCCATGTACACATATACACATATATCCACATATCCACACAAATACACACATGCATATACATACACACACACATATACACATATACATATATCTGATTCAATATCTAGCTCTATTTCTGATACTAAGCGCTTTCTAATAATATACAAATAATTACAACTACATATATACACACATATACACATACACATATACTCACATACATACACGCATATATATATATATATACACACACAGATACACACATACATACATGTACATACCCATATATATATATATATATATATATATATATATACATACAAAAATGCACACACACATACCTACATATACACACATCCATCCATACGCATCCAGTCCTTACACATTTACCCACATATATACATACGAACATACGCATACGTGCACATAAACATATATACCTGAAACCCTACATTTCTATACAATTACATACACCCATTTAAACAAATAAACAATGTATCCCTGTATCTATCCGTCTAGCTATACATACATACATATATACGTACACATACACCCATATACATATATATATGGGTACATACGTACCAAAACATACACGCATATATATATATATATATATATATATATATATATGTATATATATATATATATATATATATATATATATACACACACACACACACACACATCCCTACATATACATCCATCTACATATACCTACATCCATATACGTATACACGAATATACATATACACACATGCGCATGCATATACATATACATCCATACATATACATACATATACCTATATACACACCTAAATATATATCCACATACACACGCAGCTAAGTACATACATACATATATACATACACATACACATTTACATGCATACACACACATATATACACATATACCTACATACATACATACATATACATACATATACATACATATAAATTAGAATTTAAAATCTAAATAAGTAAAATTTTAACAATTTGGGGGTAAAAAAAAAAAATAAATAAAAATTATAAATACATAGCGCATCACATAAACATACACAATAATCTATATAGAGATAAACATAATAAACATAATAGTCATTCCGTTAAAATGTCATGCCCGATGTTTTGAACCAAGATGGAACTGACATAAGTGATAAAATGTTGCAAAACGGTGTTTATGTTTTGAATCGTTTCTTATGTCTACATTTAGAAAATATCTCATTACGAAGATTCAGCAGTTCATCTTGATTCTTATCTTTGATAATAAAAAATTTTCCGCCATGCACAGATCACACCGATCGCGGAAGTTATTAGGTGTTCTGGCTCTTGATAGGTATCTCCATTTCAAAAGTGGGTTTAATCCCTTATCCACCAGGTCCCAGTAGTGTTTGGATAAGGAAGTTTGACTTCTGAGGCATCTATATCTAAAAGACCGTCTATGGTTGTATAGACGCTGCTTCCAAACACCGGCGGATATACCTATATATCTTTTTTTCTCGTTTATATTTTCCTCGGGAAAGATTGCTGCTTCGTATATTACATTTTCAGAGTTACATTTACCTACGATTGGACAAAGATCTTTATTCCTACAATTGCAGGTTGGGTTACTCGATTGAGTTATATTACAATGGTAGTTTCTAAGTATTCTGCAATTATGGGAAGATATGATTTTCTCCATATTTCTAACGCATGAGTAACTAATTTTCAGAGTCTTCCTATTGAAAATTTTACGTAATAGATGTTTACTGTGAAAATGTTTATCAATTAATTTCAGAAAAAACCTTCCTATATCAGTGTTAGAGAGCTTGCAATATGGTGGGTTGAACCATATTACCTTCCTCTTTCTATTTTTAGTTCTGTTATTCTGATTTACAAGTTCTCCGTTAGTTTAATTCTTGTCTAAAACCACTATTTTTGTGGGCCTGATTGTATATAAATTTATTATCATATAATATATATATATATATATATATATATATATATATATATATATATATATATATATATATTATTATTATTATTATTATTATTATTATTCTTTCAGTCGTGTAATTATGACTTTAGCTAATGCACTATCTTTGTATTAATGGAAATATATTGCGGCTATTTTTGATGGCTAAAACTTTTCTCTATTATTGTATTGGTGTGTTTCACCTACAATTTACAACATATGTTTATGCACCAAATTTGTTATGATTTTTATTTCAATGAATAATCTTCAGTTCAAGATTTGATTTAATGTCTATTTTGACGGAAGCTCTCTGTTATATTATTTCTTTTCAGCAGTACGACAATATTTTACATAAGTGTAACACTATAAGCATTTTTGTACTGGGGTGTGTAAACACTCCAGGGGGACAATCCATTTTCGGAAATCCGAAGTAACTAATGTTGGGTTAAGAGGAGGATTTTAAAAAATTCACATCTCTAATTTAAAAAAAAAATATATATTGTTTTAAGTCGAGAAGCTCAGGTCTGCAATAAGACATCAAAGTGCTTAAATTTTGCATTTTATCCGTTTAGACATTTTTGAGGGGGTGTTTAGTGACAGAAAAATATTCAATAGACACACACCACCACTAAAAACAACAACAACAACCACATAAGTATAGAGGGTCTAGATCATGATTTTCTGATAAATACAAGATATTTGGTGCACGGCATAATGTACCAAAATGCAGATTATAACCAATTTAATATATGAAAAGAAATCAGTGCATTTTAAATATTATTCCAAGAACCATTTTCATACATTTTGCAAATTTAAACTGTTTTACTATATGGGAACTTACAATAAGAAGGAGAAAAATATGGTTTTAGGCATTTCTATCAGCATTATTTTAATTTGGGGGTTCAGAAACAAAATACATGCAAAATATAGGAAAGCATTGTGTTAAAATAACTGAATTTTGTGCTGCAGGATGGCCAAATCCACTTTATATCAGTCATTTTTTAAAAAAGTATGTCGAGTTAAACTTGTAAGATTAATAAAATATATTTTATAATTAACTTATAAAATTAATTTCAACAAGAAAAAAGATTCCAATGGAAAAATATTAGAAAAATCAAATAAGCAGAACTGGTGAAGTAAAAACAGATGATAAGCGAGTTTAACCTCAAACGATCATAACTTGACAAATAATTGGAGTTAGGACAAAATTAGAGCAGTTATAAAATCTTGAGACTGTCTACTTTCAAACTAGATATGGTATATATAACTTGGGAAATGTTTAAAAATTCACCAAAGTCAGCCTGCGAGCCCACTGTGTCTTGCAGAGAGAAATTACCAATTATTAATGTAAATCATAATGGAAGATGTCTTTTCCAAAGAAGTATAAATGAATTGTCATCACCGATAACAAGTGGTGTTTTCAATCTATTATTCAAGAAAACATTCAATTTCCATGAGTAAATTGGTTATTAGTTAATCAGAATTTTACAGATATTTATGACAAATGTTATGTGATCGTAGAGAAATATATATAGAGAGAGTGGGTGTTTGTTGTTGTTATTAATACTGTATACTTCACTGTGTAGAGCTCTTTATAACTGCTACTGCTGTTTCTCCAGAAAGTAGATTTTAACGGGGTGAAGTTTCACATCCAATAGGATTTGAATTCAAATTTGTCATTCTCCAAGACTGTTTACCAACCAAAGCCAGATATTAAAACTTACCTGAGAGAATTTATTTTTACAGTAAAGTTCACCCTGGTCAAGGCCCAGGGGTCACTCGAGGTAGAGAGTTACGTCAGGAAGCAGTTTGTACGGGGAGGAGAGGAAGGTAAGGGTTAACCCTAGACTTGAACAGTTTAAGATTGTAGCGATAATCATCTTTTGAGTCAGTTCCACAAAGCAATGGTTCAGGGTGGAGTTACACATACAATTGCATTTGAATTTAGTGTTGCCATTCTCCGAGACTGTTTGACAACTAATACCAGATATTTCAGTTTGCATTTTTATTAATACCTACCTGGGAGAAGTCTTTTTTCTTTACCTTAAAATTCACTTTTGTCAAGGCCCAGAGAGGTCACTCAAGGAAGAGGGTTACGTTAGTAAGCAGTTTGTATGAATATGAGTGGAAGATAACGATTAACCCTAGACCTGAACAGTTTAAAATTGTAGCGATCCTAGAGACATATTCTTGGGAGTCAGTTCCACAGAGCAGTGACTCGCTGGAAGAATCTGTTAGACTGGAACTTACTTTTCACCGATGGAATATGGAGGAAATGTGAGTGGTTTGCTACAACGTAAGTGGCATGATGGGTCCTTGTGAAGGGCTGGCGGAACTAAGGAATGTAGTTCGTCTGAGCACTTTCTGTGAAGTAGCGAAAGAACAGCGACAGACTTGCTACATCCCGCGTGTGAGAGAGAGTTTGGAGGCATACCTTACTAAAGCTATTTGTGCGAAAGAAAATGCGACATTCTCGGCTGGAAATTGAATTCGGATCGCAAATCCGACTTCACGAGGTTATAAACACTACGCTACGCTCGCCAACAATTGTGTAAACAAATATATATTTTGCCTTTTTTACTAAAGATTAGGATCCCTCCACTGTATAAACATCAGTTTAGGATAAAACGAAATGATTTAAAATAATTACTGCTTCCAAAACCAGGGCCTTCTCAATCCCGTTAGAGGAGTCCCTCTCATGTGTACAGAATGTAGCCGTACTCAACACTTCTGTCCAATTGGACGTTGGTGAAACTGTTATCCACAGTTGGATGTTTTGTATTCAAAGTTGTTCTTCTCCTAGACCACTTACTACCAAAGGATATAGGATGCAGTCTGTCCTGCTATTTACCAATAGGGTAGAAGTGATGGATACAAATCTTTCCCAATAGTATTTGTACGTCGACTGGAATTCGAACTCGGCTCTCTGACTTCTGAATCCCAGCCGCTATCCATTACTCCCTCACACCTTAATTACTGGTTTAAGAATCTTAAATCACCTTTATACTGCTAACATTTCAGTTATGTGTCATGCGTGATACATGACTGACGAGGCAGATTTTTTCCCGCAGTAGGTTGCCATTTCTTTCTGTGGCAGATTAGTTGCCATCCAAGGCTATAGAACCCAGTCTATTCAGCTATTTACCTATAGCTGGGGGAGAATAAGAGGATTCATACCTTTCCTTAGGGTATTAGCACGTAAGTGAATGTAATGGATTTGACTGGAATTCGAACTCAACTTTCCGATTTTTCAATCCGCGCCGCTATCCATTACTCCACTGTATCATTTAAATAAATATTATAAATAAAAAAAAAATAAAAAAACTGCCATGTAAGAGAACATGGTTTTTCACAGCTTCTTACCTTTAATATCTGCAAAATGCCATTACTTCTTTGGAAAATAGTGAAGTGGTTTCACGTTGCATTGTTCACAGTTTGGAATTTAGTGTAGTCCTCCTAAACAAGTTGCCGCCCAAAGTTAAAAAGCCCAGTTTACTCTAGAGGAAGGCGAGATGAATGGATGACATTTTCCAAGGCAAAAGTGAATGCAACTGTTACTCTAACTGCACAGAAGCTAAATAACCGCGGAATTTCATAGAAACAAGGGGACATAACCCCAAAACTTGATTTGTGAGGAAGACAATGGAATGAATTAAATTGAAAATAGCTTTAAAGATTATCTGCTTTCAGCCATAAAACTGTATCACAAAAGCATACGTTAGATAAATAAATTTGTTAGCGCATTTGTAAATAGTGAAACTTTAAAGGAAATTGTTTAATAAACGACCCCTGTGTGTCTCAAGTTAGAAAACTCGCTAAATGACAAAAACAGAATTCTCTTAAAACTATTCAGTTTTTTAATATCCCGAATAGAAATATCTTACCAGATAAGGAGGTTCGTCAGTTTTGGTTAAAGAAATAAAAGTACCACGAAAAGAGTTAGTGGTCTGTCGAAAATTTGAATTCTCGTTTGCTCTGATGCTAATATTTTATACTTCTTCTGCAACGAGTACCATATCTCTACGATGATATTATTCGTATGGAGTGTTATCAATAATCATGAGTGGTCTCCCATTGTTTTGCTACTCTCCTCTTTGAGAGAACTATTTCTGTTTACTGGGACTATAAAAGGACACTATACGGGAACCTTGTATTCTCATTTGAATAAAACTTTCTTAAAGCCTACAACTGCGTACTTTTGTCATACATAGATATCATTGATAATCAGTTAATACATGTAAATGAGAATCAAAATTAAGGATTTGAACAAATAAGGTTTTCCTTACTGCTTTTGGCGAGTCAATTATAACTGTCAAAATTTCTGAACTGATTATAAATTTTTCAGCTAATCCATGTCAAGTAGCAATTTTCTACTCATTTTACTTCAAAGACAATTAAAAATTGATAATTGTATACTTTCGCATTTTAGATGTTTAAATTAGTCAACATAATACTTATACATAAGGCTAATGGTTTGCTATCAAAACAGCTGACACGACATCCAGAATCAATAATGGCGGCGCCCAGGTCACATAAAATTCTCCATTTTTTTTATAAATTGAGCATTTTCCTATATCTCTTAAGGCATAAAATTTAGAAAAAAAAAAAAAATTTCTATGTTTTTTTCATGTGTTACTCATTATACGTATAGAGAAGATAATACTTCGATGAACAGCGCTTAAACTTATCTTAATTCTGATTAAAAAAAAATTGAATAAAATGTGTAGGGAGAGAAAAACAGAAAATTGATTCTTGGGTGATTTTTTTCAGGGATTTGAATAATAACTTTCTTGTAATCATTTTCTAATTGCTGAGAAATCCTCTTGAATCACGCTGACCTTGCAGATTTAAAACTTAAAATGTTATAAAAATTATGTTTTTGGTTATTTCTAGGAAAATGTGTACTTAAAAGTTCCAAACCAACTTCCCAAATTTAAATGAATGTTACATAAGCAATGCACTTAACTTTTTAAACGCGGTGGATGAGGTGGAGGCACAGTGGAGTAATGGATAGCGGTTCGGATTGAGGAATCGGATAGCCGAGTTCGAATTCCAGTCGAATCCATTACATTCACTTAGGAAAGGGATGAATCTTCTTCTCCCTCCTATAAGTAAAATAGCAGGATAGACCGGGTTCTATAGTCTTGGATGGCAACTGGTCTACCGCAGAAAGAAATGGCACACTACTGAGGAAACATCTGCCTCGTCAGTCATGTATCGAAATATACATGATCGCCTAAGTGTGTATCACGCATGGCACGTAACTGGATGTGAACAATAAGTAGCAAAAAAAAAAAAAAAATTAGCAAGAAAAATAGTTATGGATTGTAGAATTTGTCGTAGTTTTCATTTAAGATTAAAATTCTTCATATGAGTGACTTTATTGTAATCAGCTTCAAATGAGAAACCAAGATAGATTATTCCAATCCAATCTTAGCAAATTTTAAGAAAGAGTGTAATGTAAGTAAAATAAAGAAAGAAAACGATAAAAGGAAAGTCTTGATTGATCGATTCATTTATTCGGTTTATCAACCCTTTGCAGAAAATACTTTTAGATTTGCAGAACTTTTTTTAAAGATAATAATGACTTAGTGATACATGTCTAACTAATAGCTGTGGAGGGAAGAGGTGGATTCATAACTTTCCCAAGGGAATTTGCGCGTAAGGAAATGTAACGAACCCAGCTGTAATCCGAGCGCTTTATCCATTACACCATCCACACATCCAAGCTTACAGTAGCTTGTATTTCCCAAGCTGTCATCCATTTAGATACTGACCAGTTTCGACGTCATTTAACTTTTAAAGTGATATGGCCGTAAGCCCAAAAAGAAAGACAAAAAAAAAAATACAATAAACTGACTATCGTAACATTATTACTACTAATATTAGTAGTCGTAGTAGTAGTGATACTGTTGCTGCTGCTGCTATTTTATGTACAGCTCAGGTACATTTCACTGTTAAATATTCAGATTTTCAAATTTTAAGTATAAATTAAGCATATTGAACCTGTTGCAATGATATATTAACAAGAAATCAAAGGTAAAAATTCTACTGGCACAAAAAATGTGGTTTAATGATTTTCTATTAAAACTACGTACTTTTGTCAAACCTTGACACCAAAACATTTGTAGAATGTGATTTACGCCAGGAAATACAAAGGTCTGAATCGAATTTAATGTTAATCAGGCATGTTTATTATAAGAGGAATTGATCTGTGGTCACCCCAATGCGTACTGGGCTCACCCTAAGAGATACGAAAATAAGTTTTCTAAACGGTGTTACACCAGAATATCAAAAGTAGTAGATGGATCAGAGGTTAACCTAAAAGATAAATTGATGACCACCAAATACAGAATTGAGCCTCGAAGGGTGTTAGTGACTGCAGTGATATAAAACAGGAAGTCAACTTTGTTGAAAAACCACATACTATCATGGCTAACGTTAATGAACAGACTACAATCGAGCAAACTATAATTGTGAGTATTTAGTTTCGTATTCGTACAAAACGTTACTAACGTAGCGTTACTAAGATCTTTTCTGATGGATTTCTTGTTAACATCATTACTACGTTATCTCGTAATAAATCGTTCAAATAGTTTTATGAAAAATCTAGACGTGTTTACATCAGTTCTAAACGACCAGATTAAAGGTGCATTGTTGGCAAAGACCATCACCCTTTATATTGTCTACTAATCCTGTCCATCTCAACACTATTTTACGGCGTAAATCTCATCACGTTGGGCTGTCTGAGTTAATTTCTATCAGAAAGAAGATTTACGAAGATTTAAACTTACTAGTGGCATTTACAATACAAAGTCAGAATGATGCTACGACGTTGCAAATCACTTTTGGAAAGAATCATAAGACATAAAGCCTAACCTGCTTATAATATTTGTTCGTGTCATAGAAATTTGTACAATGTTTAGTATCAGGGCCTTGCAGACTTATACAATGCTCAACAGTATGCCTGGTATTTTTAGAAGTAAAGGATGTTCCAATAACTTGGACCGATTTTAAATGTGAATTAAGTTTAAGCGTCTTATGATTTTTTTCTTTTTCTTTCAGATTTGGCGGACATTTGGGCGATATTATTTTCCACACATATTAGGTTGGTGCAAAAATAATGACGTAATAATGTCGTTTTTTGACGTTACGTCAAAAAACGACATTATTACGTCATTATTTTTGCACCAACCTAATAATTGCCATAACTTAAATAACATGATCCAATAGAGAAATAAATAAATTTTTACCAATAACACTGATTTATTTACTGCTGACTTTGATCCGTCTTAATGAAACACACTTTATATAAAATCCAAGATTTTACAAGTACGACTTGCATATTACCCTAGATTAAATTTGTGTTTTCTTATGCATATGCCAAAAACATATCTCTATGAGTCCTGTTTTGCTTTAATCTTTCGATTTAATACGCATCGGATAATATAAATTAAAATAACACATAATTTGTTCCTGCTATTTTATAAATTTCTTTTGATCTGATGAATACTTTGAGCCTGTTTTCTGGATTCAATAAAGACATTCTTTGCTTTTACAAGTTTGTATTGTCAAATAGAGGTACTTATGAAGATAATAAGGAATTTTTTGCATATTGTTTCTACATTTCAGATATTCTGTGTATTTTCCGCTGAAAGTTTAAATATAAATTGTTAGATCTCTGAGTATTTTCATAAGTCATTATCCAAGTGCGTTTGTTTTTTGTTCTCGGCATATATATATATATATATATATATATATATATATATATATATATATATATATATAAAAGTGAACATAGAAGCCAACACTTAGAGGCGACAGTCTGTTTCATGCTATATGCAATCGTCAGGCCACATATTTATATTTACACACGCTCTATCTCTGATATTGAGCACTTTATTCCATAAATATGGCAAACCTTAAGACTATATTTCTTTATATATATATATATATATATATATATATATATATATATATATATATATATATACACACACACACACGATATATATATAAGTATATATATATATATATATATATATATATATATATATATATATATATATATATATATCAGTGGCAACTCTAGGTCATCAATGTTTGTCGGGCCCATTACAATCTTTAACAAAATATATGATTGGTATAACTTAGATGCTAAAATGATTCTTTTACTCTAAAAATATATAATTTAAAAAAATCCCTAGCCAGATATTTTTTTCTAAAATAACGTGTGTATTAAATCTCAAGTGTGTGTTTGTATATATGCCTATACGTTAGTGTATTTATGTATCTCTCTGTGAATTTTAAACTTAATTTATTGTCTGTTTTTGAGTCAGTAATCGTGACTGCTGACTAATATCATATTTCCTCAACACTCAACATTTTCAGTCACACTCTTCACCCCCAACCTTTTGATTTTCGCAGAGATGAGGTCGGGCTTCAGTTGAAACATTGTGCTAAATAAAATTATACTGTATGGAATAAATTATTTACAATGCACATTTGAAAGCAATAAGTTGAAATAAAAATAAAAAAAATTGTTCTTTGAAAAACAGGACATACAAGTCATTAGAGATTTTTAAAAGATTATTTATAGAAATAAATTGCCTATTAAGGTTGTCTCCAACTCAGATAGGCCTAAGATTTACGCAACCTGACTGGCCAGCTCAGATAGGGCTATGACCTGCGCAGCCCGACTGGCTTAATTTTATTTCATTCTTTTTTTACTTTCTTTCTTTGTGATTTTTTTCTTCTTTATTATGAATAATATCAACGAAATGTATATCTTTCAGTTAATATTTTGAATTTTCGATCTAGCTGAAGTTAAAAAGTAAAAACGGCACATTACAAAAGATTTTTGTTGCTTTGAAATAGAAATACTTGAATGTTGACTCACTCGGGCTGAACCCGATAAGCCCGACAGCGGGAGTTGCCACTGATATATATATATATATATATATATATATATATATATATATAAATATGTAATGAAAAACAAACCACTTTAAGGTACCATTACGATAATTTATTTCACCTAAATCCTTTTTTAAGGATTCAGGATCATCAGGTAAATCTTCCAACAACGAATTGAGAGGAAAAATGGGATTAGAAATTGGTGGGTAGTGTAATTTTTGTAATTTAATAGAGGGGGTTGAGAGTGGTAGTTAAACAGACAATATAAAGTATAGGGAGGAGTTAATTTTATATCTCTCTTAAGTATATATATATATATATATATATATATATATATATATATATATATATATATATATATATGTATATATATATATATTCTTAAGCACAGTGGCACAGTATTGTTCTGTATATACATTTATTATTTTGTATATTGTAAAATGCATGTCATGGTTTCTTATTTGTACGCAAGTACGCAACCTTTTTTAATATATTTTAAGATAATTTAAGAAACGAAGTCATTGTATTATTACAACTGATTTCTTATAATTTTTGTGATGTCAACGGACACTCGTTGCTACTTTTGTGCTGCCAATGAATACTCGTTATCACTTTTGTAATGCTCGTTGTAGTAGAGACTTTGTAATCGCAGATACAATTATACTAACGCTGTTGAACAATACTGGTGTCAGACGCCTTCGAATAATCTCGCATTAATAGCATTTGCTCGATAATACTCGCTCGAATAGTAATCCGTATAGTGATCCGAATAGAGGAATAGAATAATGAATAGAGTACAGAATAGTGGTCCGTATAGTAATAGAGGATAGATCAGAAATATAGTTCATTTAGACGTCACGCGACCCTATATATGCGTTTCCTCTATGTTCACGTAGTCTACTTAATTCAATAATGGGATCGACTGTGTTTGCTCACTAGCGATCTATGTTCAAACGCAAGTGTCGTCAGCGATACTATATTCTAGGTACCTCCAAAAATTCTTATACCTAAGGTCTAAATGTATTTTTCATAAAGGAAAAAACGTTTTGAAGCTATCCTCCAGTTTCAATTGAAAGCTAAAGGATTAAATTTTCTAATTCCAGAAAAAATACTGTGAAGTATTTAAAATAGAAATTTGAATGTTTTTAGTCGTTTCTTCCAAAAAACCAACCGAAACAGCCATTTTTAACTTTTTCGGAGAAATGCAAATTAAACTTATTGTTTTTTCGTTTTTGAAAATCCCGCCAAAATAAAATATACATTTCTGAAACATTACTTTCGTAAATAAGTCCTGAAAGTTTCATTAAAATCAGACAATTATTTGATTTTTGCAAGAATTTCCAAATTGATGTGTTTTACACTGGAAACTGCTACACTAAAAATGTCCATTACGACAAGACTTACAAAGTTGACAAAAAAAAAAAAAAAAAAAAAAAAAAACATTTTTGAGCCAAATTTAGAACGTGTTAGAAAGGAGAACAATTTTTAAAAATAATAAAAAAATACTTTGTTCTTTCCTTTTTAGAATAACATAAACATTTTGAGGTTAAAACTTTTTTTATTAAGTTTGTGGCCTTTTATCACCATGCTATATTGTTCTTTCAGCGAATTATTAGAGGTACATACTATATTCCTGTATAACACAACCAGTTTTTTCTCGGGAGTTTAGCTACGTAAAACCGAGTAGATTGTTGAGACACATCACGCGAATGATATAATTTCACCTTAATAACCTGTTATAGGGAAAAAAAAAGAATTCCGAATTGTTTGAAACAAACAAATAGAGTCGAAGTTAATATTTCGCCAGTTATTTTTACATATCCTCATTTTTGTATTGCTTTTAACTTCTGAGACTAAGGTTGAGAAAAACAGTCGGCCTCTTTTGACTTTTTAATGCATATGAGGAATCTAGTGTCGGGGCTAGTTCCAGAACAAATCAATGAAAACGGGCTTGAAAGTTCAAAAGAACTGTTTCGAGTATCTAAAAGGAACCGAATTATCAATGTCGGCTATTAATCTTCACAGTCATCGTTAAAAGGTTCTAGCATGTGTTTCTAATTTTAGAATTTTCTCACGCGAGCGATTCCTTTATATTCAATAACTCTTAGCTCCAGTTATAAACAAATTCCCACTAAACTTTTGTGTTTAATTTAGTCTACAAATGAGAAGGGAAGAAAGTTTTGCTTCAGAAATGATAGACTCTATTCTTGTTACACTCGTTTTGATATGCAGGCATGCATCCTGCCAGCTATCCACACATGCATATATTTTTATCACATAAACGTTATTTTTAGTGGATACTCATATTTGAGTAGACGCTCCATTTATCTATTAAACAGTATACTTATTTATTTTCGCCTGTCGGCCTAAATATTCAAGAAATCCTATTAAAGAAAAATATGCATTTTCATCAGATTTCCCGAATATTCAGGCCGGAGGACGAAAAAAAACAAACTATTTAATAAATAAATAGAGCGTCTACTTAAATATGAGTATCCATTAACAATAACGTTTAAAGTGATAAAAACCTGTCGGAGTGAAAAATAAAAATTCATTACCGTAGAAAACATATATAATGGTTGGCCTCTCGTATCTGAGGATGCCCGTCCACTAGGGCGCTTAGCCAATCCCCGTTGCAGACGCATGCTCAGGTACATTTTGTGTTTGTTCAACATCCACAGAACTATGCTGAGCGGACTTTAGTTACAGTTTTTGGGAGAGAGAGCGTTATCTAGTATGATCAACAATCTGAACAAGGCAAACATGCCTCGGTCACGATGACTTATGACTTCGTGCTAAAGAGACCCGTCTGCCAAATTTCACTCACAAGGTATAATTTTCAGGGACATTTCAAAGGCGCCGCACGCTAGGATCGCCTCCTCCAGATTGATAATATCAAAACGTCATCTTACTGACAAATTGACCATGGTGAGGTTCAAACACAGGTCTTATGGTCAGACAGTGAACGTTCTAACCACTCGACTACGTGGCGTGTCGTGCCCTACCCTTATGTGCCCTACCCTGACCTGAGCTTACGTTACTATGATAAAGTGGGAAATTCTGTCTAATCTGTTTCATCCTCGAAAAGGACAAAACAAATTACACTTCACTTTGTCATTCAATTGCCTAAGATTATTCTCATATACAAAATCTTGTGTATCGTATTCTCCCATATTTGTATAGCATTTTATGTACGTACTCATACACGCATCGGAACACACACTCACACACACACACACACACATATATATATATATATATATAAAACGAAGGTATACAAATTGATGAATACAACTGTATTCAGGATTAATTTCAGGCAAATTCTGTTTTCACCAAAGAAGACAAAGGGGAACTAAACATGTATCATTAATTTCAAGAATGCAGAGATACCTAGAATTTATGAATTTAAGCGCAGGACTAGATTGGTGGCAGGGTTTCGTCATTTTACTTTTGAAATAGGGAGATGTAATCGCAAGTTCTATGCTAACAGTTTCTTCTATCACACTTCTCACTCGTGGAACTCTCTTCCAGATTCTTGTTTCCCAATCAACTTTGATCTTCAAAAATTTAAAGGCAATGTCAATCGTTATTTTCTGTCTTTTTCATTCCAGTTCTTTTATTGTCCTTTGTCATTAATAATAATTTTTCACATTCAGTAACCCCTAACGTCTTAGTGGCTTTATTGCCTTGATTGGGATGAAATGATTAAAAATCAATTGAAAAAAATATAAAAGTCTCGAATGAAATCTATGTGAAATTCTGCGTCGTACATTAAGATTGAAACCATGATAAGTAACTGAAGATGAGTGAAACGCATTTCTCTTGAATAAAAGTAATGTTTTTATTTACTTATCAATTAATGAATCAATTTATAAATTGAAAGTTATTAGATTGACCATTACTCTTAAAAACGAAGTTTTTTTTTTTTCAAATAGCACTAAACTGAATCCGACCAGATAAAACTGCCCATGTGATTGGTCAGTCGACTATTTTATGAAATAATGACTTGTATTGAAGTTGAATCGAGCTTCGTTGATTTGTCAAAGTTGATTTTATAAAATAAAATAAACTTTGAACAGTTAGCTACAACATTTACAATTTACATTTTCTCAACAAAATTTTTCTATGCAATTATACGTGTGTATCTTATAATTTTGCCAAAGATTTTCATTAACAAAATATTAATATTTTAAATTTATGGGTTTTAACAAAAGAAATAGTTTTTATTTTTAGAGCCTGCGGAAACGAGAAATCGTTGAAAATGTTGATAAAATATTCATAGAAAACTAAAAATATTCTAACTTATATTTTAGTCGTAGATGTGGTCATTCGCATTTCATTAAATGTTTCACTACTGGCATGTGTTGTAAAGAGTTCAGAATTTTGATGAAGCTACTGGGTTAATTAATGTGTAGTTGCTGGCTTGTCTAAACGCGGTAAAGGATGTAGCTGCAGTTAATTCTTGAGTTTTGGTGACTTTTTAGGTCGGCATTTCCCGGTCAACCCTCGGTGAACTGCGTGTTGAATAGCTTATTACTATACTTTCCTTTTATAATACCTTTTTAAAAAAATTATTTCAACTGTGATTGCTTACAATTTTTATATTACACATTTTAATCATTTCACATCAAGGAAGGTGATGAAGCTGATAAAAGAAACAGAGAAAATTTTATTGAGAAGAAAGGACAATAAAAACAGGATTCTAACAGATGTAACAGAGAGAGGTATACACCCCCCACCCACCCACATGAACGCACACACGCAAATATAACTTTTATTGACTGGAAATGGAAATGGTGTTTATATATCAAAGTACAATTTGGGTTAAGATGTGTATTTACCGATGAAAAACACGATCTCAGGGCAGGAGGCGATGTTTTAAATCTGGGTCACTAGTAAACAATGGGAATGGGCGAGATACTTGGTTTTGTTTTACAGTATTTGTTTTGACTAAAAGGCTGAATCAATGTTTAGATATCCCAAAGTATAAATTTGGTGAAGCGAGAACTCGTGATTGAGATAAAGTAAATAATTAGAGAATAGTTTTACGTGTCAAGGTGTAGTTTTTGGCACTCGTGGTAGCTGCGTGTCGGGCCGAGGGTCAATTGTGATCAGCTGATCCTTTTTCTATATTAACTCGAGATTTTGCTAATAAAGCAGAGTCGGGGAAAGAGACTGTCGTCGAGAGAGTCGGGGAAAGAGACTATCGTCGAGAGAGTCGGGGAAAGAGACTGTAGTCGAGAGACTCACGAGACTATCGTCGCAGTGAGTCGAGAGATTTGCGGGAGAATTTTGGAGGAGAGAGAGAAGACTAACCCCTGTTCTGAGAAGTCTGTATGAGACAGGACTATTAGTCATAAACCTACCCCAGGTGATTCAATACGCGTTTATCATACACAAACCCGCTCTCTGTTGGGAATTCGCTGGATGCATTTTGTCTTTTTCTTTTTCTTTTCTCATTTATGTTAAATGTTTTTATTCTCCCTGTAACCTCTGTTCTGGTGTTATCTTCTTATATAAAAGACGTCAATATTTGTTGTCTGGCTTCTGCAGATATTATTTCCTGTTTTATTTTGCCACATTCTAAACTTACTACCACCAACTCACACAGCCGTGTCCACATTCCCAGTCGACTGTGAACGTATGGACAACACCCCGCTTACTTGATCTAAAATCTAACACAGCGTGGGCAGCGAGCAGGACTTGACCAGCTGACCGGTCGAAATAATCTACGGGTACTCAGGGAGCGTACGGCCGGTAACCCCTAAGTTCGGTTCGGACCGAGTGGACACCTCAACCCAAAGAGGAAGACGCCGGAGGTTGAGGGGCTGGAGACGAAGTGGCAGACAGACAGAAGATGATAATTGACGTTTCATTTGAATTTTTGAATTTCGTAGTTGTCAGGAAAGAAAGAAGCCGAAAGAACTTTCCACGGGCAAGAAGTGCAAGAGAAGAAATTATTAGAATAGAACTTACGGCTACATCAAGCTATTTCAACAGTAAAATGATGAGACCTAGTTGCCAATCTAGTACTGCGCTTAAATTTATGAAGTCGAAGCAAAACAATTACCATGAAAATATTCATAGAAAAGGCAGAGGGAAGCTATGTTACGGTGGTGATAAAGTGATTAATGACGAGATTCCATTCTATTTTTTTTTATTTTGTCAAATATCTCGAGAAACATAAATAACTGATGTACTTCCTGTGTGCTAAATTTTGTTCTTTGTATGTCAGCACAGTATGAGAAAAATTCAATAGAATAGTCGTACCAAGAAAATAAATAAATAAGATACCAGTTCATTTCAATAAGATTGATTGGGAGTTCATTATTAAAACCTCAAAGTGAAATCAGAAGTGACCCTTTTCTATCATTCTCATTTTTGAATACACAATTCTATTAGCTTAGTGCAAAGTTTTCTAACAAAGGTTTTCTGCATAAAGCGAGGAAACGTTCTAAGTTTACTTGGCTCTTTGTTATTTCTGCTTACATGTTCTTAAAGTATTCTGGAGACGTGATAGTTTTACTTTGCTTTTGAGGAGTGTTTAATTTATTCTGCAAAAGAGCAAGGGAAGGAATTTTTTACTTCCGAAATGATAGGCCCTATTATTGTTACACCCGTTTTGATATGTAGGCATGCATCCAGCCAGCTATCCACATATGCATACATATTTGGTAGTTGAATGAAAAAATTGAAAAAATTCCGTCTAACATATTTAATACTCTAAAAGGATTTAATGAGACTAAATAATTCTCGGTATGACGATAAACTACATCCGGTAGCAAGGGCTCTGATCGGGAGATTGGAGGTTTTCAGGAACATGGAACCACCTCTTAGTTGCTGCTGTTTCCAGATTCACCCTTACAAATGGTGAAGCTCACCAAAAAAAAAAAAAAAAAAAAAAAAAATCAACTGTTGATTTTTATAGTAAGATGACCAACAATACATTTGCATAGTAAAATGACCAGCAATACATTTTTTATAAAAAAATGACCAACAATACATTTTTTAGTGATATTACCAGCAATACATTTTATGATCTACAAACTATATATTAAAAAATACCTTTTCCTCTGAAAGTATAAAATGATGTACCAAATTTTTAGATTTTGGCATTAAATAACCCATAATGGTGTTGATGTGCCGCTTTTAGTGTCTCAGCTATGGGCATAATAAACCCCTAAAAAAACACTATGAAAGTATAAAAATACTTTTTTATAGTAAAAATATCAGCAGTACACATTTATATATAAAAAATTACCAACAATACATATTTATATTAAAATTACTAACAATACGCACATACTAACAAACTGAAAAGGGCTAGAACAATCTCCTTAGAACAATTACGATAGAGTAGTGAGTTTGAATCCACTGGGTTCCCAATACTTTCGCCCTTGTGCCACCTCTAAGCCAGGATAATAAATTGTAGCGACTTCACCCAAATCCGTTTAAAATGCTACTAAACAACCAACATGAAAGAACTCTTTCATGACATTAATGAATATAATATCCTACAATTTCTTAAAGAAATCAAACTGTATTCCAAAATATAACTTCAACAAAACTACAGCATAAAACACACATATGGCCACCTCTAGTAATTATATTTGCACAAATATGTATATGCATAAAAGCTTAGTATCATCTACCATGTATTCAATTGTGAAAGCAGAATAACATATCATATTTTTATTACTTCAAAGCTGCCAAGAAAATTATATTTCACTATTAAATGACCCATAAACTGTTGATATGCCGTTAAACAGATAAATCAAACTAAAGTAGATATCCTTAGAGGAGGTCATCTTGGAGGACGAAACGCTTTATACAAGATGACTCAGTGTAAAATATCAAGTTAATACTGTTTAAATTTTATGTTTAAGTTTATTAGTTCTCGTGCGATCACCGAAGTTAAGCAACGTCGAGCCTGGTCAGTACCTAGATGGGTGGCCGCTTAGGAATACCAGGTGCTGTAAGCTTGAATGTGTGGATGATATAATAGACAATGATTCGAAATTGTTAATCGGAGCGTCTACTTCATTATATTCAATTACGTGCCAATACCCTCGAGAAAGTCATGAAACTTATTCTCCTCCCCCAGCTATAGGTTAATTACTAGGATTCGTATCAGTAAAACACTATTATCACAAAACAATTCTTTCAACCTAAAAATATTTTCTGGCTTTAAATAACCTGCAAAGTGTTGTAAAGTCGTAGAAAATGAATGAATCAATCAAAATTTTATGTTTAAGTTGGGAGAAATATGAATCCAAAATATACAAAGGCTTACCCAAACTTTTGAGTTTGGAATGGTTTGCAAAATTCAGAAAAGTAGATTTTGATCTGAGATTTGGTGAATTGGAAGAATTTTAAGGAATATGCACCACAAAAATGTAAACTTAGCGAATAACACAATTCAGACAATTTTAATCAGTCTTTTACATGCGTTAGGAAAAATTCAAAAGCTAGAAAGACGGGCTCAGTAATAATTTACTCTAAGTAAAATAGATAAATGTTT
>OZ010605.1:38345979-38383479 GCA_963932145.1 Acanthosepion lycidas
CTCGTCAGTCATGTATCGAAAGAGACATGATAGCCTAAGCCTTTATCACATAACTGACTGATTGTTCTTAAAATACTGTGTATCTATAGGTCTAGCAGCTGAAACATTTCCCTAAACGTTTTGTCGAAAAGCGCCCTGTGCTCGTCAATAGAAAAATGCTATATTTCTTCACGAAACGCAAGACCGTAATTGGCAAGAATAACACAGGAAAACATTTAGAAACTTGCTTGTTCTGTTCTATTCTAACCATTATATTCATTTGAACTTGCACTAACCGATCATTAACTTTTTTTCGATTGCTTCAAAACCCTTGATGGGAGAAACTTTCTCTAATAGAAACCAGATTCAGGAGTTCATCGAAAGCTTGTCAAAAAAATTTTGTATATATGTATTCTTCTCGGACGAAACGCATCACTTAGGTGTTTTCCATTTTGTCGGGCGTTTTTATCCAGTATTACGCTATATAATGTAAGCAGTCTATTTGTGTTTGTCGAAAATTGAAAAGAAAACCAAAACCTAAGTAAAGATACAGATTTAAACAACTTCAGATTTTTCAAATGAAACAAATATAAAAGTTTCTTTGGCAATAGAAAGATTGTGTAGGGTCAATTTTCCAAGAGAAATGTTTAATTGGCATAAAACAAATATTTTCGCTTAAATTGAGTGCCGACTTTTAGCACCGGAGTTAAAAGTAATTACTGTTCGGGCCCCTAATTATGTTGGACATGTATAAATTGATTTCTGAGATGTAAAGTAGAATATTAAGTATTATAAGTAGATTATAGGTCAATTATGTTTCCTGAGAGACAGAATTAAAATTACTTATCTAATTAGATTAAAAAATATATAGGTCTAAGTACAAAGATATATACAGATGATACATGCACTATACAGTTATTTCTCTATATATAAATCAGTCAGTTAAGTGCCATATGTGATACAAGCTTTCAAGACATAACTAACTAGGCAGAAGATTTTGCTGCCGAAGGTTGTCATTTTTTTCTGCTGTAGACTGGTTGTCAACCAAGGCTATAGAACCCAGTCTGTTCTGCTAAACCCATAGCTGGAGGTAAAAAGAAATTGATTCATAGCTTTTTCAAGGGTATTTGCGCGTAAGTGAATGTAACAGACCTGACTGGAATTCGAACTCGGCTCTCCGATTTTTCGTTCCGAGATGATACCAATTACCCCACAATGCACATCTATATAATATAAAGGATAAATCTATATAATATAAAAGGATAATTCGCAAAAATGTAAATTTTATGTATTGGTCAACTACCGTAATCAACTTCAATATCAGAAAAAATGGATGGGGAATTCGATTTTACAATTAGTTTTCGGCGTGGTGTTCTCAATCGATTCCTTTTCATTTATAACGAAGTGGGTAACGTCGTTATATTTCAAATTTACAAGCTATGTTTGTGGGATATTTTTAATTTATTTTCCCCAATTTATAAAAGTGTAAAACAAAGAAAAGGAAAGTGTTTCCGAAAAAACAAACAAAACGAATGGTAATAGGTGATATCTATTTAATAAACAATGGTGACATTTGTTTATAACACAATATTTCCTTTTCCGCTCGAAAAAAGAACTCACAATTTGCTAAGGACAAAAGAAAACACTCAGGTTAATTCGAAGTTAAAACAAGATTATGTGTACCAGAGTATTTGTGATAAGAGATTCTCAACTTCTATTAGGTTGGTTCAAAAATAATATCGTTTTCTCACATAGTAACATATGTGAGAAAACGACATTACTTTTGCACCAACCTAATAACAAACTCACATGGTGATAATGTGTAATACTTGAGATGATCATGATAAATTCGAAGTGATGATAGAAATATGATAAAATATTATTAAAATAAATATTTGTTCATTTTTTTATAAGTCATGGTATACATCGATTGTTTTATTTTTAAAACTAAGCGTTATTTTAACCAGTTTCATTTATTAGAAAGTAGTTTAAAATGGCCCTATCCTTTAAGCTAGCTCATGCGGAGGACTCTTGATTGGTCCTTCATCACAATAGCGAGGGAGAAGTAGCAACAATAAGCTACAGAAGAATTCAAAATTGATCGATGAATTTAAGTATTGAATTAAAATTTAAGTTTACCTTTTAAAAGTTCAACGATAATTCTTCTGTCGCCAATTAATTTAAAGAAATAGTTGGTGTACGTAGGCCATTACTTTCCGTACAAACAATCATTTTTATTTCATGGGTAACTTTCGCTGGATTTCGCAATTAATTTCGATTATTCCTAAATTATAAAAATTGTTATCGTACAAAAATATTCGTCGCAAAAAAATCACGTAAAAATCGTCAAAAATAATCGCAGTAATAAAAAATTGGGAATTCAAAATTTCAGGATTTGCTCATGGAATTGGCCTGATTCCAAAATGGTATGATATGTTGGGCTACGGCTTCTAGAAGTAAAGCTGAAAAAATGTAACACAGTGAGATATTGACTTTCGCATTTATTATATAAATGTCTCATTTGAAAATTTCAAACCGTAGTAAAAATATTCTTTCTTTTTTTTTAAAAAAAAATTGATATCACCCCATGCAAGACAGTAAAGCCCTATGGCACAAGAGGTTAATGGATGTGGAAGAATTAGGAACAGAAAGAAATATTAATAATGAGCGGGAAGAGGAAAGAGTAATCAGGAGGACAGTAGATAGCGATTGATATTTAGATTTTTGCAGATTAAAATTTCCTGGAAAGAATGCAACCGGAAGGAAGTTCCACAAACAAAAAGTGCGAGAAATGAAACTGTGAGCATAGAATTTACGGTTACATCTATCCAGCTCAATTGTAAATTGATGAGATTTCGCCGCCAGTCTTGTACTACGCTTAAATTCATGGAGTCTAGCTATCATATAGCGAAGCGTTCATCCGAACAATTACCATGAAATTATTTACAGAAAAGACACAGAGAGGCAAAGTGACTGAAGCCGAGTCTACAGATCAAGACCAATAATATTGCTGATTCTTCTCTGGATTTTATCAAGGACCTCAAGGTAAATAGCAAGGGTACCAGATCATATATGGCAGCAATATTCTAACCATGGACGAAAGGTAGATGAGATAGATTCTGGAAAGAAAAAACCGTCTCCCTTGACAAAGTGAAACAACATTCTTAACAGTTGACCTAGTAATGAATTCAATATAGCCTTTCCACTATATGTCAACTGAAAACGTTAGCTCGAGAAGGTGCAACGAGTCACTTTCCTGGAGGTTAGTATCGAAAAGAAAACATTAAAATTATGGGGACGTTGAGCTTCAAAGTTTTTGTATTCATTCCCTATCTATCTATCTATCTATCTATCTATCTATCTATCTATCTATCTATCTATCTATCTATTCCAGGCTCTTAATATCTATCTATCTATCTATCTATCTATCTATCTATCTATCTATCTATCTATCTATCTATCTATCTATTCCAGGCTCTTAATATCTATCTATCTATCTATCTATCTATCTATCTATCTATCTATCTATCTATCTATCTATCTATTCCAGGCTCTTAATATCTATCTATCTATCTATCTATCTATCTATCTATCTATCTATCTATCTATCTATCTATCTATCTATCTATCTATTCCAGTCTCTTAATATCTATCTATCTATCTATCTATCTATCTATCTATCTATCTATTCCAGGCTCTTAATATCTATCTATCTATCTATCTATCTATCTATCTATCTATCTATCTATCTATCTATCTATCTATCTATTCCAGGCTCTTAATATCTATCTATCTCTCTCTCTCTCTCTCTATCTATCTATCTATCTATCTATCTATCTATCTATCTATCTATCTATCTATCTATTCCAGGCTCTTAATATCTATCTATCTATCTATCTATCTATCTATCTATCTATCTATCTATCTATCTATCTATCTATCTATTCCAGGCTCTATCTATCTATCTATCTATCTATCTATCTATCTATCTATCTATCTATCTATCTATCTATCAGGTTGTCATAAGTTATGTCTGTTTTGAAAAACAATTCTAATGACAAATGTATCATCCGAACTAACTGTCTCTTATAGTATGTGATGAAAAATGGGTTACATACGGTAGTGTCCAACGCAAAACGATAAGTTGCCTCAAATGATCCCCAAATCTGTGCTCCAAAGAAGAAAGGTAATGTTGTACGTGTGGTGGAGTCCTAAGATACAATGAAACACTAAACACTTTATACATCTAGCAGCTGAAGCATGTCCCTAAACATTTTGACGAAAAACACCATGCGTGCGTCAGTAGAAAAATATTATATTTCTCCACAATCCCGCCAAACCGCAAACGGTAAGAATAACACAAGAAGACAGTTTGACACTTGCTTGTTTTGTTCTATTCTACCAATATTCTGGTCAATAATAATTATTACAATTGCATACATATTCACATACTACATTTTACAATTATTACGGACAGATGAGCGCTTTAGCGTGGAATTAACGGATTAGTCTGTAGTAGTGAGTTAAGTCCTAACTGGAGGTGCCATATTTATGGCCTTGTACAAAGTTTAGTAAATAATAATTATTATGGGGCTAAGGTAGCATTTCTTTTCACAGAAATCATATATGTAACGTATTTTCTTATTTCATTTAATAAAACGAAAAAAAGTCTTCCGAGAGAAAAATATACGGAATAGATCATCTAATCCATCAATTCATATTTATTTATCAAAATAGGGCACCACCTGAAAATTACTGAATCGCTTTTGGTAATTCTGTTGAATATTGAAATAAACCACGTTATTCATAGAAATAAAAATAACACAAATTATATACAATTTCCAATATTTTCAAGAAAATCTTTCACATTTTCAAAATTTTCATACTTTCCCGCCTTTCAAATACGTCACTTGTAATGATTAAACTTTTTGATGATATGAAATATCACTTTATCGCTAACCAAAAAATAAAAATAAAAAAATAAAACGTTATTCTCAAATTCATGACGGAAATAAAATCTGAAATCTATGGATGCATTGTAAGTTTATTTCAATAACATTTGAGGAACATCACTTTGATCTCTTGTATCATTGTTTTGAGAAGCTTGTTTCGAGAAAAATGTGTTACAAGGCATCGTACTTTATTGATTTTTATGGCTTGCTTATAAAACTTCTGTTCTAGACTTATTGATCTTATTCGAGACTTATTCATCTTTCATCTCTCAGTTCATAGCTTATCAACAATGGAACCGCTATTTAAGTTTTAATATTCAGTATCTTTATTTATATACAGTCTTTTTATAGCCGAAATTTTCTTTTGTCTTTTAATTCATAGTTCAGAAAAGAAATACAATCGAACTTTTTCTCAGTCGACGTCAATCAGTGAAGACATGGGCTAGCTAATTGGACATTTTAAATCGAGAATGAGAATAAGAAAATCATTTACAAATTAATAAATTATTTAACTTTTGAATAAACTTGTTTTGCCTTGTATTTTTTCTAATATTTATTAGTGTTTGGAAAGTAATTAAATTTTACCAGAAAGAATATAAAAACAAATGTAATCTTGATTTATATTGTATATTATCAAATATAATCCAACTTCATTTTCAATATCTGTAGAGAAGGCAAATTTTCGATTCTACGTTTAAAGAAATTTGTTTATTTCCCTCGAAATGTTGGAAAGACTGTAAGATTTTTATACTATTCACATTGTTCAGAATGTTCTCATCGTTACTGTCATATTCACAGTGTTTCGGCCGTTGTACACTCCAGCCTTATTCAGGTGATATACGCTGGAATTTTGAATCGACCCCTTTATTTAGTCTACTGGAGTAGATTGTTCTCGTTCCACATGTCATGCCTTTTCTGGATATCTCAGTTTCATTTATTTACCTTTAGTAACTCTTCAAATTTTTGTTCACCTCTGCTGTGGCCAGGTATTGAACTTACAACTTTTTGAGTCAAGTCACTAGACTACTTCAACCAAGGCTTTTATGCACAGTCCGAACAATGTAGATAGTATAAATAGTTACAATACCTCATCTCAGAAATATAGAAAGACTGTAAAACATAACATTATTTTTGTTTCTGCACTTTCGGCTACTTATGAAATGTTCTAGTGATCAAAACAAATGAAAATCTGGTGAGTATGGCAGATGTAGAAGAACCACCCATCCTAACGATCTCATTTTTTGTGGGGGGATTATTTTGCGGAGTGTACTCTTCCATTGTCAGTCATGTTAAAGAATAACATCTTTTCTGCTTGACAAAGCTGGAAACTGTTTTACGTAATGCTTCGTTTGCCTAATCAGGTTGCTGGCAATAAACGTCTGCAATAATGGTCCTTCCATGTTCTATACGTCCATTAAGGAAGACACCTTTCATATTCCATCAGATACAGAACAAAGTATTTTGTAGATGGAGTCCTACGTTTAGCATTGGAACTGGTTTCTAACCAATATCCTTTTTGTTTTCTGTTGTCATGCAAAACCCACATTTCATAATTTGTAACAATGCGATGCCTAAATAAACAGTTGACATTACTGGTTAAAAGATTGCTGCAGATTGTAAAACGTTGCCCTTGGTTGTCAAGCAAAAGCTCATGAGGAACCGAACTACTCCTTTTGCAGATTTTCCCAATTAAACTCTGAAGCACACTCAATAGAAGAGATTCATGGATGAAGTTATATTAAAGTTTAGATTTATTAACACCAGCACTTTATGTGCAATAATATATATATATATATATATATATATATATATATATATATATATATATATCAGTGAACATTGAAGTCAACACCAAGCGGTGTCAGTCTGTCTCATGCTTAAGCACAAGTGTCAAGCATGAAACAGACTGTCACCGCTGGGTGTTGACTTCAATGTCGACTTTTAAATTTATATACGCCCTATCTCTGATATTGAGCGCTTTGGCTCACAAATATAGTATACTTTAAAACTATATTTTTCTTTTTCTTCATATATATATATATATACATATATATATATATATATATATATATATATATATATATATATATATATATATATATATATATATACGGAACTAATACTGATTAGGTGAGTAATCTTCAGCATAAACCAACCAAGCGGTTTAAAAATTTTGGAAAAACGCGTTTTTGCAAGAAATGCAAGGTGGCCCAAACCTTTTGTCTGTAGTGTAGTACTACACATTATTTTGTATGCATCAATTGCATTCATAAAAAGTGAATAATTTAAAAAATTCAAACATTATTCACTCACAGCCAAAACTACATAAGGCAGTGACATTTCCATTTTTTATGAATTTGTGGAAATGAACCTATCAATGTTATTCGATGACGTTTCTGATTACTTAATAACAATTCACTGTGCCAGACCTCTATGCCTAATAATAATAATAATAATAATAATAATAATAATATTAATAAATAAATAAATAAATGATGCTATGACAGACCTTCAAATATAAATATTTATGGATATTTATACAATATAGATATCGGAGATAGACGATGACTAAATTTTCCGCCAAAAGATTTTAATATAAATTTTGATTTAATTATATAGTTTTTCCTAGTTGGAATCTTAAATTACCAATAAGACATTATGATTTGGTACAAAATCACAGTATAGGGTACCTGAAATAGTCAGTATAGGATACCTCAAATAGCCACAGTATAAGTTACCTGAAATGGTCACAGTATAGCGTACTTCAAATAGTCAGAGTATAGTGTACCTATAACTGTCAAATAGTCGCAGTATAGGCTACCTAAAATAGTCAAAGTATAAGCTACCTAGTATGATAAAACAAGCTACACAAGTAACCTGATCTGCTAGACGCGCTCGCTAACCAGCATACTACTTAAATCAACCATACAAAAAGATATTTATATTTTTTTTATATGCAATGTCTTTGGGTTGCGTTCATCACCGAATTTATTTTGCAAACTTTTCCATTATTGCTAAATTACTTATCATTCTTCACTGTCCTCATGCAACTAGAATAAACCATGATAAATCGGAAATCGAAATTTGGTTTATATTTTTTGATCTTTATCTTTCGCCTCCACGCCATTGGAGTAATTGACTCAAACGAGAGAAAAGCCTCATGGGTTATTTTCTCTTTATTATCTCCCTTTTTTATCATGACTTGCCATTCTTCTGGATTTAATTCAATGAATTCATGGAATGACAACTGTTTTATAAAGTAAACTTTAAATAAACAATAGACAATAGAGATTAACAGATATTAATAATAGCCAGTTATAGAATTATGATTATTTTCTTTGTGGTTGGGAATTAGCCGCGATATATGATTTGCTGTGTAGCTCAGTGGCCGAGCGTTGCATTGCAGGGTGAGGTTTCCGATTTTCTATTTTATTTGAAGAAAGAATACATGTTTATTTTCTAATGCATCAAAACCAGAATGAAAACTACGGACAATTTTTAGCTTATTTCTTATTTTATTCTCGATATTTGGAAACGCTCTCAGCCGGAGACCGTCTGAGTGGTTCGTATTAACCCGACCCGAAAGTATTTCTAATTGGGCTCCACCCGCTTTCACAAAATATGTCACCATATCGCGCACATTATGCTGTATTTACCTGGTATGCTTTTATCAGACTGGATATAGTCATGGGTATATTGGGTCGAGGGAGATGAAGTCGGGAAACATGGTGACAGTTGTGCCATTGGTTAACGTAGTACCGTTTCGCAGTGTCTAACAAAAAGGCTTAAGAAACTGGAAATCAAAGGGAGTGTCGAGATCATGCCTACGACAGCATTGCTGATAAAAGCAAAGATACTAAGGAGTATTGGATTTTTGATGAGACTTGCTGTCACTTAATATTCAATATAATCCTCCCGCTATTGTTTGTAAAATATATCACTGAATTTTCAACCAGGAAACTATTATAACTACTACTACTTCTGCTTTTCTAATTTTTCTACTATTCTTATAAAGGTGATTGTGACAATATTTAGACTTAAGGAAATTTACAATTAATATTTAGATATTCGTTTGGCCACTTGGTTTATAACACTATCTTGTTTCTACATTTTGAGAAATGAAATAATTCACTAATGAGAAATTGATTCATATTAAAATTTCAAGTCCCGGTTTTAATTTTATTAATGAAAATCGACTTTGTTTTTGTGGTTCAGCATCTCTTCATCTTATCACATTTCCAGTCATCGTATCCAGCGAACAATAAACGCTTCTATATATAAAGCCAACCCACACGTTGAACATTGCCATGGCCAACTAGTCGGTCATTTCAAGAGGCCTTTGGTTGTTAGCCCCAGAATTAGTCGAATCAGCGAGAGACACACAATTCGTGAGTTTGTTGTCAGGGATGGATTCAAGTGTGCAGAGGTCGAAGCTGTGAGGTGAGGTTTTCCAGGCCAACGATTCAAACCATTTAATAATGAGAATGGCCGATTTCGAGTGGCGATAGTTTTTCTTCAAGAACATGGTTAATAATTCGCATCAGTTAATAAGGTCTGTGCCTTTGCAATCATAGCCTGCCAGCTGCGATCATACACTTAGATTCGAATAAAGATGAAGATTATCAATGTCAAGTTAATTAGCGTCCAAATCTTCACCTGTTCCCCAATTATTAAAAGGAAGGCATTTTCACCATTATATATATTAGCATGGAGTAAAAAAACCTGTAGCACGTATAATAAATACATCAGATTCTGGAATTTAATTCGATTTTAAAAATGCCTTTCACAGTATATTTGACTTTCTACGCATTGACACCATTTGACACACATTTCTACAGTGATATATAATACTGACAACAGTGAAATATAATTTTAAAATAAGAGGTGTTAATATGTCATCGAATGTGCAGGTAGTGTAATGGATATCAGCGCTGAAAGTGAAATCTACGAAAAGTGTTCAAATTTCGGACTAGTCTGTTTTATTCACTTTCGCACAAATACGTTTGACAAAAACACAAATTCGGCTTTTCTATCTCGAGCTATGCGTTAAATAGTAGGGTAGACTGGTTTGCTAGTCTTAGTTAGCAATCAGTCTAAGAGTAGAAAAACTCCGAATTTCTAACCGTAGAGAAGACAAAAGGAAAGTTACGTTTCCTATGAGTGCATGGACATTCAGAGAAAATAAAGAAAAGGAAACTGTGGAGAGTCATGATCACATACGTCATAAACCGACATGGCATTAAAAAATATTCCCGTCATGGAATTTTGTTAGTAGAAAAAAAAAACCAGTTCAAATGTTACAAAATTAATGAAGTATTCTGATATTTTAAAAAATTAGAACTTTTGCGACTTATAATTTACTGATGATCTTAAAAGCTCGATCTAGAAATATTTGTAACAATTCATTCTCTTAAAGGCTTCAAAATTTTCGACCACCTCCATATTCAACATGGCTTCCGTATTTGGCACCACTCTGGTATTTCGCTTTGTCATATGACAGTTATCATCCAATCGGTGAAAACTTGCCATTCAACCTTACTTAATTGAAAAGGCGACGCATTTGTTTGTTCATTTTTTTTCCTTACAGCACAATTTGCTGACATGCTGAAATATTCGTTGGATACCGTGAAGAATATTTTCCAGAGTTTTTGCTGTTGTAGGTGATTGATATGCTGCTCTAAAAAAGAATTATATTCCAAGCTGCTGATTAATTTAAAGAGACTTTAAATAAAATTATGCAAACTGGAATATTGAAAACGAGAATTATTGTATAAAGTTGTCAATTTTTGGCAAATGAACCAAAATTAATTTAAAACCAGAACGTTGTTTTATTTTTCTCACATATCTGATCGAATTATTAAAATTCTATTAACAATGACATTAAAATTTTGATAATTAATCCAGTTATTAGAATAACTGGAATAATTAACATAATTAATTGATTAATTAATTAATAGAACCATAATAATAGTATAATAATAATAATCAATTTTCAGTCAGTTATGTTTTTTTCATTTAAAATTAATTAGTCTTTTTAATGAACAGTAAATGAAACTATCACCTGAAAGGATGATGTCGACTTTGACGCTAGAGAGTCGTAGATATTTTGATAAAATTTTCAGTCATCGGCCATCTTATGCCCGAATAACACTTGTACTAATGCATCGTGTATATCTGAACGTTTGATGCTTATATATACATGGTTTAATGTGCTGAACTGGTCCAGTATAAGCGGGTAAGCAGGTATCATGTCACAGAAACACACATGCTAGAGCCATTTGAGTGAGATGACCTCACTCAAATGGCTCTAGCATGTGTGCCTTCATGGATTAGTTATTTTGGAGAATGTCTGTGAATTTAACATACATCAGTGGTGCTTTGATTTTGGTGCAGCAGTAATCAAATGAACATTCCAATACCTGTAGACCAGATTCTGGACGGTTCCATAGTAATATTCTCACCAAGATCAACGTAACAGTCTATCACTATTGCCGTTAGGCTGTAATGACAGACTTGCACGGCATCCACATCACAGATTATAGTAAATGCCACCTCAAGGGGTTTCAATACAGTCTGATGTGAATCGTTTATTTGCAGCAGGATTATGTAGTAGGACACATACTTATGACACTATACCTCCCTACACATATCCTGTAGTGTTGTAAGATGGATACTCAAGAAATCTTTGTCATTATTCTGTGGGCAATGTATACTTGGGGAGCGACATCTTCTAGAGCGAATTCACCCTCGAGATACAGGCCCAAACTCTGACATGATCCTGTGGAGTACCATAAGCTCTAGCTAGCTTTTTCCAGCTTGTTCGGCATCCTGTACAATCCATTCCGCTGCCTTTCTTGCTGCAAGAAGGCGATGTACTGATGCAGCAGAATAATGTCCGCCCACTTGATAACTCCCTTATATTCTGCAAGGTATTCGATAAATTTCCTGGCCGGCACGATCACCAGACTTGTACTACATGTATGGGGTATGATGCGAAGATGACTGACTCGTTCAGTTAGCCCATTTATTACTCTTGCTGTATTGCATCAACAGGTAGAAGAGAAGTGAAAATGCAAAAGTATAGGTCAGTATTAAAACCCAAAGTGGATATACACTGTATTAATAGGGTGCTCGAGTACTATTGATACATCCCTTATTTTGAAAGCTGTTCACTTATTGATTTGTACATGTGATCAGTTATTGTAAATCAGATATATTACAGTTTATTCATGAATAAAGTGAAACTCAGTCTTAAGGTTGTAATTTTATTTTCGCAAATGTATATATGTGCTTACAGAAGCTTGCATATTTGTTTGAATTGACAGGAGTTAAATCTTGCCTCTAATTATATTCGTGAATATGAAAGATATAAAACTAGTTCTCTGTTATAGAGAGGTCGCATCCATTTGGACCTGACTTCTTATGCAGTGCTATGAAAATGCGTCTATTAAGGCCTTCCAGTATGTATCCATTATTGGATATTTCATAATCTTATCAATGTTGAAATTGACTACGGCTGTTGGCATCTATATTACAATCTCATCTGCTCATGTCGCTTAATTTCTGCTCATCTTGGTCAATGCTGATTTCATTTAATAATTTGAAATAGCAAAATATTTCTCAGAATTGTCACATCGAGAATAAGTACTGCTAACCGTATATATTGCAACAAAGGGGCAATACTGCTTCTTGTTATAGAAAGCGGGCTACTTTGATCGTTGTATATACAGGGTATTTCAAAAAGAATACGCCAAAATCATCACGTGATGTGTCAAAAACGAAAAAAATTACAAACCTCAAGCATGAACACATGTGTTGTATATACATTCAAGTTTCATTTCATGTTTTATAAGTGCTCAATGTGGCCACCACCGGCAGCGCGGACAACATCAACCCGATATGAGAATTCCTCCCAAATGCGCCTCTGCATGTCACGGTCCACCGTGTTGATTGCAGCTGTTATTCGATCTTTCAAGTCATCGATACTTGCTGGAAGTGCTGGAAAATAAACTTGGTCTTTAACATAACCCCACAAGAAAAAGTCACACACAGTGAGGTCCGGGGATCTGGCAGGCCAAGCACAGAGAGCAAGTTCTTTAGCACCTTTCCTCTGTTGAATATTTGTAAAATTCGTGTTAACTAATACAATCAAATATGTCAAGTCTATGGCAGAATCCAAAGATACTTTGATCCATGGTAGAATACAAATATACTTTGATCCATGGCAGAATCCAAAGATACTTTGATCCATGGCACAATGCAAATATACTTTGATCCATGGCACAATGCAAATATACTTTGATCCCTGGCAAAATGCAAAAATACTTTGATCCATTGCAGAATCCAAAGATACTTTGGTCATTGACAGAACCCAATGTTACTTTGATCATTGGCAGAATCCAAAGATACTTTGATCTTTGACAGAATCCAATGATACTTTGATCCGATGCAGAATTCACAGATACATTTATCCTATGCAGAATCTAAAGATACATTGATGTTATGCAGAATCAATGGTTATTTAAATCCCTGGCAGAATTCACAGATACGTTGATCCTATGTAGTATTCATAGGAATTCACAGATTCTTTGCTCTTTGCCAGAATCCAGATACTTTGATTGTAGGCAAAAGTGCTGATCAATGCGTAAATAAACTTTTACTGGTAATATATAAATATTAAATTTCTAAATCAGGAAAACAGATCATTTTTGCATTTTCTTCTCTCTTGCAGACAATGCGCTAATTATAAGAATCATTTAACCCCAACAAGAATAAACAAGAAATAATCTTCCAGCTGATTGAAACAAATGAAAAATTGAAATATAAGAAAACAGTTAAAGCAAGAATTCTAAAACAAATGAGAATTCTGAAACATGACTTCAGTATTCCATGAATCTTTAAATCTTAAATCTCACTTAGCCGTCTTACTAATGCTGGCTCATCAATACATGAAGATTCATGCACAGTAGACATTTTATGATACTGTATTTGATTATTCTCCTATTAATCATTTATTGTATAATTCTCATTTTTTACAAGTGTCGATTTAAAAAAAACATGTCACTGAGGTACTGGATTTCCAAAATTTGTTCCCATGCTTTCAGATAATTTTCATCCTTTACAAAACTTTTAAAATTATTATTACTGTCATTGATATTTTGGATATAGTTGAAGATTATGTGACAGGAAATTTCTTGAGATGTTCACAGACAATCTTTCATTGAATCTTCCAATTTCTCAAATACATTCAATCTTATTTTTTTAAAAATCCGCCTATTATTATAGCTACGATTTCAAGCTTCGTATCCCATAACCTAAAGCCAGGTTCTGATATTGTCTCCAAGTTCCAAGTTTTTCCTCTCCACTCTTTATTTGCTGACAGACACATGTAAAATCTGATAAAGTTTGTTTTGTTCACAGATTGTCTTCTTGCTTAAATCAGTCTTGATGTCACAAGTCGAAGAATCTTATTACTTTTATTTTCCAAGACAACGACGTGTTTCAATATCTGTTAGTCGAATCAAAAACTCTGACCATTACTATTCCTACTCGGTCATGTCTTTTTTATATTCTTTTTTTGAGACAACTTTTTAAGTTTCTTCATGATGTGATATACAATCTCAGTTCTTTCTTAACAAAAGTGACATTATCTGTTTTATTTTACTTATTTTTCTTTCTTATAATTGGTTATGATGTTTTTGCTTCTGGACCGTAACGATAAAAGATTTACGTATTTCTTTGTAGGTGCCCTATGCCTAACTATATCTGTGACTTTTTGTCTACAATAGTTTCTGCCACCGTTTGAAATTCTCGATGGAATTTTCTCGCTCTTCCTATGTTGGTCATGCTCATATATCCCTTTCTATTGCTGTCAGATTGTTTCTTTCTTTTGTTTTACGGACTTGAAAATTTCATCATCTCTATTTTCAATACAGTTTTTGACACTGGTGAGTCCTGTTTTCACTTCTTTTCTGTTTCCATGTAACCTCTCTTTATTATCTTTGAGGCGAATAGCTTTTCCGCACCGTGAGCAGTTTCTTGATCCGTGAGTCCATTGATTTCTTCCCTTTTCTATCCACTGCTTTCATTCTGAAAGTTGCAGTTGCTGCGTGGCAAGCTAAACAAATTTTGATTTAAAATTTATATTTTCAAGAGTGTCAAAAATTTGATAAAAAACAAAGAAACTTTGCTTTAAAATTTATAATTTCTTGGGATGAATTAATATTTTGTTGTGACCAAGTAAATGGTTAAGTAATAACAAAACAAGAGGTTGTAGATAAATAGTGTATTGAACAGTAAATACAACAGAAAAATGTTACACAACTTGGGAGTGTGTGTCGGTTGACCAGCGTTCAGTCTATATCACTTCCCCCACCCCGAGGCTTACTTTCCTACTAATTTTACAGTAAGCGGAAGAGTCCACAATAGACTCATTAGAGGGAGGACTCCACAACATATTTGCGATAAATAACTTTACATTATTTGGAGTGAATTAGCAGAAAAGATCCGAGTTTGCTTATGCCTTAAAATTGGTTGTATTAAAATTAATTATAAGATTCAAACAAAAAATTAATCTTCAATTCTATGCTGTCTTAAACAATTAACATTGGGGAATTTAGAAGTTTTTGAATCGGGATCAAACTGCATTTAGATTTTTATACCATTCAGTTTAACGTTTCCACTGATAGACGGATAAAATACTGTCCAAAAAGCGGTTTAAAAGAATCGAAAACCTTTTATACCATATTCACAAATACATGCATGCAAATTCAAAACGTATCGGAACATGGTAATTATCAGAACACAGAATACCGAATTACAGGCGTAAAATTATATTTTTGTTTAACTTTTAAAAAGCAAATTCATTCTGCGCAAATTCATACTTTGACTAGTGTTAACTTTTACGTAAATTACACGTTTAATAAGATGGTCTTTTTTGAAACTAGACATAAAGTTCAAGTAACCACTATACGAAGGACGAAGAAAAAAATATTATTTAAACGAATATAGCTGGATTAATGAACAGGATTCAAACAGATAACGTAATTCTATAAAATGTCTCCTTCATTCGAATTTAAAAGCAAACCGTTTTTAAATTATAAAATAAATATATTATCTGCTTTCCTATGTCTCTAAGATTATTATACTTTTCATATCTTTTTTAGCTTCATATACAAGAAAGCATAAAAATTACTTTACCAAATATCTCAAAAACTTAAAATAATGCTATCACTATTTCATTTCCTGGAGTTTATTTTTTCTTTTGATGGGTTTATATTCAAGAGCTGTCGCCCATTATACATATTTAATGCTTTTCACTGTTTGGTGCCTACAAATTAAAAAAAAAACTAAATCGATAAAACTGTGACGTTTTAAGAAAAATATTTTATAATTTTAACATTTGATTAACATTCTTTCATTTTTGACAGCTTTACTTGTGCAGTAGTTAGTGAGTTTGTCGCAAAACTACTGAAGATAAGATCAATAAGATTCATTTTTGTAAGTGTTAAAGCTTTTACGAAGTATTTTCAGAAGTGATCCAGCCACTAATATGAACTAAAATTAAACTAACAAGGGCAATGGTGTCTTAGTCCGCTTAAAAATACTTACTTTGATGTCTTACACACTAACCACTTACTTTCTACTTTTCAAAAAACTCCGAAAATTTATCTTGAGAGATCACCGAGAGCTGCCGCGACGTGTTCTCCGTAATCTTGTCCTTAGTCTGAAATTTCCTTTTTTAAACATCGATTTAAGCTTTGCGAAAAGCTAGTAATTGATAATTGCTGATTTTCTTTGATTGCTTCCTGCACGCATTCAATATTATTGCCATTCCTATCGTTGAAATCATTCGAGAAGGCGGCTTGCATTCAACTGATTCGCCGTAAAGTTTGACGCTTTTGTAACAAAATGATAGAATAATGACTGAAATTGTTCTTAATCATTTGAATAACTCCACTGACTCGTGTCCATGGTTCAAGTAAAACATAATGCCTATTTGCTGTCAAACCGACGGACACACAAAAAACAAGACCACTTAATGACATCTCACTATTTCACGAGATGTCGGAAATTCACGGATGCATTTTTATACATAGTAAATTTTTTTTCTGATTGGTTGTCGAGTCGCATGAAAACCGCTTAAATGGCTCACAAGGTATTCAATAAATATGGCTGGATACTTTCCTGACAGGCTTTGTACTTTTGGTTAGTAAAGTAACTATTTTTAGGAGAAGATTAAGAAAAACTATAGGAATCAGCTGTTGGCGACCTCTAAAGAGAACGTTTCAGAGTTTGTGCTTTGAAAAGTAAAAAGTATTATGGTAAAACTTCTAACGAAAATTATATTAACTAGTTCCTCTCCGTTCCAAGTCATCTCCTCACAACCGAATTTGGCTTTTGTTCAGTTAAGGGATATTATGGCCAGGAGATTGCATACGTCTCTCGGAGAAATTTGTACACCTGCGATGTTGATCTCAGATTACCATATAAATAGAGACTTCTTCTCGTCCACTAGAGATCATCGTCCAAGCTCTAACTCCACAGTCTGCATAGCCACTATGTAGGCCCACAAAGTCGTACATATCTGTCGAAGACATCTGAAGTCATATGGGGAATACAAGGAGCAAATGAGAATCACAATCTATTTAATCTCTTCTTATATAACGATCTGAACATATACAAGCACAGATGTGAATCGATGAACACTTAAGTGTCCTTATACCACATTACAAACGTATCTATTAAGAGAAAACAGAGTTCCTGGTTTCTTTCCAGACGCTATTGTACTGATGTTGAAGGCAGCAAAGGGATGTTTTTAGATATAGAGTTTGTAGATCATAAAATATATTGTTGGTAATTTTACTATAAAAATTTCTTTTATATTTTTCTAGTGTTGCAGTGATTGTCATTTTGCTATAAAATTGTATTATTGATTATTTTATTATAAAAATATACTGTTGATTTTTGATTGGTGATTCCCTATTTACCCATAGCTGGGATCCTAACAAATGCTACTACCCCGGGTCAGGGTGAACCTGGGAACAACAGCAAATAAAAGGTGTTTCCGCATTCCTCAGAACCTCCAATCTCCCGTTAAGAAGTCTTGCTATCGGATGCAGTTTATCGTCATACCCCAAGACGATTCATATTTGAGATAAGGATGATCTTGAAAAAAAAAATAGAAAAAAAAAACAAAAGAAAGAAAAACAACATTTTTGCCTATTGTTGCAAGAAATAGCACTCAAGATAAACCTTTTCAAAAAAAGAAGACTGTGATCAGGAATTGGTATGAAAGCAGTGATATCGCATAATCTGAATCTATCATAAAGAATCAAGACATGAAATTAGTAAATACTAAACACTTTAAATACATCGATGTATGGATATATTATAAATAATTTAGTATAGGAGTTAAGGAACATAGAATAAGCTGTGCTAGTGGTAGTTTCGCACAACACATTGCTACTTGTTCGTTAATATTAAATGTCTGGATCATATGTAAACAGATCTTAACAGCATTAACGCTGACAACAATAAATTTGATTATTCTCATCATTAGTAGTTTTGCAGCAACCTCACTAACCACTGCACAAGGACAGCATACTTGCCATAGAATTAGTCAATAATGTTATTAAAAGTAAATTCGATCCCCATAGTATTTTCCTTATTTTGATCTTTTGGCTGTTTACGTTTTTTTTATATATATAATGTTTATTAGCCTCTGCTTGCTGTGTGTCAAGTTTGAAGAATAAATGTTAGTGTTGCTCCATAAGATTCTGTTGTTTTCTCTCCGCTTCCTAAGAGAGTCAGAATTTTCTGGCCTACCTAATATATCGTTTATTTTTTTAATACATTTTCAAAAACATTTTTGTATTTTTCTCGAAATATATATTCTGATATATATATATATATATATATATATATATATATATATATATATATGTATATGTATATATATATATATATATATATATATATATATATATATATATATGTATGTATATATTTATACATGTTTTATTAATATAGGAAAGTGTTGTCTATTTATTTTATGTAAATTCTTTTCATAACGTCTTATAAGCTTAATAACATTATCATTAAACGAAGAAAGAAAATCACAATATTGATACATATTTTTTAATCCAATCTAAGATTTCTATTGGTTTATACCAACGGCTTCCCATACTTAATACTTCTCAAATTCACTCTCGCTTGGTAATGTGTGGCTACGGTACGATTTTCGCTTCCAGCGTCTTATATGCACGTGTTTATCGTTGCTTGGAAATCATCCATGTAAACAGAAATATAATATCACCACTTTCTTGTCCGTGTATTGGATAATATATTGTACAGTAATTGTCATCTTTGATAATGGCTTATGTAAGTCGAAAGCTTAGATTGGATTAAAAATTATGGATCAATATTGTGATTTTCTTTCTTCGTTTAATGATAATATTATTAAGCATATCAGACGTTATGAAAATAATTTACATAAAATAAATAGACAATACTTGTCTATATCATTTAATGAAACATGTATGATTGAAAAAAATGCTGCCTAAATACACACACACACTATATATATATATATATATATATATATATATATATATATTCCCATCCGTGTAGATGCTTATTGGCTCACTTTTCCATGAGAAACACTTTAGATGATACCATCTATTCTCTATTGTTTGAGTACGAAAATAAATGGACATTTTCTGAAAGATATTTTTCCTGGTTTTAGGATATCTCCAAATAGATCCATTAGAACAACTTTTGAATAACATGGTCATATTGCAGCAACAACCTTTGCAAATTTTCTGTTCTGCAGTTAAAGTTCTAGCAATTTTTCTTTCATTTTTGCGCATACGAATTATAGCCCAGATGCTAGATTTTTACTCTTGCGTTTTGGTGGCTTTATTGCCTTGCTTAGGGTGAAATGATTAAAACAAATTGTCAATTCCTTCACCTGTTCATCTTTACATCCCATTATTACTTCTTGTATATTTCCTTTCTCTTCTTTCTATCCTTCATTTCCTTGTCTTTCTTTATTAGATTTCCTTGAACCTGTTCTTGGTATTAAAGAGTAGAAGCCACAAGAATACATAATCAGTTGCGTTAATTTCTTGTACAAAATAATTATTTCCAAACCATATCCACTGATCAGAAACTGATTTGAAATTTCATCATATAAGGAAGACATATTACAGCTGGTATCAATTATTTTTAATAAAACCTGACTGGTTCGTATTGAGTTAACGCTTATGATGAATTCATTTGTTGTTGAATTAGATTGAATGCGTCTAGTTATATAAACACCGATAAGGTTAGAAGCTTTCCTAGCTGCAAAGTGACAATCTCAGAGAAAAATCCTCCCACCTAAACATTGAATCGAGTCAAATGATTTCAGTGTAATAATGAGCTTGTGGTTAAAAGAACATCCACACACTAATATATGTCTTGCTCAGCTGATTTTCAGTTTCTTCTGCTTTTTCTCTTTTCCTCCGCTGTGATTACTTAGGCCGTCCAAAACAGAACTATTTCGGAGGCATTGTAGTAAGGGTGTTGCAATATTTGCAATAATATTTAACATTTGCAATAGTCAGGTGGCAGAATAGACATTTGAAAGATATAGAGCTGTTTAGGTTAAATGACTTTATCAAGAATTGAAATAAATTGTAAAGTTGCATATTAATGAAAGTGTAGTTATTGTATAGGATCAAGTTATGCCTCCTTAGTTCAAAAAGAGACAAAATTTATGGAAAAACTACACTCGGATTCATATTATATAAGATTGAAACAATAGATATTGTGAAGGTAACTGAACTAAATTTGCTGTCTCAATCAAATGTTTGGAGGCAAAAATTAAATAAATGTAAAAAACGGCATGGTTTAAATTTCATTTAAATCCATAGAAACAGTTTTTTGATTCGAGGATTTGTGCACCCCTGGAACCTCCTTTTTAAAATAAGTGAGATATATATTGTCTATGTCATCTCAGATCATTTACCAGAGTTTAAATTTCATTTAAATCTAAGGAAAAAAACCTTCTTTGATCAAAATAATATATACTTATACATAGCATATTACATCCACTCTCATGCCGGAAATCTATATCCCAAATTTCATAAAATTCTATCCAGTATCAGTGTATATTTCTGAGATGAGGTATTATGTACACTATTTACATTATTCGGACTATTGCCCTCATCTTTGATATTTATTACAACGTTTCGGCTGTTGTACGCCCTGGCCTTCTTCCAGCCACCTGAAGAAGGCCGGAGCGTACAACGGCCGAAACGTTGTAATAAATATGGCGACAAAGATGGGGAAAATTAATCTGAATAATGTAAATCTATCCAGTAGTTTTTGAATCTATGAGTACATTTACTTTAAAGTGGGAGGCTCTGCCCTCTTTGCTCCCCTCAAAAATAAATCAAACAGAGTTCATTACACTCGCTTTTATGTCTACTATGTTTAATGAAGATCGGTGAAGTAGTTTTTCTTCCTATAAATGTACAGTCAGACATATAAACAGTCAGACATATAAACAGACAGACAAACATCCACACAGATGTTCATATTTATTTATATCGATATACAGGGTGCAATGGGTAAATCTTTGCTACTTTACATTTTTAATTTCGCGCATGTGCGTTGTTTGTTTTTGATTTTGTCGACTGCACAGTATAGGAGGATCAGTTGGACACCGTCAGTGAGAAAAAGAGCACCATGACGCAATTCACTCAGCCAGAAATTTCGAAATGGCATGATGTACTGCTTGACATTCGTACCAATGCGAATATTTCAAAATGTTTGGGTATCAAACTGAGGAAAATACAGAGGATTCGGAGAAAGTTGGATTAGTCTAATGATGATTATAAAGACACTGCATCTCGGAAAACTCCCTCTGATCTTTCTGATAAGAAAAGAACTCCTGAATTTGTTGGTGAGGGCCTCAGACTCAACACCAAGGCCTACATCAAATGTCTTGAGGATGTATTGCTGCCCTTAGCCAAGAGGGTGACTACTGGAAGACTCTATGTCTGACAACAGGACTCTGCACTATACCACATAAGCAGGAGAACCCAGTCATGGTAGCCGGACTAGAAAAGTTCAAGTAACTTAACTGGTTAACATACTCAAGAGTTTTGCATGGAAACGTTCATCAAGACCAGATATTTTGAGTCGGTTAACCAGATCAATCACTTGAACCCTTACTTTATTGAATACTATTTTCAAAGACGCACTTTGTGTGGTCTTTTATGCTACTTCCTGCGGTGGTCTAAATGGTCCTCCAGCCCAAAAACTCAAGGGACCTCAGGCCCAACTTACAAAAGAACGATGATAATTCCTCAATTCACTCTATCGTATGTTAAAATTTCATTTTAACTCGTGCTATAAGTCCAGTTCCGACCCAAAGACCGATTTGGGCCAAAAGTCCTGTTTGAGACAAAATTCCAATTCAGGCCGAGAATTGAGTTCTTCAAATCATAAACTTCAATTGAATTGAAGTTCAAAACCTCGAGTCACTAAATCTCTCATTTTTACATTTATTCTTGGCATTTAGAATAAATAAAATTGATTTCCTCAATTCAAAATGTTAAAACAAATTTTTAAATTTTTTGTGTTACTCAATATAAATTAAAAACTTTTACACTCACTAATATTTTTAGGTCATTTTAAAATTTGAATTTTTTACTCTTCCCTCCTCATCTGGACACAAAACTCTATGCTGGATTTTCAAGCACCAAATGAAGAGCAGATTTCCAATCCGGGGATCATCCTCATTCCAAAAGGTATAATATGTCTATGCAGAACAAATGTCTCCAGAGTTAGAGAGGTTTCAAACTTACCGACGAACAAACAAAATTTGCCGTTTATATATATATATATATATATAAATATATATATATATATATATATATATATATATATATATATATATATATATATATATATATATATATATATATATATATAAACTAAACAGCAAGAACCAATGATAGGAAGTCAAGAAAGTTATAAAAACCTAAAAAATAATAAGGCATCACTGAAAAATTTAAAAACAACATATCATTTCCGCGAATTTAAAAACAACTTACTAACTTTCACAAGTCAGAAGTAGGTCCGAAAGTATTAGACCATATCGCGAATTAGTACTACGGAAACAAAAAGGTAGTCCTCAAGATTCTCACCCGTACAGAGGTATCTCAATTGGATCCATTATGGCAAAAGTGCTAATGAAAATTGTATTAACTAGTTACTCCTCACAACTGAATTTGGTTTTCGTTCTTGCAAGTAGTATTACGGGCAGGAGATTGCATACGTCTCCAATAGAAATTTGCACACCTGCTATATTGATCTCATATTACTATATCAATAGAGACTTTTCGTCTACTAGAGATCATCGTCCAAGCTCTGACTAAACAGACTGTATAGATCTGACAGAACCGCTATATAGGTCCACAAAGTTCATACATATTTGTTGAAGACACCAATAGCAAAACATTTGAAGTCACATCGGGAGTACAAGGAGTAAATCAGAACCACAATCTATTTAAACTTTTCTTATATAACGATCTGGACATATACAAGCACAGATGTGAAGCGATGGGAACTGATGATTTAAGCGTCCATATACCACATTCCAAACGTATCTATTAAGGGTAAACGAAGTTCCTGCTTTCTTTCCAGACGCCAATGTACTGGTGATGAAGGTAGCTATGCTGGTATTCATATTTGGTTGTTGCTTGGTTGGTTGATTGATTGATTTTCTTTAGTGTGATATCAATATCTATGAATCACTTAAGGTCGAAATCGAAATATTTTGTACTTAGATTTATGCTTTTAACTACAGATATTTATACATAATTTTATGCTTTCATACTAAACGGATGTTTTTTTAGATATAGAGTTTGTAGATCATGAAAGATATTCTTGGTAATTTTACTATAAACATTTATTTTTATATTTTTCTAGTGTTGCAGTGATTGTCATTTAGCTAAATGTATTGTTTCGCATTTTCTTATATATTTAATCTCTTCATATATATAATGATCTGCGCATAACACATTTTAAATATGTAAAGAAAGAGATGAAACATGAAATAAATACTCTGCTATGCTTCGTTTCAGCACACTGTTGCCTCCATTAATACTGGAAAGATTGATAACTGTTACTGGACTTGAAAAACCTATTTTCCTGAAATAATATTTAAGAGAATGTTTTTATAAATTTCTCTTCCTGCACCGATAACCGTTACACTATCCACACTTCATAGTCTATACGTCACTTTAACTTTATGTGCTATTTCCGTTCAGGACTTATGAGATTATGTCGCTACACGGCTTCCTATCTTTAAGCTAAGTTTGTCCGCTCACCATTACATGTTCTAACATTCATAAACACAAGCTAGTTAGTCATGTTACACGCAGATTCATTCTGTTCCTCTTAACTTCAATAAATCCTCAGTGTGTCAAATTCTTCAAGCCCACTTTCCTCGTTGTCTCTCTCAAAACATTTAACTATATTTTTATGATCCTAACCAGAAGTATCCGTTTCGTTCTTATCTTCTGTAAAAACTTTCTCTTTGCTCATATGTTGTGTCATTGGTATTCTAAGAACCTTTCTATAGAATCGCATCTCTCTTGCCTCACTTCTCCTGTTCATCTGTAAGGAAACAGCCCAGCATTCACTGCGATATAGGAGGATTAATATTAAATAGCACCTCAGTATTCTTTTCTTTGTTTCTGTTGTTTCAAGTCTCCTCTTCATCTCTGAGGAAATTCTCCACCATTCACTGCCATATAGGAGCTAATCACTCTTATCTTTCTACCGAATTTTTTTTATTTCTTAATACATCTTCCGCTATTGCAAAGTGTCTTTATATTTCGATGTCACATTTTCCATCATCTGTTAAAACGCTTCTCAGAGAGTTAAATTATTAGGTTGGTGCAAAAATAATGACGTAATAATGTCGTTTTTGACGTTAAAAAATACGCCAAAAAACGACATTATTACGTCATTATTTTTGCACCAACCTAATATATGACCACTTGTCTATTGGTGTTATTTGTCTAAATAAAGAATTTTTTGGAGTAGAATTTATTGAACACTTTAATTAGGAAATATAAATGAAATCTAAAGATTTTAAGCAGCAATGGTGGCAGTTAGTGTTTTGGAAGTTATATCTTATTTGTGTCTGTCACTGCAGATGATGAAGAAGCGACGACATTCCTGTATGGAAATTAGTTTTTAAGAGGAGCTTAGTTATTTAATCCAGACTACAAAGTAAGTTATCTAAGATGAAACAAACGGAGTGCATATTGTTTTTGTTCTTTGATATCATAAAATGAAATGAAGCTGTTTGAACATTAAACTGACTGACGATTATTGAAATTCCCTCTATCGTTTTTTATCATTCAAATTACGCATTATGCGCCTAAACAGTCACTTTTGTAAGCAACCACCAACAAAAGCATATAACTATTCACTTATAATGGTCTATCAGTGCTTCCTGACTATAACTACTGTGAGTCTATTGATCGATATATTATTGATTTTTTTAATATTCATCTTGGTCGGGGTGCGAACCTCATGGAAATTAATCCATATTTAACTGCATGCATTCTGATATAAATTTCTCAAAGCAAAAATAAAACGAGCAAACATTACTTGAATCAGTATTTAATCAAATTTAATTCAGTCGAATTTAGGCAGTAGTACAAATTTAACGACTATTTGATCAATAGCCATCATTCATCATACTTATTTAAGTGATAATAATAATAATAATAATAATAATAATAATAATAATAATAATATCTTTCATTGTTGATTTCCCATTATGTTACGACTAAACAAACCTCAAGTGGATCTCGTACATGCAATCCATCGCTAAAGATACTCTAAAAATAATCGGTTCCCTGTACCGTTTAGTAAGTATCTGAATCTTCTTGCTATCCTCTGCGCCCTGCGTCCTGGGTATGACGATAAACTACATCCGCGTCCTGGGTATGACGATAAACTACATCCGCATCCTGGGTATGACGATAAACTACGTCCAACAACAAGGCTTCAGATAATGCTTTCGGCAAAATAATGTTGCCAGCTATACTTTTTTTGGAAAGAATAATGTTGCCAGCTATACGTTTTTTTTGTAAAGAATAATGTTGCCAGCTATACTCTTTTTTGGAAAGAATAATGTTGCCAGCTATACGTTTTTTGGAAAAAATAATGTTGCCAGCTATGTGTTTTTGAAACAATAATGTTGCCAGCTATGCGTTTTTGAAAAAATAATGTTGCCTGCTATATGTTTAATAGTACTTTATATTTAATATATGTATAGGTATATGTGTATGTATGTATATGTGTATATATATATATATATATGTGTGTGTGTATATATGTATGTGTATATATATATATATATATATATATATATATATATATATATATATATATATGTATACCTTAATTTGGCATTAAATGACCCACAGTGGTTGATATGCCATAAAACCCAACCAACCAACCAACCAACCAACCAACCTCTGCACCTTAGGCATGATGATAAATTACATCCGCGTCCTGGGTATGACGATAAACTATGTCCGACAGCAAGGCCTCTGATCAGTAGGTTTTGAGGAGCGTGGAACCACCTCTTAATTGCTGGTGTTCCCAGGTTCACTCTGACCCGGGGTGGTAGCACCTATTAGGGTCCCAACTATGGGCAAATAGTTAACCCCCAAACTAGAGTCAAAACACTATGAAAGTGTAAAATAGGTTTTAATACCAGAAATCATTTTTTGTAAAAAAATTATTAACAACAATATATTATTACCAGCAATACATTTTTGAAAAAAATATTATCAGCAATAGAATTTTTAAAGAAAAAATATTATCGGCTGGTAATATTTTTTTGAAAAAAATATTACCAGTAATAAAAACATTTTCGGCATTAAATAAGCCATTGAGGTTGATATGCTGTAAAATATAAACCAAACCAAATCAAACCTACTATCCTCTATCGTTACAAGAGCCACATCAAACGGAAAATGAAGTATTTCAACGATATATATGCTGCCCAGTGTTCACTTTTCTGTCTCTATATAGTCCGAAAGCGGCTGCGCATCTCTGTAGATGATGACTTATTTGCCGCCCCAGAACACAAACGAAACATCGCAAGCCTCTCGTTTATTTTTTGCTAATTCCATGGAAAGTCTTCACACGAACTACATTCCTTAGTTCTAACCTACACGGCTAAGACCCATCATGCCATACACACTGAAATAAACCACCCTCATTTCCTGCGTATTCTATTATTGAAATGTAAGTCCCATTCGAGCAGCCCCTCCCCACGAACCGCTGATTCGTGGAACCGACACCCAAGAGGATGCTTCCCTGATGACTATAATCTTAGCATGTTCAAACCTAGAGTTAACCGCTATTTTCCTCACATATTCCTATAAACTGTGCCTCTTATTCTGTAAACCTCTACCTCAAGTGACCCTTGTGCTTTGTACAGAGTGAACATAATTATAAAAAGAATTCTCTTGTCTTCCTAATTTTTCTGACTTGTGTCATTTAGCCTGTTTCTGTACCCATATTTTTTCAATGAGAACAAATCATTTTACTTTTTTTTTTATAAAACCTGCTATTATAGTGATCTAGTAAACGTAGCTTACATGTAGCCAACTCACTACTCAGTCGAATTTGATATAGCGAGAAAATCCTACTGGCCATTCTACCACGTAGAAGCGCCCAAATCTGCTATTATATGTGCCAATTTTGTTGGGATTATTGAATTAAAACAGTTCATCCTGAAATCTCAAAGACGATATTAATTCATCTCAAACTCATTGATTCATTGTTATCAACAGTGACTACCAGGAATAGTCTGTCTGAAGACTGAGGAAAGACTGGGTGACAACTGGAAAGACAGTTGGCAACCCGGGAAGACGTCTATACGGAATCTGCAGGGTTTGCACCCCTAATGACATGTCTCTTTGTTGTAAAGAGATGTATTTTTAATAATAATTCTAACCATGCAAACATAAAACAAGTTTGAAAACCTAAATTTATCCCAGCTTGTTACTTTATAAAATTAAACTATCATGATCAATGATAATGGCCGATTGGCTTGATTTGGGTATTTTTAAGAATTATATTTGTAGAAATTTCCTGCCTGAATATTTTGCAAGGGTCACAAATAAAGGAATGTTCTGGTTGCGTAATATTTATCGTCGCAGAACTTGGTAACGGCGAACCAAATTCGAATCTTGACTTAAACTATTATGTCCATTTCACACTGATCCCGTTGACGAAGGCATGAATCCATTTTTTCCTATTCGCAATTATTGGTTCATTTTTAGACTCTCTAATCTTAGATGGTTTTCTCGAAGAAAGACTATTCCGAATTCCAAGCTGCAGTGAAAGCAACGAGGAACCATTCCACTATGTGAAAAGAGTCACGATATGTCATGAATATTTAAAAAAAAAAAGATAGCTGTGAAGAGTCATGTTCACATTGCATTGAAATAACGGCTCATTTCTTTCTTTTTTTTTTGTCACTAATTTTTGTTTTTAATTTATCGAAAATTTTCTCTATTAATGAAAGCAAAGAACACGTTTCATAGAGACTGGTTATTTTATAATTTACGTTGTTACTGAAAACAAGAATTACTTCAAATCTAAACCAGTCTCTCATATTCAGACATATCACTTTAAGGCACACTTTCGGTCGTTTCCGGAGAAACTTAAGCAAAAAATTTTCACTGTCATTTCAATTCCAAATTGGGTACCGTTCGCAAGATGCCGGCGGGTTCTCGACAAATTTCTAAATATCCATTATTAGGCGTCTACCTTACTCTGCTGACGAACAATGACATCGAATAAGCAATAAGCTTCAGAATAAATTGTCATCACATTTCAACCACTAAGTGTTTTCAAGGCACATTTATGACATTGGTCTCTTCACTTATAATGCTAAGTAAAGAATATTTAATAAAATCAATGCTTGCATCAACGTTGAAGTTGTTACAATGAAGATATTTTCCTATTAACAGGCTTTGTGTATTATTTACAAACTTTACATTGTTCGGAAGGTTGTTCTCACCTTAGTTGCTATATCCACGATGTTTCGACCGTTGTACGCTCCAGCCTTCTTCAGGTGATTGGAATTTCGGATCTAACCCCTTATTTCGTCCACCGAAATCCGCTACCTTGGTTTCAACCTTATGGTATCCTCCAATACCCCACCACACAAAAAAAAAAAAAAATTCGAAAATGCTGGTGCAACCAACCGGCTACGTGCCAAAAGGCCTAAAACAAACAATAAAAAAATCTTAGACAAGAAAAGACTACAAACTAATAATGAAGAAAAACCGAAAAGGTAAACACTTAGCAGGTAATAACAGCGGTCAATATCTAGGCTATCCAGGCAGAGCAAAAAATGCTTCACTAATGTTGAGCAGTAATGTGACGCGGTTATAGACACGAGAGGCGGAATCGATGTGCTGAATTCTAATTCCGGTCGATGCTATTTCGTTCACTTCAAGCCCATTTGCAAAACAATGAATTCAGCTTCCTTCAGGTATGGGTTAAAGAGTAGAGTAGAATAAGCTTTCTTATTATGGGTAGAATTCAATGTAGGAAAAGGAAAAGTCTGAATTCAAACTAAGGAGAGCTATTTTCGAGACTTCGTTACACATTGCATCATTTCTCTGTTATTATTTCCTCTGAAAAGTGACTTGTTTTACTCCTATAATCAATTCATCTGTAATTTGTCTATAGTTTTTGTTATAAATTGACGGTAAGGTCTTTAGCTGATTATTAAAAAATCCACCACATGAATCAAGGGCAGCGATGGAAATAACCACCATATTTTGTGTTAAGTTTCTGAAATATCATTTTTTTGGAAATATCCAAACTTTTTAAGTTTTAGCAAGTGTTTCGATTTACAGTATTGCCAAATTGGACCATTAATTTGACCGCCATGTTAGGTAAATCGAAACTTTATATATAGTATTTGATTTCTTATTTAGCGGGTTATTTAAAGCAAAAATTATTTGTGATTGAAACAGTAATTTTTCAAGTGAATATTGCATTAACAGTTGTTGAGAATATTTTTTTCAGGTACAAGTCCCTGTTGTTTAACCCATAACTGGGGGGAGGGAATGGGTTCATATCTTTCAGAAGAGAATTTGCGCATAAGTGAATGTAATGAAGCTGTAGTTTGAAATCAGATCTCTGATTTCACATTTCGAATCACTATTCATTACACCGCACTCACATCAAACAGTTGCCGAAAACAAATGTACAGAGAGCTTAGAATTTTAGCTTTTTTAAAAAAAAAACGATTTTGACGATACAAGAAATCAAAATTCAAAATTGAGAATTGCCAGTTGTGAAAAATATTGAAAGCCATGAAACATTTGAAGAGATATGCAAAACTGTTTATTCTTTTCCTAAATATACAATTATAGATATACAATTATACTGGTTCAAAAGATTGTTTATATATTTTGAAAAATTATTTTTTAATTTTTTCTCGTTTGTAGTTATACGATTCTACTATTAATTGTGTGGCCGGAAATCTTAAAGAATTTTAATATGGTTATAGTTTTGATTTTTTCCTTTATCTCTTTTTATGAAAATACAAAAAAATAAACTCTGACTCTCAACATTTTATATGCGAGATCTTAATTCTACAAGTGCCAGTTACATATCAAAATCCATTGGCATTTTGTTTTAATTCTGAAAGAATTCCTACTTGATCAAGAAAAATATTTACTTCCTTGACTTTTGGTATTAGGTTGGTGCAAAAATAATGTTGGTTTTTGACGTTAAAAAATACGTCAAAACCCGACATTTTTTTGCATCAACCTAATATAAACATTTGAATTTACATTAGCCGATATTTCACTGGATCCTTTATCTCTATTTTTGTTTTCTGCTTTAGGCCCCGCCTCCGCCTTTCAACGATTATTGAATAGTTTTCTTTCTTTGCATTGATTTTAAGACATATAAATCTGATTCATAGGAATCAGTATCTTTTGGTCAGAATTGATTGTTTTTACTCCCTTTTTTTTCCTTTTATATCTAGATCGAGATATAATAGTGTTTATTATCCAGGCTGAAGAAGAATCTATCAAAGATATCTAATCCCATATACTAATTGATATATAGAGATATAAGAATCAATGTATGTGCAAATCAATATGTAAAACCATATGTAAATCAGTACTACCTATTAAAATATGCTCTTTTGCCGCTATGACATGTCGAATAAAGACTGCGTCTAAGCAGCTGATTTTTTTCTTTTTTTTGAAAGACATTTAAATACATTAAACTAATATTTTATAAAAAAATAAATGCCTTTCCCGTCATTTCCAATACGAATTTTTAATGCCAAAAAGACTGAACTCATTTTTCAGCAACAGTAGATACCGAACAGATTTATTGTAACTTATGTAAACAGAAGAGAATATTTAAAAGAACGTTGAAATTACTAATAATAACAATGGTATAATATACACACTAAGAAAAACAGTAAGATTTATAATCCAGTGTTCTTAGTTATTTTTATTAAAAAAAATAAAAACAGTGCTGGATACAAACAGTAGAGCAAAATATTATAATTATTTTTTTTTTTTCTTTAAAAAGAAAATGATTCTTATATAGATATATAGATATAGATAGATAGATATAGTTAGATAGACAGATAGATATAGATACATAGATAGACAGATAGATATAGATATATAGATATAGATATATAGATATGGATAGAGATATATAGCGTGTCAGTAAAAAAACGGTAAATTCAGAATTAAATTTATTTAGCAATCATGATTTACGGCCAAACTGAACATTCATTGCAGATGTTCGAAATGTTTGCCTGAATGTTGAACCCAAAGTTGTAAGTAGGGTAACCAGGAGGCAGTAGCTTTGCGGATAGTGTCAAGAGGAATGTAATTCCTCTTGATGCTATCCGTAAAGATAGATTTACAGATGATTTTTTTTTTGATGCAAAGTTGTTGGGAGTCCAAGATTTGCAGATGATCCTCCACTTAAATGAATCAATATCGACGATGTCACGATGACGGTTTTGCAAGTGAATTAGGAGTACACTCCAGATACAGTCATCCATAATATTCAGGTCTAGGATTTAAGAGGGCCACTGAGATGGACCAATTAGAGCTGGTGTATTTTCTCGAAGAATAAATTTGCCGCTTTTTTACTGGGTACCCTGTATATATATATATATATATATATATATATATATATATATATATATATATATATATATATATATATATTTAGATTCAACTAAATATGAATCCAACTAAATATAATATTGATCGCTTTCCAATAAGTACCGCGCAAATATAAATAATAATATATATAAAAACTGCATATATATATATATATATTACATATATTTTCAAACATTTTTCATTGAATAATATAGATATATATGCCTATATAGTTTTATAATTATTATGCGGTCCACCCCTTTTTGATATAAGTGGACTCGACCTGCTGTCGTTAAATACCCTCAGTCAGTCAGAATATAGAGAAGAGGAACGGAGTGCAAAGGACATAGACATAGACATAGACATAGACATAGACATAGACATTGACATTGACATTGTAATTGAGTTGGAGGTAGAAGTCACAGTTACAAGAACGCCCAACTCTAAGGAAGTTTACTTCGAGACTGTATATAGCGATCTTTGATTAATACTAACCGGCGTTCCTGGATTTACTAACAGGAGTACCTTTTGTATTTTGTGTAAATACATTTAATTTCTTATCTTAAATACTTGCGTTTGTCATTTATTGGAGACCGATTTTTCATCACGGAATCCACAACAATAATAATGCTTTCTATTTCTCTAATCAGTTTCTTGATGTTAAGATGACGTTGTAGAAATTTCAAATTGATGCATCGGATAAATTTAAAAATAATTATAGCAGAGCACATTCACGTATGTTTTGAAAAATCCCCATCACAAAAAAAAATTGTCTTTTCAATTCATCCCTGAGAATGACCTCGAAGGAGATCGAAAGTACTTGGGTAGAAAAAAACAAAACAAACTACGGCGCCTTCCTTGAGGAATTTCATCAAGAAACTGATTAGAGCACTAGAAAAAATTATTAAAAAAAATAGACATAATATGTCTATATTATGCAATGAACACATGTTTGAATACATGTTTGAATACATACACATACATACGGGTATGATTGATGACGTTATTTCACTACATGAAATGAATATTCAATTTATGAATATGTAAATTTTTGTATATTTTCACTCTCTTTTGCTTGTCATGTCCGAAACACTTCTCTTATTTTAATCCTTTTTCTTCTACTCTTTTTCTTTTCCCTTTGTCTTTTTCTTTTGTTTTCCTATGTTCCTTCTTGAATATATTCACTCTCTTTTACTTGTCACGTCCAGTGAAACTAGGTCAACCAATCGGCAATTTCTTAAGATCTTTCTTCCCTTCATTTCCTTATCTTACGCTCTCTCCCCCATGTCTCTCTCTTTCTCTCTCGATATATATATATATATATATATATATATATATATATATATAATCAGATTTTCAGATATTGAAATCGACGAGAGAGCTCATCGACGTGTGATTTCGACGTCTGAAGATCTGAAAACCTCATTCAATTTTTATGTTTGTGTCGCATGTGACACTCCAGTCCCGTTGGTGACCTTCAAGTCCACATATTGGGTAATAGCGATGATATCGGGTCATAGCAAAAGTAATATTTACTGAAGCTTTTCGCTGTTAGCATTCGTCTCTTAGCCGGTTAATACGACTGATTTCAAAATTTCTCATACCGCTCTGGCACAAATATTTCCAGTTATTTCTATCTAGGGCAACACGTTCGAATTTGGTATGAGCCACATTGACAGCTGAGAGGTTACTGTTTAGCTTGTTTTTATACCCGAGCCACAGCCTTCGATTACTCCTTAGTCCACTGTTGCACTGGCTATTTATGTGGACATAAGGTATTTTGTCATCACGCATCCTTACAACATGACCAGTACAGCAAAGTTGTGACTGCATCAGGAAGATCTCAATTCCACGAGTGTTGAATTTTGAAAGATCAACAATGGATAGCCAATCGTAAAAAGTATAGCCAGGTATTATATATATATATATATATATATATATATATATATATATATATATATATATATATATATAATATCCGTTCAGAAAATTGAACTTTTCCAGAACATTAATATTATAAAAACAATATTAATTTAATAATAATAATAATTAGTTTATTTAATATTTAATATTATAAAAAATAGGAGAAATATTCTTTGGTCTAATAAGCAAACATTTCCCAATACTATCTGAATTATCCAGAATTTTTAACGGCATGAATGTGAAATTGAGTTACAGTTACACTGTCAATTTAAACACCATAAAGAGACAAAATGCAAGAAATTTGAAAACTGAGACACAAAAAAGCGGCGAAAACTACAAGTTATATAATTGCAGAAAAAAAATCTCCTTCGAACAGAGTCTGCTGCTCAGAGGGTGTAATTTACCAAGCTGAAGTTAAAGATGGTAGTTGACAAAAAAGAGTTTAGGGGGTTTTCTTCCGGAAGGGGCAGAATAAGAGAAGGTTTTTCCCCCCTGTCGGTGTAGATGCTGCGGTTGAAGTATCTGTTCCATACTGGAGACCTTCTCTCCTCCTTTGTGTTCTCCACTTACAACCCCTGTTGCGTAACATCTGTTCCGTGTGGGTGGTATGACCGGCTATGACTAGCTTAGAAAAGCTCCGTCCAGCTTAGACAAGCTATGACCATTTAAGACCAGTTTGAACCAGCGGCCCGAGTAGAAACACTCGGGTCACCAAATTAAAAAGCGACTTTATGTCACAACCTGACTCAGTTGCGGTGATCGAGGTAAATCTTGGACATAAAAGAGTTTATATTGGATATACTGAGAAAGGCTGGTGAAACCATGCTTCTTCATTTAGGATACAAAACCAATAGATATTGTCAAACGCTAGCGGACTTTATTTGGAAGTTAAGAGAAAAAATACTAACAATCCAAATGTACAGTGGAGTATATTGAGAAGGGTCAAATATGCTAGGGTTAGCAGGAGTAGTTGTAAATTATGTCAGGAAGGGAAATTGGCGATCGTAACGCACCCGGATCGTGCAGAGTTGTTGAAATGCAGACAACTTAACAAGTATATTCTCGGCATCTATGAGCCCAGTTGAACGTGAATAAAGAATTTTTTTTTTTGGTACACCTCATCTCCTGCTTGAGTTCCAGTAATATAATATAGTTAAATAGAAAATTGGTGCGTATGTTGAAGAACATAATTTTCCTAGCTACCTGTTGAGACCTCACTGTGAAACCCGGGTTGTACAGAAGGGTAAAATATTGTCATCTTTTTATAGTATTATATATATATATATATATATATATATATATATATATATATATATATTATATATATATATATATAATTATTTATTTAAAAATATGATTCCAACTCGCTACATATGAGGTTTCATGCTTCAAAACAAGAGCCGAAAATTTCAAAATAATATTTGAATTAAGCATTCCCAAAAAAATTTCGCTTGAAGATGGAACAGAGCCTACTTTAACTCAAGTTAATTCAAATATTATTTTGAAGTTTTCGGCTCTTGTTTTGAAACATGAGACCTCTTATGTAGCGAGTTGGAATCATATTTTTAAATAAATAATTATATTTATGCTCTACTTTCGTATCGAGCACTATTTTTTAAAAATAATAACAAAAATACTAAGGAACTTTGGATTATTTACCAAACCAGTTTCTTTCCTATTTTCTACAATATTTTCACACACACACACATATATATATATATATATATATATATATATATAAGCGAGAGAGGGGATGTGATAAAAAAAAATTTAAATGGTAAAAATATAAATAACAATATATGATTAAAAATCCAATGTAACGTGTTTCTTCTTTCAAAACGACTTCTTCAGTATATTTAGCGGGAGGGAAATGAAATGTGGATATAATTATATTAGGTCACTGTAGGATATCTGATTACAATTTTGGCAATAAATGCCCGTCGTTTCAGAAGAGAAAAACAATCATTAAGAAGAAAATGCATTGAAAGTGCACTGATCTCATAATTATTCGTGGTTAACCGGGCTCAGATACAAAATCGCCAAACATTACAAAAAGCATATTAGCACAACGTGGTATCCGAATTAATAAAGAAAAAAAGGGGAGGGGACTTCAAATCTAGTAGACCATAACGAAAAAAGCGCTTTCTCGTCGTATTTTGATGAGGTTTTTAAAAAAATATGAATTCCCTTTCCTTACACACAGGTTCCTACATGAAAACGCCCACCACAGGCAGGTGTAACGCGTTGTTTGTAAAGGCTTTTTCAACTTGGTTTCATTATCTCCATTGTTGAATATACTGAAGCACAGAAAAAGTACGTGTTTGTGTATCACAGAGAAAGAAATAACAGTTAAATACAAGAGGATCACTTATTTACATTGTTTAAATTCACAGCGCCGGGCGCCATACAAAAGCTTTCCTATGGTAGGCTTTTTTCTACTGTCTGATCACAAATGTAAGATGTTGACTAATGGCTTTTTAGCTCGTTTTGCTAAAACTGCAAATGATCATAACGAAGCCAGTAGCACTTGAGTCAAGGAGGCTTCGACGATACATCAGCTTTACGAGAATTCAAAATGACTATTGAAGTTTGAAATGTTCATTTTATTGTGCTGCTTGTTTCGATAAGCGCATACACACACACACACACGCACACGCACACGCACGCACACACAGAGTGACACGCACGCACACACAGAGTGACACGCACGCACACACACACAGAGTGACACGCACAAAACCGGAAAGACGATGCCAAGAACTGGTGTCATCGTAAGAGAGCGACTGGAAAAATGAGAAAGAGACAAACACTTGGAACGTCATTCAGTGCAGCCAATATATGGGTTTCAATATTTTTGTCTTTATTTTACAGGCTTTTAGTGTAAACGAGGCTACGAAACTTGGATTGATTGTAATTCTTTTATGAGATAATCGCTCCTATTTCACTTGTTCTTTATAGGCTGACAAAGTGCGAACGGTGATTTCCTGAAAAGAGAAAGGAATAAGCACTTGCAAAAATTCGATTGTCTGTAGGCGGGTATGACTTAGCTAAAGGCTTACATATGGGTATGATGGCGGTGAATGTCTAATTACTACGTTAGTAGATAATTATTTGAAAGAGTACGTATATGGTTAAAATTATTACTTTTATATGTGAAAATTTGAAACATTATACAATATGGCCATGAATTGCCAGGGAAAAATTTTCCATTCATCTAAATAAAAATCTTTATATTTAGAATTTTTCCCCAAATTAAATTAATTCTATGATACTAATATCAATATTTGAGAAAGAAGACAGATTCATAACTCTGGTCTGGGTTTATGATTGTATACAAGAACAAGAAACGGAAATGAGTTTTGCGCAGGTTCATGAGATCTTCTACT
>OZ010605.1:38385979-38408479 GCA_963932145.1 Acanthosepion lycidas
CAGATGAAAATAATCTAGGTTAGAACAACGTGTCAGGCTATGGACATACTGATACACCTTTGTTTCTATGTTAGTGTTTGGTCCTTGTTTTGCAGACTTTCTCTACCGTCTGAGCTGTGTATGGAATAAGCTCGCACATACACAGTTCACTTTTCTGACTTTGTACTTTTTTTTATACTTGTTCAGTGTGCAGAGAAAACCTAGGAAGCTACTAAACTGTAGGTTTTTGATTTTTTAAAGCAGATTTCTTTTACATTGGTTGAAGGGCTGCATTTTTACTTGTTTGTTGTCCATACCTAGGGGACGAATTCAGACAGTCATCCAAGATGCCTTGTTGCATTTATCCAAAGTGAATACTAGTCAGAATTTGAACTCGGTTCGCTTATTGCATTATTTTTCATGCTGTTAACGGTTGAGTAATCACACACACATATACACTCATACATATATATATATATATATATATATATATATATATATATATATATATATATATATATATGTATATATATATGTATATATATATATGTATATATTTATATGTATATATATATATGTATATATATATATATATATACATATATATATACACACACACACACATATATATATATATATATATATATATATATTCTTACACATTTCATTAAATAATATAGACAAGTGTTGTCTATTTATTTTATATAAATTCTTTTCATAACGTCTGATTAGTTTAATAACATTATCATTGAACGAAGAAAGAAATTCACAATATTGATTCATATTTTTTAATAGAATCTAAGCTTTCGGCTTACATAAGCCATTATCAAAGATGTCAATTACAACATATTAAGCAACATACGGACAAGACAGTGATGGTAGTCTGTCATTGTTTACATAGATGATTTCTAAGCAACGATAAACACGTGCATATAAGACGCTAGAAGCGAAAATCGTACCGCATCTCATGACGTCAAACATGACCACGCGAGAGTGAATTGGAGAAGTATGAAGTATGGGAAGCCATTGGTATAATTGTGTTTTCGACAATTATTTTACGGAATTCGTCGAAAACACAACTATACTTCAACATGAAAACAATAGACAAAATGTAAAAATCCTTGAAGCATTATACATCAAACAGTTGAAACCCAACCTAAACAAAATCAACTATGGAATCTCTACAAATATCCTTAAATTTCTATAATTGGTAACAGAAGCTTAGAAATCATCTATGTAAACAATCACAGACTATCATCACTGTCTTGTCCGTATATTGCTTAATATGTTGTAATTGACATCATTGATAATGGCTTATGCAAGCGGAAAGCTTAGATTGTATTAAAAAATATGGATCAATAATGTGAATTTCTTTCTTCGTTCAATGATAATGTTATTAAACTTATCAGACGTTATGAAAAGAATTTACATAAAATAAATAGACAAAACTTGTCTATATTATTTAATAAAACGTGTATGAATGAAAAGATGCTGCCTAAATACACACACACACACAATATATATATATATATATATATATATATATATATATATATATATATATATATATATATATATATACTAGCTGAATTATCCGCGGCTTGCTGCGTGTCATACATTTTTTGTAGGAACATGATGATTGATTTTAAGTAATTGTTATCATTTAAGGAGAAAAATAATGCATTTCAGTATTACTCAATGATCTTGCAGATGTGACCTTCATCTTCTGGCTTTCTCCTTTTATATTTTGGATAGAAATCATTCTTTGTTCAAATTTAAATTTAATAGAAATCAAAAGGTAAAAAAACATCAGTGGGTGCAAAAACAGCTTGATCTTCCTCTTTGATACTGTGTGTGTGCGTGTGTATGTGCGTATGTGTGTGTATGCAATATTTGAACAAAAACGCACACGTATTAAAAGTACGCAGTGCACGATATAAAACATAAAAACACAGAACCTTAAAATTTACTACAATGATAAAAGTGTGTGTGTGGGGGGGGGGAGATAATCGGACAAGGGGGAAAAGATTTTTTGACGACGCGTTTCATCAAGGTGTGTTAGGTTCGGCTTCTTCAGGCTGTAATATATAGAGAGTGTTTCGGCCATACGGAGCGTCTCTATATATGAGTATCCACTAAAAATAACGGTTCGTTAATGTGATAAAATCTGTCGGATTAATAAATAAAACATCCATTACTTCTTTAGAAATTGATCTGTGTATATGCATTTGCATCTTTAAGAAAACATCGTTCAGTTAAATTACCTAACATAAAAAACAAAAATATATACGATTGAATATATGAACTTTTATAATCCTGAGCAGACATCTGTACAAATTGTGAGTTAAAGAAAATAATCAATTCGCAAGAGAAGGCGATAAATTTGGAGAATCTGAGCTCTCTCTGAAAACATCTGTGTTTATAATCTGAAAAGATAATGACTAGGTAATCAGTGAAATTCGGCCAAATCTTCGAGGCATTAATGGCTTCTGGGACCTGAAGCGAAAGTGTGAATATTTGAATAATAATCAAATATCAAAACTGACTTTCATAATAGTGTAATCTCCTTGGACCTTGAACAACACAAGAAATGTCTTGGACATCTAACTTTCCCCCAACAGAATGTAAAGTTGAAAGAAATACGTGATTAAAAAAAGTGAAATAAAAGCTCAATGGCAATTGTTACGAAAGTTGAAAGTATCAGACATAATAAATGAATAGCTAATTAGATCAGTGGGAGCACAAAACGCTCTAACTTGAATGGCTCTCGGGACCTGTGTTAGGCGAACTTTAGTATGAAAAAATTTAGTGTAAAAATCTCGGGACTATTTGTGAATTGCAACGGTCGGGTATATACTGAAAGTATTTGGAATTTAAAGTACAAAAAAAGCACTCGAGGTTTTCTATAGAATGCTGATAGTTGCAAATGCTCAAATCTGACTACATCATTGCTGTCTTTTATATTCTTAGTTCTAATATGAATGATATCGTGTTTAAATTTTGCAGTTAATAAATTTAAAATAATATTAGAACTTGTGTTGTTATATCCTGCTATGGCAACAGACAATAACCATGACTGAAATTAAGGGCAGTCGAGGAGCCTTGAAAAACAATGCATTCGAAAGGTTTGGTTTAGTTTGGTTTGATTTGTTTTACGGAATATCAACCTCAATAGGTTATTTAATGCCGACAAGATTTTTATTGCTTGTAACATATTTTTTAAAAAGTATAGCTGGTAATTTTTGTTCAGAAATGTATAGCTGGTAATTTTTTTCAAATATTTATTGCTGGTAATATTTGTTTTACAAAGTATTTATGGTATTAAAACCTATTTTTACACTTTCATAGTGTTTTGACCCCAGTTTTGGGTGTTAACCCATAGCTGGGACCCTAACATGTTCTACTGCCCCGGGGTCAAAGTGAACCTGAGAACACCAGCAATTAAGAGGTGGTTCCACGCTCCTCAAAATCTCCTGATCAGAGGCCTTGCTGTTGGACGTAGTTTATCGTCATACCCAGGACGCGGATGTAGTTTATCGTCATACCCAGGACGCGGATGTAGTTTATCGTCTTAACCAGGAGGCCAGTGGAAAGGAAGGTAGTGAATAATGCAGTGTGTTAAACGTTAAAGATATAAAAAATGGCCATCACTGTATTGTTAGAGTTATGTTTTCTCGTTTTTAGGAAATTTTCATTTTATTATTTAATCTATTCGCTTTAAAGCTGCCACTTGTGAATGGTAATTATATTGGTCATATATAAATATATTATACTGCAACAGTATCATAAAATGAACAAATATTAGGCTTGATTGTTTGGATAAGGATTTTATTTATTTATTTATTTTCTGCAATGAGCAGAAGTTACCATTTCCCTTCTCTTAAGCGTATTAGAGTGAATGAAAATAATATGGTGGCCGCGTTATTTCATCCTAAGTTATTTTATATTGGATAATGTGGAATAAATCATATGATATGATGCAGAAATAATTCTCTCAATGTTTTTTTATAACCGGAAGAGAACGGCTTTCTCATGAATATTGAATAAAGTGATCGAAATCTAAACTGACGATAATAAACTGAAAACAGCACGAATATATTATTTGCATTCTAGGAAGAAAAGAGTTAAGATTAACGAACGTATGAAGAATGTTCGAGCATTTCAATATTCGGATATTGTATTTCCTGATTTATTGAAAATGCGAGCAAAAATCATTTTCTTCTCAGTTTATACAACTTCTACCCGTTCCCATGTGTGCGTATTGCTGCTGTATCTCCATCTTTTCTATGAAGAAATTTCGACAAAACATCTCCATCATTACCACGACTAATATCACGATCATATTTTATTATCATTACATTTTTTTCATTTTGTTCGCCTTATTTGGCTTTTTTTTTGAGCTGAGAAATTCTCAATATACTTTGATTTATTTGTGTCATTCGAAATATTGTTCCGATATAGAGTATTAAATATGTCTTTATAGACACAACGTTTCGGCTAAATACTGTTTAGCCATTATCAGGTGTATATTGATTTTTTTTTTCTGTTATGGGATAACTATTGATTATTGTATTTTTTCTTGTGATGATACTAGTTATTGATTCTTCCTGCTGAACGTTTCACTACTAATCACGGACACTAGATGACAACACTCTATTGAGCCTCTCCTATATCCGCTATGCCACTGTCCTGATTGACATCAATGTTGTATTTTTTTAAGTCCAATAACAGATGGTTTTACAGTTGGTGAACACAGGTCGGTAACACTTATATATGAGTTGAAGATATGGATTAAGTCTAATATACACAGTTTTTTAATACACACTTAAATTAAGCTAATATCTCAAAGATTAAATACACACAGAGACAGCATGAGATAAACGCAACAATATACACACTAAGGCAATAAAAAGTAAAAACACAAAATAGAAGTTAAATTATGAAAACAACTCCGCCATACATTTGCAAAAACAATTCCGATGAAGATAAATTAATAACGAAATATTAAAATTCTAAATATTTTCCAACTTCTTCCTTATGCAATTATATATATATATATATATATATATATATATATATATATATATGTGTGTGTGTGTGTGTGTTGACTTTCATCCCCACTGTTATATATATATATAAAGTCTGTTTCATACTTAAACACAATTGTCAGGATATGTATGTTGTGTTATGGGTCGACTATTTATATATGCTGGTCAGTGGGGTAACACGGGTAGGCCTATTGCATTATTCTAACGGATATTTGGGTTGTCGGTAACGGTTATGTTTTGAATTATTCTAGGGGCTATTGTGGAAATAAGTGTTGATTAATCCACACATCGGGCACTAATTTATTAACACCAGAACTCTATGTACAAAAATATATATATATATATATATATATATATATATATATATGTATATATGTTTCATTAAAAACGACAGACAAGATACTACCTTTAAGCTTTTTATTTAATTTTTCTTGTGTTCGCAAAAGAGCTTTCTTTTTTGGACAATAGAGTGTGTAGAAACTGACCAAATGTCCTATAGTTCCAAGCGCTTTCGGCTGTACTTTTAGCCATTATCAAGGATGATTTTATTTTTCCGTTTATTTGAGTGTGTGCGTTATGTGTATGCTTTTAGTGAATTATAGGGGTCTTTTTATTTTCTGAGCACGACTAGTCACAATGTGCTGTGTTCGAAAATAAAAACACTTCTATAACACACTGATGTAACCATCAGAGGAAACAATTGATGAAACAAATATTATTTTTTTTTAACAGGAACAACGAAATACACATTAAAGGACCAAATGATAGAACAAAAATGGCACACGATTGGAATATAAAATCCTCTTAATCAAAGTTAGAAAATCAATCTTTCAAATTAATAATGTATACATAATTGTGTATTTAGGCAGCATTCCTCTTTTTATACTAGTTCCATCATACAAGTTTCAAGACCAAGATATCGCATATCAGCTAAAGTAATAAATACCTGAAGATAGCTAGACAATACTTGGCAGAAACGTTGTATCTATAATAACAACTATAAAAATCAGAGCTTAGAACCATAGTTTGAACAACGTATTGCTTTTACTTTATGCAATATGAATACGAATGATATTTAACAGAAAAAGTGCTTGATTTTTTCCCAATCTTATTGTTACTGTCATTTTTGTCATCATTCCCGATTTATTATTTATGAATTATTAATGTTTTCTTTTTAAACTATAAAACGAGTCTTTTTTGTTAATATCTTAGCCAAATTATCATCATTCTACAAATTCTTGATAAGCAAACAGTCATTTTTTTCCCATCGTAGAAAATGTTAGCAAATAAAACAAATTTGTTCTCGCAGTGTTAGTACTGACTTGTATGTACTACGATAGTAGCCAAACGTCCGCTGAACAAACTGTAATATGGCTTCCATCATTATAATCAGCGAGATAATAATGCTTAGATATGTACAGGATTAATCCTGTATAAACGTAGCCAGATTTTATAGCTCTATTAAAGGCTCAAGCGGCTGTCCCTCCCAGCATTTGACCACTTAGCCATTACCATAATGGTTAAAGTAGTTATTTGTATCTTCTTTTCTCCCTTATCTCGACCGTTGTTTTCCTCCCTTGCGATGAAGTGTTTTTCGCAGCTGTGCCTCAATCTGAGTGCATAGCTGGATATAATAAATCAACTATACAAGCCAATGTTAAAACATCACACTAAAGCAAGCAAAATCTGTTTTGTTCCAATTGCAGAAAAGATGGCAGCTATTCGTCTTACCTTGTTTTGTTCTGTTTTCAAGGAGTTGTTTAAATAGCTTGTTCAACTAAAGCTAATCATAAACCTTATATATTTATGGTGGTTGGAACCAGGATCTTACAAAACTATTTCGTTTCAACTCCCCTGCTATAACACAGTATTTCGGTAGAGGCTGTCGATATAAGACGTTTGCATACAAGAACGCTGAACAATCCATTCATCTATTCATTCATAAGCCATCTTTGCAGACATGTAGATATGATTCTTTGACACGCAAATGAATATAAAAGGATAAATAATTGAAAGTAGACATTAAGTAGTCAATGTTTGAATGTAAGTAAAGTATTTGAGTGACACAGCATATCCACAATACTTTGAGAGGATTAGTGCAGCTTAATCTTCCTAAAAAAGTAAACATATATGCTTTTGTACTGAAATAATATTAAACTGGTTTTAATAATTTCACCTTAAGCAAGACAACAAAGTCACTAAGACGCAAGGGGGTTACTGAGTGTGAGATGATATGAGCAAAAAACATTATTAAGTAGACAGTACAGGAATTAAGAAGACAGAAGATAAAAAATGATATTGCACTTAAATTTTTGAAGATGAAAGTTCACTGGAAAGTAAGAAGACAGAAAAGAGTCAAACAAGCGAGAACTACGAGAGGAAAAGCTGTTAGCATAGAATTTACGGTTGCATCTAACTATTTCAACAGTAAAACGATGAAACCTTGCCGCCCAATCTCGTACTGCGCTTAAATTCATAAAGGCTGGCTACGAAAGAGGGAAGTCATATTAATTTTGATATAATACAAAAATGTGACACAAGGCCAAAATGCGGTGGTATAGGGAAAGGCTAGTCTTCAATCTGTCTTTTCTTAAACTTAGCTAGCCACGATTACTGACGCAAACATAGAACAGTATTCATTACACTAAAACAACACATTCTTACTTACCATTCTTATTACAGTCACCACAATACCTCAAAATCTCTATGTAATGCTAACTAGTCCCCATATATACAATTTGTCTGTGTGGGGTGTGGAATAATTATAACAAGTATAGAGGAAAGTTAATCAGAATAGTTACTATGAAAGTATTTATAGCCAAGGCACAAGGAGGCGACGTCGATGGGAAAGTGACTGAAGCTGAGATGCCAAGTCAGGACTAATAAAATTGCAGATATTTATTTGTATTTAATCAAGAATCTCTAAATACATAGTAGAATCATGAGAACGTGGCAGCAATATTCATTGAGTAGACGAATGGTAGACATATGTCTATTGATCTATTATGTCCATTAATGTATCAGATTTAATGCGAATATGTGTCATAGCGAAGAAAATCTTACACCATTAAAAAAAACTTGGAGATTATCTGAAAAAAGTAAATAAAAGATGTCATTTGCATATTAATTAAATGAAAATCATATTGTTATGAAATTAAGTCTACTTGGCCCATTATTCATTTCCGAGGAAGGCAGCTCAATTTCTTGCCTGTTCTACCCACCCGCCCTATTCGTCAGTCTACATACACTGAGTCGGCTCATTTTCATTCCATTCATACTCCATTTGTGAAAAGAAAATTCCGCCCAGGTCAGCTTCTTCCCCAGAACTGTTGCCTCGTAGAACAGACACCAGATCACTACAATGTTAACCACTTCAAGTCTCGGGTCAACCGTTATCTAGCCTACATAATATACATCTGTTTCACTCACTCACACACACTCTCTCTCTCTCTCTCTGTACGCCCTTACAACAACCTCATTGACTGGCTCTTGGGATTTGGATTGGGCGATAAAAAACAAAACAATGATCAATCTTTCATTTTCTAATATTAGACATTGAGAGACAAAATATTGTTCCTCAAAGAATAAGGAACGGAAATCAGCGTCCGTATTAGGACGCTGATTTCCGTTACTTATTCTCATTAAATGTTAGAACAGAAGAATTCTGAATTTTTATATTGGCAATACTTTCTGTTTTATGTTTATGGAAAGTCAAGGAGAGGTCAGTTGATATCAAGAAATAGATCAACTTAACAATTAAGTAGTTTAACGGCAATGGGATATTATAAAATAAAATCCTCCTAATCAGCTCTAAAGATATATTAAACCAATATTTGTTCAAGTTGAAAATTAAATAATTTTCTGGAAAATGAAATGGAGACCTTTAAATATGTTTAGCGAAAAGGAAATGGTTGTTGGAAAGGGAATGATTGATTCAATTGCAGTTTCATATACCAAATATCTATTGAGATCTGTTGATATAATCAATGGAAATAAAGATGTATATAATTTTAAGATCGATTACTATTCTGACCAAACTAGGATCCGGTGAACTATAAATATTGTATTTGATTAATTTTCTATAAAAAAAATTAAAAGGTAAAACAATTGGGGAATAATTAAGAGTAAAACAGAAAGATATCCAGTGAAGACGAAATAATTTGAAATTCTTTAAAACATTAATATGAAACTGAAAAAAATGTATAAATAAAAGTAATTGTGAAATAGAATGAAACCATTATTTGACATTTAGGTTAATAATATCAACAAATATGTCGCTCGGACGAACGAAAAACGTGACTTGAATTTCTCTTACCCAGAAAATTAAAGCGGAAATACAGGCCAATAATCTATCGTCTGTGATTTGACACACAGTATTATATCCATAAAAAAAAATTCGTTACAAAAATGTCGTCTCCATATCATTCCATTAGAATCGACAGATTTCTTTGTTTCAAGTTATATTACTAATTTATCATTTTGACAGATTATTAATAGCTTTTATCCTAAAAGAACTCCATCAGTTTTTACGTATGCAAATGCTAAACTATTTTCTTCTTGATAAAAAGATAAAAATTTAGAAAATATATAATAACACCGAAAAATACTGCAGAATACAATAAAATATTTTTTTTAAATCGGCAGCAGTGAAACAAATTTACAACAAAGATATCTTCAACATAAAATGATTTATAAAATAAATTTACAAAATTTATTGATTTTTGTTTAAAAAATATTAGGCAAACTTTAGATTCACTCGCGCTATAAGTCATCAAAAATATCAAAAAATTCCAAAATAGAAATTTGTGAATAATATTTCATTGTTTATAAATAAGATCATAATTTAATAGCGAAAACTTATAAAATAAATTCACACATAAATAGTGAAATGTTTCAAAATAAGTTCACAAATGGGAACGATTCACAAATTGGACGATTATCTCTTGCCAAATATTATATTATTTTTTTTTCATGGATGATATTCATTCAGTTCAGTTTATTCAGTCAGCGAATAATGCGCCGCTGTATTTATCACCCTATTTCTGTTGTAATTGTGATATTCATTTTGACATTCAAAGCAAAATAGTGCAATGGAATACCGATTTCTGTTTTACCAAAAATGTTGAGGCTAATCTGCCCCTCCTTAGATTAGTTTCGGAAATTTTAGCTTTTTATGCAGAGAAAAACATATTGTTTTGGAAATTATTGCAAGTGAAATAATTGTCGGATTTTAATGAAACTTTCAGAACTTAATTACAAATGAATTAAATTATTATAGAAATGTATTTTATTTTAGAAAATCTTGATAAAAACGTTTTTAATAAATAAATTAGATGAAATGCAAAGTCAATGTGTTCGTATGTGTCATTAATATACTTTTGAAATTTAAGTTTTGTAATCTCATGATTTGCTGGCCGATGCAAGTAAGATTTTTTTTTACATGTTAACCTAAGAGAGTAGGTGATAGATTTGTGATCAATACAATAATTTAATATTGTTTTTGAGTTTTACATTTGGAGTAGCAATTTCACAAACGGTACAAGAATTCATAATTTTTTTTTTTTTTTTTTTTTTTATAAAGCTGATTTTTAAGGTTTGGTATTATTAACAATATTTAGATCAAATATTTAATATTTTTTTCTAATAAATGATAAACCTTAGATGTTTATTATTATCATTATATGATATGAACCCACGAATTATACTTTAATGTTGGTCATCATGATTACAATTATTGTGGATATGGTTAAAATAGAATAAATTAACGATGTTTTTGCTTATATCTGAATTTGTGTCAATTTTTCTAAATGTCTTTAAAACTACGCTTATTTGTTCATCAATGGAATAGTTGAGGAAAACTATTATTAATATATATTTTTTTATAATTTCAACCCAAACAAGGCAGCAGAGACACTACGACACAAGAGGTGTGAAGGAATAAGAAAAGGAGAAAAAAACCTTAAGGTGCAAGAACAATAAAAGTAGAAGAATAAAAAGACAGAAGATAACGATTGATATTGCATTTACATTTTTGAAGACAAGAGTTTTCTGGATAGCAAGGAGCCGGAAGAGATATACGAGAAAAGAAACTATTAGCAAAGTACTTACATTGACGAGACTTTGTTGCCAATTTAGTACTGCGTTTAAATTCATAAAATATAGGTACCAAAGAGGAAAGTTCACCCGAACAATTACCATGAAAGTATTTATAGAAAAGGCACGGGGAAGTTACATTACGGAGATGGAGAAGTGATTGAAGCCGAGACATCAAGTCAGGACCAATAACATTGCAGATTTTATCAAGAAACTTTAAATATATAGCAGGAGCACTAGATCATATGTGGCAGCAATATTCAAAGCAAAGACGAATGGTAGACTTATTTATAAGATTCTAAGATATTATTTTATAGATTTTATAAGATAGATTCTGGAGAGAAAAATTGTCTAACATGATACAGTAAAACAACTTTCCTAGCAGTAGATCTAGCAATTGATTCAATATAATCTTTCCGCTTCATGTCAGCTGAGAACGTTAGCCCGAGAAGGCGAAACGAGGTTAGCACTAGCCATAATGATAGACAGCAGAAAGGGGTCTCTTAGACGATGTTTATTATAAAATAATTTTTATGAAGAAGAAATTCGTTCAGTGCGGTTGATCATATTTTCTAATATCAACGAGGATATTTGTAATTAACAAGAAAAAAATTTATATTTTTGGATATTTTATATAAGAAAGAAGATACATGTAATATGAGTAAAATAAGTTTTATATCAGTAATAAAACTAGAATATCAATAAAAGAGATTTTATTCTTACTTGTTTATCTAAAGTTGCTAAAGTCGTCGAAAAGGCATAAGCTGACATTTCAATGTTTGCACAAACTGATATCTATAAGAATGACAAAAACGATACTCTTCTGATAAGAAAATTCTTGTTTGTGTAGCTAGGCCACAATTTAAAAACAAACCGTATTATGCAAATAGACTATGTTATGTCATTTTTTTCTTATTTCACAAATTTCGCAAATTTATTATCACGCAGTGTTTTTCCATATAAGGTTTTCCTAAATGCCGTTTGGTTTTTCACTCGCAAGAATAAATCAAGATATCGAAAATATATAATAGTTTTGTTGTAATGATTTTAAAAATTATTTAAAAAATGAACGATAGAGTAATAAAATAAAGTAGGACTGGAAGGCAACCTTAAAGCGATGTTCTCAGTAATAATTTCAAAAATACACTTGTGTAGTACACCTACTTATACACCAGGGGGCACAATATAACAGACTCACCAATCATTGACACGCATTTTTAATAGTAGATGCATATATATATATATATATATATATATATATATATATATATAGATGCATATATATATATATATATATAGATGCACATATATATATATATATATATATATATGCAGTAGATGCATAAATATATATATATATATATATGTGTGTCTGTGTGTGTCTGTATGTACTGTATTTGGACAGCAATCCCTCTTTTATACATGTTTCGTTAAAGACGACAGATAAGGTACTGCGATTAAATTTTTTATTTAATTTTTCTTGTATTCGTACAAGTGTTTTCTTTTCTGGACACAAAGTGTGTAAAAACAGTCCAAAGTTTTGCATACCCAAGAGCTTTCGGCTATTCTTTTAGCCATTATCAAAGACAATTTTTATTTTTTTCTGGGTGTGTGTTTTTTATGCATGTATCTGAAGTTATAGGAATATTTTATTTTCCAAACACGGTCAGCACGTTGTGACCGTGTTCATAGTTAATGTTATTGAGTGTTGGCTTTTACTTTTTATTATTACTGTTTGAATTATCTTAATTTTTTTACCTGTGGATGAGGCTATTATACTTGTATTTTCTACTAGTAGGTCGCGGATAGATTTTGGAAGGTTTCCATGTGTCTTTAAATTATTTGTGATTTTCAGTAAACTCTACCAAATCGTCCATACTAACAAATCTGCCAACACATCATAATTCTCTTTATTAAAAAATCTTTCAAAAATAAAATGTACTTTTCCGAAAAGTTATTTGAAAAAAATTACCTGATTTAAAGTTTCATTATTCCTACTTTCAATAAATATCATTCACTTTTAGTTTAAAAAGACTTAGAAAAGCAATTTTTAAAACGGAGTTAGTGTTTTTATGAGGTGTTGACACATTTATCGACAACCCACTGTTTGGGAAATTTATGTAAAGAGGAGATAATTACACAACAAATACAACGTAAACGCCTTTTTTTATATATAATTTTCTTACTACCCAGTAATCTTTAAGAAATTAAATATTTTAAGAGTTCTGAAATTTTATTGAATTTTACGTACAATATAGTTTTATTTACTAAGGAAATGTTAAAAAATTCCCAATAAATTTTAAATTTAATAGACTTACTGCTCTTATTTTCTGACAATGGACGTCCATATTTATAAATGTTTATAAACACATAAATAAATTCAAATTTAGTTTTTAAAATATTGGGGGTTGTTGAATTTTAGTGAGATTTTTTTATTTATATTAACTAAATACAGTTTTAATTTAATAACGACATTACTAGACGACTGCTAAGTAATAAGGAATTTTAAAAGATTTAAAATCTTTATAAATTTTTCTAATTAAAATTAAAAAAAAAGGTTTATTCATAAAAGCAACTAAAAGCTTTTCTAATTAAATAAAATTAGTTTTATCGCAGTTTTCTACTTTAAAATTAAGGACAGATTTTTCTGTAAATGGGTTCCTGCTTGACCCTCTCTAAATTGATGGTTTAAATATTCCGAGGACTTGTTCTTATAACTAACATAAACATTAAGCCCAACAAAAAAGAATTTCTAAAAATGTTTTTAAAATAAAATGTGGGAATAAAAAGAATTTCTATATAAGAAACATTTAAAAAATAATTTAATTAATTTGTGAATAAGTTCTGATTTTTGCAAGAATTTCCAAATCAGTGTATCTTTCATCGCAAAACGGGCTTAAAATTCTTGTCAAAATCTAACTATTTTGTATGTAATTTCATGCTTTCAACTACAGATATTTCATACATAATTTTATACGTTCAGAATAAAGCTATATTTTTTAGATATATATTGCTTCTAGATGATAAAATGTATTGTTGCTATTTTTACTATAAAAATATATATTTATATTTTTTTAGTGTTCCATTGATTGTAATTTTGTTATAAAAATGTACTTTTGATTTTACTTTGGGGTTTTACTATTTTCCCATAGCTGGGCCTCTAACAGGTGGTAAGGGTTAGCTTGGGAATAACAGCAATTAAGTGTTACATGCTTCTCAAAACCTCCATTCTCCCGATCAGAGGCCTTGCTGCTGGGCGTAGTTTACCATCATACCCAAAACGATCCTCTTCAGTCTCGTTAGCCATATAAACGTGCCATAGCCGAAATGAATAAGCGAGATTACCAGAAACTAACCAGCAGCTGTATGCATCTGCATTAAATGTCAAAACATATACTGGCATAAAAAGTCACCTTCATTCCTAACTTAGAAACATTCTACGGTAGACTATATCCAAGGATAACACCGTATATCGTTTTTCCCTGTTTGTTATTGTAATATAGTAACGACTCCACAAACAAGTAGAAACTTAGGAAGCTTTATTTTGCCAATACAGTTTCTGTGATGAAAAATGTTTTTTTATTATGATGGATAGTTACAAGCAAGATGGGGTATGGGATGTGCTTATTTTATTACCATATACCAAAACAAATGTCTATCTAGGAAGTAGTTTGAGAGCTAAAACAACGGTTAATTTGAGACGGCAGCTCAAAATCAAGAAGATAACCATCATCTCTCTCAATCTTTCTTTCTTTCTTTCGTTCGTTTCTTCTTTCTTTCGATATGCGAAATTGCTCTTGTCATGGATCTCTCGTTTTTCATATCTGCACATAGTTCCCTATCTAAACATAAACAAAGGGAATTTTCAGAATAGATTTTTATTAATCCGACAGAGTTGTATCACTTTAAACGTTTTTTAGTGGATACTCGTATTTGAGTAGACGTTCTGTTTATTTATTAAACAGTATATTTATTAATTTTCACCTACCGGCCTGTCTGTTCGAGAAGTCTAATTAAAGAAAAAAGTATGCCCTCCGACAGGTATCGAACTTGCGTCCCTCAGGGTAGAAGGTATCATCGATTATCCCGATGCGCCTTACCGTTTGGCCATGAAGGAACAAACGGTCAGGTACCCACTAGAAATAACGTTTAAAGTTATGTAAAACTGTCGGATTAATAAAAATCAGTTCAAAAAATTATCTTTTTCTGCGTTTGTATTCGAAACTGTACAGATATGAAAAAAACCTCGAGAGATCTATGACGGAAGAAATTTCGCTAAAAAGCATGTAATTAGCTTCGCCTGACCATATCTCTCCTTCTTTCTTTCTGTCTGTCTGTCTGTCTGTCTGTCTGTCTGTCTGTCTGTCTGTCTGTCTGTCTCTCTCTCTCTCTCTCTCTCTCTCTCTCTCTCTCTATATATATATATATATATATATATATATATATATATATATATATATATATATATCGTAATTTTTAATATTAAAATAGATACAAAAGTATCTCGTTTAAGAAAAAGATTTTAGGCGCCTTGGGCCGATATTATCAATAACTGGCATTAAAAAATAAATTACCCTGATAGTCATATAAGGTGTGAAAGAGGAAAAAAATGAATACTAAATATGTTCCCAGTCAGGCAGTAGTTTCCCCGAATATATATATATATATATATATATATATATTAGATCCGACAGTATGAAGAAAAATATACGGAAAAAACAAACAAAAATCCTTATATGCAATTATGCTGTTTTAATGTTAATATAATGTCAACGTCGGATGTTTCGGTCTAATAAACCATCTTCAGGACATATTCATAAAATATAATTAACATTATCAATTCAACATGACAAAGATTAATATACATTAAAACAGCATAATTGCATATAAGGATTTTTGTTTGTTTTTTCCGTATATTTTTCTTCATATATATATATATATATATATATATATATACTTAGTGAAAGAGAAGGATTAGTACATTTTTCTACTTCCACCCTATCTGACTGTATCAACTTTGAACATAAACTTTGTCTCGGATGTACTTGTGTCCTGACAACTGAAAAGTCTTACATTCATTTTATATTGTATAGTAATTTTTCAAATCAGATCAAAATCTTTTTTCTCTTGCACCCAAACTTCCAACTCTAAAAGCCGAAATGTACATTTCTGTGACCAAATGCCAAAAACAATTCTGATTAGATTTTTGTGGAAGCAAAAAACAGGGAATACAAACTTCTTTCCTTTGTTTTCCAAACCCTCTCTAGAAATATTTTGCCAAGAAACAAACAAATTGGAAGATAAACAAAATAAAGCAAGAAATAAAATCGGAAGTAGATGCAAATGTTTGATGATTTCTCTTAAATATCTTCCATATTATGCTTTTATTCTGTTCGAAATAAAAAGAGAAAATGAATTCAACAATTCTATGGACATAACTGTCAAATTTTGTTCGTCTTCAGCGATTAAGTGCAAATCATTCAAAGGCCGAAAGCGTTCCCTCCCTTAAAAAACGTAAAAATTAAAGAATCTACGGTGGTTAGTAACTTTGTTTATGATTATTGATTTTCAACTAATGCAGTTCAATTAGAATATATATATATATATATATATATATATATATATATATATATATATATATATATATATATATATATATTTGTATTTTTTTTTGCTTTATTCAATAGATAAATCTGTTTATTTATTCAGCCCTTTTTATTTTGAACTGGATATTCTGACATATTGTTTTATGACAACTCTTACACCATATGTTTCCCTAAATGCAAATGTTATCATCGCATTGAAGTAACGGAAGAACACACAATGGAAAAGTGACAATAAATAGCCATTAATAATGAAAGGTCACGAAGCAGTATTGTCATAAAATCTATTTCAGTAAAAAGTTTTGCGCTCAGAATTGCGAACGTTATTCATTTAAACAATACACTGATCGATAGAAAACTTATAATTATATATATATATATATATATATATATATATGAAAAATTTCTCAGAGTTAACCTGTAGAAAAAGACAGTATTTATAAATGTAAAAGACAATACGAATACTGTAATGGTAGCCGATGCGTTTCGTCCAATGTGGACTTTTTCAAGGCAAAAAACGAAATGAATTTATTAAATAAAGTAACTAATAAAAACAAAACAAAATTTCCTAAGCAACTGGAAGAATTTAGATAACGCTATTTTAATACTGTTAACTGAAAATTACGTTAATTACTGTTACGTGTGGAGATATTGTTTTTATTGTTGTGTTGACGGATTCAACCATTTTCTTTTGATTTCTTGATACTGTTGTGTACGTTTGTTTGGGAGAGTAGTAAGCCTGTTAAGAAAGGTGAAAGAGGGAAAAAGCCTGGACATAGATTAATATTTGGGTAATATTCAATGGCGGCACTCTAGAGGATTTTCCTTTTGAGTGAGTTATTTTACTTTTTTTTACGAGTGTAGCATTTTTAAAATCAAAATTGTGGTTGAATTTATTTCTATGTATGACTAGTGAATTAGCTAAGTTGTTTTTTTGTAAGGTCTGTTATATATAGTATATATAGTATCAAGAAATTTCAAGTTAGATTCTGGCCAGGAAAATTATCTAGCAAGATTCATGGAAGTAACATTTTGTAGCAGCAGACAAAACTTTAGATGGTCAGGTTTAGTGTTAGGGTGAATGCTGTTAGCCACTAATTCTTTTATTTGATGTCATATATCTATTCGACAAATTTAAGCATAGATTTGTTGAAGCCTTTTATTCAGACACTCGTGTTAGATTAGAGAAAAGAAATTTGTTACAAGAAACTAGAATAATGCTTTGTCGTTCTTAGTAGAAGCGGGATTTTATATAATAATAAGTATTTGTACTTTTATAATATTTATTCAAGAGACACTGTGTATTAAATTATATCAGTTTGGCTCATAGTATTGTTTCCTCGTATCTTTGATAGCCAAATCATTGCAATGCAATTCTGTTTAAGTGCTAATACCTCTCAATGATTTTCTCAAGTGATTTCTTCTTTCTCTATATCTCACGTGAAATATTAGGTTGGTGCAAAAATAATGACGGTTTTTGACGTTAACAAATACGTCAAAAACCGTCATTATTTTTTGCACCAACCTAATAAATTAAGGATAGGCAGAATCCAATTCATTTAAAAACGAAGTCAACGAGGGTCAATTAATATTTATGTGCAAAGTAAATATTTAAAAAAATAAGTGACGTGATAAAATCATAAATGACAAAAAAAAATCTTTTGTCATGAAATGTCACTTGATGTTTTTGCAGAAATTTAGAATGATTGGAAATCTCCACACAAACATTGAAATGTTTCTTTAGATTCTATTTTATTCTCTTAACCCAAGTTTTGAGTTTCATATATTCAATTCAATTTATCATTAGCTAGCAGAAAACCTTTTATGATATCAACTTTATGAAAATGAATGTGATGATGATATGTTATCCTTTACTCAAGATGAATCTACTGATACCAGAATTCTTCAATTATATGATCACAGACAACAGTCTCCTGAAGGCCTTTTTAGATCGCTTTTACATAGACACTTTCTTTATTATAAACATTCAAGAACAATCATATTGAATTGCATTGATATTCATACTCACACATATAATAACAATATATTTGATGAATAAATGTATTATCATTTATTGAAGTCATTTTTTGTATTGAATTTTGAAATAAACTAACTGAAAGGATAATATGAAAGCGTAAAATTGAAAATTATGTCCTGTGTTTATCAGGCATTGCCACAATAATAATTTTAATTACTTAGGACAAAAATGCACCATTCTAAGTAGTTACGACAAAAAAAGCATAATTCTTAATATTTACGACAAACAAGCATCATTCTAAATACGCATGAAAAAACAAAAAAAAATATTATTCTGATTACTTACACCAAAAAAGTATCATTTTAGCTACTTACGATATAAAGAAATATTCTGACTACTTACCACAAAACATCATCATTTTGACTGTTTACGACAAAAAAAAACAAACAAAAAAAAAAACGCCTCATTCTAACTACTTTAAATAAAAAGCATCATTCTGACTACTTACATCAAAAACCTTTTCTTTTATACAATTTCACAATCTTTGTATTGATTCGGAATCAACGTATTTAGTCTTTATTTGCCAAAGGATATCACCTTCTCAGTTACCTTTCTAAATTTAAATTGATCAGCTTCTCTCTTTGGGCTTTTGCTACCAGTTTCAGCAGATATATTCTCTGGTCTTTTCAGCTAAAATTTGTGATAAGTTTTTAATAAATATTATCTTTTTAAACTAGTTTTCTCGGTTGCTTTTTCTTATTCATTTGGTACTCCGTTTTGGTTTCTTAGGCAATATTTTATCCACTAGCCAAACTGTTGGGAGTCAGTTTTTCGCATTATCTGAATCAACATGGCTTAAACTACATAGCAAATTATAAAAATAATTTTCAAAAACATCCCCACTAAGATCAAAGAATAGATCAGCTAAAAATATGATGTTTAGCAGAAATTTAAAATGGTTGGAAATCTCCACACAAACATTGATATTTTTCTTTCGGGTAGAAACACGCACGCACACATACGCACACACATATATATATAGGAGGTTGCTTATATTTTCATTGTTTTTTGTTTGGTTTTTATTCACAAGAGTTATTAATGCGGCAGCCTAGGGACAACATCGGTTTACGAAACTTTCTTAGTAATTTTGTTGTTGTTTTTACTTCAAAGAGAATGCAAGAGAAAGCAATATAACATTTGTGCCTAATAAGTAGCTATTGTTTATTTTGAAAATAAGTATAATACTTTTTTCTACTGCTACTAAGTAGCTGGGCTGTAAAAGAATTTTGGTAAGTTTTTTTTTTTTTATCCAAATTCCTTTTCTTTATAGACCGTCGGAGCATGGAAGTAACAAAGTATTTTGTCAAGATATCTGCTAACGGGGAAAAAAAAAAAACAAAACAAAACATGGAAGCAAGAAAGATCAGTTATTTCTACTGATCAAAACATGAACTTCTTTTTCTTATTTTTCATTATTATTTTGTTGATTGATTTTACTTCATTTTCCCACATTATCAAGAAAATGAGTCTTATCTCTCATTAAATATATTAACTAGCCAAGGGATAATGTCTGGGTGTTAACGGTTGAAAATCATTTGATTAGCATTATCTAGACATTTGTCTACTTTCTCATGTTCATTCTCATTAATTATTTAACGCCTTTACTACTGCATTCTAGCAGGACTGTACTGAAAATAGAAAATTGCTATTAACAGGAAATAAATATTTACAAAGACGCTGCCGGCAATTTCCTATAGGCATCTCAATTTTTGTTTCGATCTCTGTAGAATCGACTAAAATAAACAACACCCCCTCAAGACACAATATAATAAAAATAAGTCATGAAACGGCCGTATTCTAGTTTAGTATATGTCTACGCTGGTTTGGAAATAGTACTAACCGTCAGCTAGTTTATATTGAAAATATTAGGTACTAACATTTAACGGTCTCGTGAAAATGTATATATACGTCAACAGCATTCAACGAAAGTTTCGTAATGATATACATAATGATTCTAAGGCTGCAGAAGTGTTAAAAAAAGAATTCGGAAAAAAAATTGACTTATTACAAGCCACTTTAAATCTTTCAAGAATTTTCTAACGTTATTCAGTAGAAAGAGACATTCTTTCTTGGATATTTATAAAGGAACACGCATCTCGGCTCCCAATTAATACAAGAAGGGAACTAAACCATGGGGAGATTTCTCTGATTGACAATTTAGTAGACATTTCGTTGAGATTACATCGTTGAATCAATTAAACCTTTTAGGCGAAATGTCTCAAGGCACCAGTCACTTAGCAAAAGCTGAACATCTTACTAAATAAGCTGCATTTATTGTAAGGATGTGTAACGAGTAAAGATTTCATTTTAGATTAACCCGCCAATCAACTGACTGCTCTAGAATAACGGCTAACTTAAATGCATCGTATTTATTTTATATTTTCACACATCATATGACAGAACTTTTCTACAACTATAAATGAAATATAAATAGAAAGTTCTTTCGTATATTTCAAAGAATTAAAGTCGGTCTTCATAAAACTTTATTAATTACCTTTTATATTTAGCTGAATACATAAATAGGTGGAGTATCCCCTACTTTCTCTCGCACTATCTATCTATCTATCTATCTATCTATCTATCTATCTATCTATCTATCTCATTATATCCGTATCTATCTATCTATCTATCTATCTATCTATCTATCTATCTATCTATCTATCTCATTATATCCGTATCTATCTATCTATCTATCTATCTATCTATCTATCTATCTATCTATCTATATATATATATATATATATATATATATATATCATTATATCCGTATCTATCTATCTATCTATCTATCTATCTATCTATCTATCTATCTATCTATCTATCTATCTATCTCATTATATCCGTATCTATCTATCTATCTATCTATCTATCTATCTATCTATCTATTCGTCCGTAGTGATTACGTGAATCTTATTACGTGGAATTTTAATTGCGTAATATTCTACTCATTGTTATTAATATTTACCACTGCATTAAGTCCATCGACGAAAACTGAAATATGTTGAAAAATAAAATTTTGTTTTCTAAAGTGAGTGCTTTTTTAGATTGTGAAAATATTGATGCACTTACATGTATTCATATATATATATATATATATATATATATATATATATATATATATATATGAGTAAATTGTATGACAAAGTGGCAAAAGTATACTTGTGATGTCCTTCAGGACTTCATCAGACTAAATTTGTTTATGTTGGTAGGACTACACTTGCGCAATTTTCGCTGATACTATTACATTACAGACCCTTCTTTGGATTTTATTGGGAATATCGAGATATATAGCAGGAGCATCAGTCCAGATACGACAACAATATTCAATGCACGAACGAATGGTAGATTTATAAATGTGAAAGATAGTGTCGGAGTAGAAAAAAATCCTCTGGCATAACAGTGAAACAAGGTTCCAAGTAGTAGCTCTAGCAATTGATTCAATATAATTCCTTTACTTCATGTCAGATGGAAACGTGAGAGTAAGAAGGTGCATTTCTAATAAGCGGACGAACTTTTTTTGCCAAAGCGGAAGGGGGAAATGAGTAAAGTGCGTTAAGTTGTTTTCTTTTTCCAAAAGCATTTGATTAAAATGTAAGGCCAATCCCTCGTGTTACCCGGATGGACGAATTAAAAGGCAAGACTACGAAAACAAAGACGTTATACATTTCCTAATAACAATATTTTATATATATATATATATGCATATATATATATATATGGGGAAAATGTAGAACAACAC
>OZ010605.1:38415979-38440979 GCA_963932145.1 Acanthosepion lycidas
CGTGAAGGGAGGATAAGAGAAGTAAGGCAGGAATTAAGATCCCTCAAGAAACAATTTAAGGCCCCTTGTGAAGAGGAGCGACCAGCCCTTTCGGAACTGAGAGATATTTTAAGACAGAAACTGAAAAACCTGCGAAGAGCAGAAGGACATCGTCGTCGTAGGAAAGAGCGGGCCAGGAAGAAGGCTTCGTTTATTTCCAACCTGTTTGGTTTCGCCAGAAGACTTCTGGGAGATAAGAAGAGCGGCAGATTATTATGCCCAAAAGACAGGGTGGATTCCTTTTTGAAGAGCTCTTTTAGGGACCCAAGAAGGGATGAGGAATTAGGATTTAATGATCACCTCATTAAACCCAACCCCACAGAAGTTGAGTTCGACACAAGGGTGCCAAGTTAGAGTGAAGTAATGGCGGCTACATCAGCGTCGTCGCCAGGTGCGAGTGGCGTGCCTTACTCTGTGTACAAGCGTTGCCCAAGTCTTCTCATAAAATTATGGAAGATCATTAAAGTAATTTGGCAGCGAAGTAAAGTTGCAGAACAATGGCCATACGCAGGTGTTTGGATCCCAAAAGAAGAGAACTCAAGAAATATCGAACAGTTTCGATGTATCTCGTTACTGAGTACCGAAAGGAAAATATTTTTTTCTGCTAAAAAATAGCTTTATAGATACAGCAGTACAAAAAGGTGGAATCCCTGGCATGCCTGGCATGCCTGGCATGCCTGGCTGCGTTGAGCATATAGGAGTTTTGTCTCAATTAATAAGGGATGCAAGGAGGAATAAAGGCGACCTGGCTGTTGCGTGGTTGGATTTGGCCAATGCTTATGGGTTCATACCGCATAAACTCGTGGAAGAAGCTTTAGTTAGATATTTCGTCCCATGTAGTACCCGCGAGCTTATCCTGGATTACTACAGTCAATTCCATCTAAGAGTTTCATCCGGTTTGGTTTCTTCCGACTGGCATAGACTCGAGAGAGGAATTATTACAGGCTGTACATTGTCAGCCATGCTTTTTGCTCTCGCGATGAATATGCTCGTGAAGTCCGCTGAGGTGGAATGCCGTGACCCCGTTTCCAAAACCGGAACTAGGCAACCACATATCCGGGCTAACATGGACGATATTACATTTACCACACATTCTGTTACAGGCTGTAGATGGCTGTTACGCGGTTTAGAGAGACTGTTACGCGGTTTAGAGATTGAGTGGGCAAGAATGAATTTCAAGCCAAACAAATGTAGATCAGTGGTAATAAAAAAGGGCCTGGTGGTAAAATACTATTTCACAATAGAAGGGAGAGCCATCCCGACGTTGGCCGATAAGCCTGTTAAAAGTCTAGGGAAATCTTTTAGTAATGCTCTGCGGGACACACCAACTATCGAAGCTATACGCACTGATTTTCACTCGTGGCTGGCGAAAATAGATAAATCTGGATTGCCAGGTCGTTTCAAAGTCTGGTTATACCATCACTGTGTGCTCCCACGAGCATTATAGCGACTCCAGCTATATAGGGTTCCTAACTCGACTGTGGAGACGTTGGAGAGGAGAGCTAGCAGTTTCCTCCGTAGATGGTTAGGATTACCGTGGAGCTTAAGCAGCGCAGCCATATATGGATCATCCAATGCCATCCAGCTGCCATTCAGAGGTCTGGTCGAGGAGTTCATGGTTTCACAGACAAGGGAAACCTACCAGTATAGAAACTCCAGAGATCCCAAAGTATCAGGCGCGAGAATTGAGGTCAAGTCGGGCAGAAGATGGAGTTCAACTAAGGAACTGACTATCGCAGAAGGGAAACTGAGGATAAAAGCAAGTGGGTTCAGTCGCACAGGGAAGAGCAGATCTGGGACTGATTCTTTCCTACAGATTCGGAAAAATTACCGTGAAGGAGAGTCAACACCTGATATAAGGACGAAGTAAGAGTGGGGATAGAGGAAAGGCGAATGACAAAAATGGCAGATTATAGCCAGCAGGGTGCGTGGACCAGGTGGGATGGTGTAGATCGTCGAAAAATATCGTGGTCAGATCTTTGGAATACTGATTTTAGCCGATCTATATTCCTGGTTCAGATGATGTACGACTTATTACCAAGCGAGACCAACCTACACTTATGGGGAAAAATAGATTCACCAAAGTACCCCTTGATCTCAGGTCGGGGATCACTGCAACACATATTGAGTGGGCGCACAACTGCTCAGATGGGCGCTAGCCGTCGCGTCATGACAAGGTTTTAGAGGTGACAGCGCTCATTATTGCTGAAACTTTGCAAAGTAATAAAGTCATCCCAGAAAGAAGAGCTATCCGCTTCGTTAAACCAGGTTCAAAGCTGGGTCCCATTCACTGTTATCGTCCGCATCGGATTGGCAGATGCGAGTCGATCTCGGGAAACAATTGAAATTCCCTACACATATATCGTCCCCCAAACTCCGTCCAGACATAATCGTTTATTCGGACGCCACGAAACCGATTATTTTGCTGGAGTTAACTGTCCTATGGGAGGAGCAAATGCAAGAGGCTAATGAGAGAAAGTACAGTAAATATCAAGGACCTTTAGACGATTGCAGAACTAAAGGATGGCGTACTCATTGTTTCCTGGTCGAGATCGGTTGTAGGGGGTTCGCCGGAATGATAAGAGCCCTTACTAGCCTAGGGATAACTGGACAAAAAAGAAGGCGGGCGATTCAAATGATCCTGGAGTCCGTCGAAAAGGCCACCAGGTGGTTGTAGATAAATAGGGCTAATGAGTGGCCCAAAACTACTAAAAATACGATCGTTCCCAGTGTAGTTGAACATACGTCGTAAATATTAGGTTGGTGCAAAAATAATGCCGTAATAATGTCGTTTTTTGACGCATTTTTAACGTCAAAAAACGACATTACTACGTCATTATTTTTGGACCAACCTAATACCACCACTAAATACTGCTAAAACTTAAAAGTGTATATAGATTTGTATATATTTATGTTAAAATTGTATATATAGATGGCGAGATGCTTCAGAGAAACAATTTATTCGATTTGCATTCAGTCGCATATTCAACGACTTCATTTTTTGCCTTTTACTGGTCTTTCGAGTAGGTTTATTTTATTACAAATAATATTCTTACACGTAATCATTCCTTATTTTTACTCGCAATTTTTTTTTCGTAATTACCCATTTTTCATTTCTGATTTTTTTTGTCGTATTTACTCGTTTTTTTCAATCGGTTTCCTTTGAGGATAATCTTTTTAGGATTAACTTATTTTAACTAAATTTATACGATATTTTTTCTTTTAACTATTATTCAATATGTAAAGAAATATTTCGATTAATTTATTTTAAGTAATTTTAGTTATATGTTATCTCTCTTAGTTTTTAAACGAATGTCTTCCGTTAAGGATAATTTTTTGGGAGTTAAAACCTATTTTAACTAAAATTTACACGTTATTATGTTTTCTTTCTTTTTTTTTTTAACTAGTATTTAACATGTAAATATCTAGATTAATGTATTTTTAAGCAAGTTTAGTTAAATTTTATTTCTCTTAGTTTTCAAATGGAATTTATAGGAGTATCAACCAAATTATTCATAGCGCATTTTAGGAGTTTTCTTTTTGTAAATAGTCTAAGTCATTTTAATCACTCTAAACATTTTGTTAAGTGTAGTTAAGAAAAATAAGAATCAAAAGGAAAGTTATAAAAAGAGAAAGACTAAACAAATAAGATATAATAAAGAAGTTAAAAGGATAGGAAGAGAAAGAAAATAAATCGTAAGACGAGCCAATATAATAAATCGTTTTTATTTTATTAATTAAAATACCCTGTCTTGGCCGCATGTAAGAAGATCAGTACAACCAAGAATACCCTTTCTATGACATCGAATAGCCCAAGTGAAGTCTTGATTAGTTGCCGTTTTCGGGGGGGGGGGCTTATATAATGCACGTCCTAGAGCTAGTAGCAAATTTTATTCTGGGTGCTGGCCGAATACTGATCATATTCGGTCGGGTCGCCCATCGAAGAACTCTGTTGGTTATTTAGACCCGAAACTTCTAGTGACATGGGAGCAACAACACTGACGACGCACCTAGATTTAGCAATTAAAGGTGTATTTTTAATAATATAAAAGTCCGACCTACGAGTGGACAAGCAGAATCCCTCACAGACTCTCAAAAAGAAGCTCGAACTTTCGATTCAGTCAACGTTAATTTGGTAAAGTGAATAAACAATTAGTACAATATTCTTATTAGACGTCACTATCAAATTATAGTGATTTCTACAAGTTCAGTAGTCTCAGTCACTTTCCCACCGTCGTAAGATGCCTTTTCTATAAATACTGTCCCCCTTTGCCTTTTCAATAAATATTTTCATGGTAATTGTATAGATGAGATCTTCGCTTTGGTACCTAGACTTTTTGAATTTAAGCACAGTACTAGACTGACGTCGGAATCTCATCAATTTACAGTTGAGCCGCCTAGATATAACCGGAAATTCTATGCCAACAGTTTCCTTTCTCGCACTTCTCGCTTGTAGAACTCCCTTCCGGCTCCATGCTTTCTAGCCAACTTTAATCAGCCAAAAATTAAATGCAATGTCAATCGCTATCTACTGTTCACCTGATTACTCTCTTATCTCACCATTCATTAATAATGCTTCTGTTTCTAATTCTTCCACACCAGTAACTCCATGTGTCTTAGTGGCTTTACTGTCGTGCTTAGGATTAAATATATATATATAGGATGAGATCGATAAATTATCTAAATTACGCAAAAATTAAAATAACACTGAAATTTTTACAGATATATTTACCAAGATTGCACAAAAATACCTTGAAATACTAAAGTAAATTCATTCTATAAATTCGCCATTCCCTTCAACCACCGCCTCCAAACGACTTCGAAATCTCCTGCAACTCTCCTGGGCGGTCTTTTGGCACCTAAACACTGTGAAATGTTCGTATTGAAGGTTCCGGTTCGAATGCCAAGTAGTACAGCATGCTGTTTCCAAATTTATGGTGGAGGGAGTGAATAACGTCATGTTGCTCTTATTCTCACACGTGGTGTCCAGTGCAACTGAACCTACGATATTGCGCAGTCGACAAATCAAAAACATACAATGCGCATGAGCGAAATTAAAAATACAAATGATGACGATTTACACATCGCACGCACACACACACACACACACACACACAGAGACACTATATATATATATATATATATATATATATATATACACACACATATATATATACACACCCCCACACACACACATATATATATATATACACACACACACACACATTGCCATAAATGGTACAACACGTTCATCTTTAACAATTCCATATTTCCATAGTCTGATGAATTGGTTTGGGAAGGGGTGCTGATAAAATGATAATACAACACATTTTTTAGTCACTCCAATATTTCATTATTTCATTTCAGCCAGTCTGTGGTATACAAAACGTTTCTCGTCCGATACGTCGACACTTTATTTTTCGCATGCCGTGTGTGAGTGAGCGTCCGAGTCTGCCTGGGGCGGCGGTTGTTTATAAGTCTTCCCGACATTATCATTCCCACGCGTGCAACACCGGATGCAAGTTTCACGTCCATGGATGTATGGTGTGAATTTCGTGCAGTATCTATTCAGCCATTATAATACAGGAAAATCAGCATTCCGAGTTCAAATTCCAGTGTTCACTTCACCTTTAAAAATGTATTAATCCACATTTTCTTTTTCTCAGAAAAGGGTTAAATAGTAATTTATATTAGGCTCTTTAGCCTTGGTTGGCAGCCAGCGTAGGAGAAAGTCTAATTAAATGCATGGACATTTCAACGAAAAATCACTTTATTATATTTTCCAAAAAGCAATGGCAATTGAGATGATAATGAAAAGGAATTAATACAAAAACATGATCATCGACGTTTTGAAGAACTTTCTCATAATAATGAAATTTCTAGAACACAAAGAAATTTTGCAGGAATTATAATTGACGTAAAACCTTTAAAAAGTAAACAATTGTTATAATCAGAACAAAAGATGGTTTCTGTGATAAATAATTGGTTATTTTTCTCTTCGGCTACAAAAAAATTGACATTCGATATTAAAAAAATTAATGCTGTTTTCAATTCCTAATGTCATTAGTGTGTTTTATAAAGTTTATGGATTTCTAAAATGCTAAGAAACGGATAGAATTCGACTGCAAGGCAGGAGTTATGGTTATGCCTTCACAATTCATTGACCGGTTTTTATTGTGGTAAGTATTTCGTGAATATTGCTTTGTAAGAAGTATTGTATAACAATTAACAAACAACCGATTAGTTTTCCTACAGGAAAAAATGTAACAAATTTACAATTCGAATTTTATCAATACGCTTAGAAGAACAGCGTTTCCCAAAATTGTGTTAATCGTGATTGAAATATAACAGACTCGACTAAATTAATGACTTACCATATCTCTTAAGAAGTTAATTTCTTTTGACTATGGAACAGATTTTTGTAGTTTATCTTTTATTTTGCATTTGAGGAACTTTGTTTTTTTTTCTTCGTGCTTATTATATTTTCTATTTATTAATTAAATACTGAGAAGGCAACTAGAAAGCACTCTATTTCTAAAGTCATATTGTCTTGGGTATGGCGATAAGCTAAATCGGACAGCAAGTCCTTTGATCAGAAGATTTTGAGGGGCGTGGAACCTCCTCTTAATTGCTGGTGTTCCCAGGTCCACCCTGACCTGGGGTAGTAGCAATTGTCCCAGGTATGGGCGAATATTTAACCCCTACCCCCGCCCAAAAGAAGTCAAAACACTATGAAAGTATAAAAATAGGTTTTAATACCAGCAATACATTTTTGAAAAAGGTTCTTATCGGTAATTTTTGAAAAAAAAATATTACCATCAATACATTATTGGAAAAAATATTACCAGCAATAAGAATCTTGTCGTCATTAAATAGCCTATTGAGATTGATATGCCGTAAAACATAATAAACCAAACCAAACTCTAAAATCATGTAATTTTTACAGATAATAACCAAAATAAAGTTATAGCAAGACATCATCGCATACCTTCTTAAGGGATATGGCATTAAACAATTATTTAATAACATTTTATTAATTTTAAACGTTTTTGGCATGCAGTAAAATGCCTGATGTTCTGAACCGAATTGATGTGAATAAGGAGCCTTTGCTCTAAGAGAAGTTAATCTGGGGTACACTCAATACGTACTGGTCTCGCTCTAAAAGATACCAAAGTATCCAGCTACATTAGCAGATTGCGTTGGGAAGTGCGCACATATCTATCAGGTACAGAATCGCGCCTCACATGATGTCAGGTGCTGCAGTCCGACATGTTAACAGTTGGTGGAACCAGCTGAGCTTAGCATGTGGATTTGTGAGACAACCGGATGATAGGAAGTTACCTAAGCATCCACCTGTGAGGAAAAATGTAGACGCTTACAATCTTGCGAGAAGAAGATCTACGTTTGAAGAAGATCTCACACAGTCCCACACCGCACGCCGATATTAATTAACGAAGTCCGGAAGTGAATAAACACTAATGAATGATTTACTCCCGTATTATAATTTGGCTTTACAACGATAATATTATAATATTAAGTTTTATTTCTGATTTTGTTTTTTTGGTAAACAAAATTTAATTTTCTTACAGAATTTTAAATCGTTTTAAAATATTGGTTATCTAACTTGTTTTGAAGTTTCGCCACTGTTTCTATATGTTCATAGGAAAGCTTGAGTCAAAGAACACAACTCAAATCTCAATGTCTTAGATTTAAATTTGTATACTAATAGCAATACGATTTCTCATACATCCTTAGATGAATAGATTCTTTTTCCTCTTAAGTAAATTTAATGACCAAGGTTTCTTAGCATTCTTGTCTCGAGCCCATTTTTGTGTAAATTTAATGACCAGGACATTTCAGGAATCTTGTCTTTTGAATTGACAAGCATAAAATGTTGTTAGTTATTTTAGATAATCGTAAGTAAAAGTAAGGTCCTTTGAAAAACTGACCACCCAAAGTTTGTCTGTTGGTGGAACACGAGCGGATGGAAAGGGGTGGTGTAGCCAGTAATCATATGATCAGCAGTATACATAAAATGAGCAGTCAGTGAAAGGATGAGCAGTCAGTGAAAGGATGACCCCTCACTGGCAATGAGTAGGGGTCTGTAGGTTCGATGACTAGAACGTAGTGGAAAGTCAGATAAGTAAGAAGTTCGCTTTCTCGCAACAGAGAAAGACATTGCCGTTTAAGTACAAAATTGGAATTTTTGCTACTTCCCAACCAAACAAGTGCCTTCAGAAGCATTTGCCGTTATTTTTGTTGACGTCAATCAGTCAGTTATCTTTCGATACATGACTGACGAGGAGGATTTTTTTCCCGCAGTAGGTTGCCATTTCTTTCTGTGGTAGACCAGTTGACATCTAAGGCTACAGAACCCGGTCAATCTTGCTATTTATTTACTTGGGAGAGAAGAAGAGGATTCATACCTTTCCCAAGCATGTAAGTAATTGTAATGGGTTCAACTGGAATCTCTGATTCCTCAATCCGAGCCACCATCCATTACTCCACCGTGCCTCCTCGTCGATGACAGCCATAATAATGAGGCAAAGCTGTCGGACATAGCAAGCACCGATATATTCGCATACAGCCGACCATGGATGTCATCACAGCTTGTGCAGTGACGTGCAGAATCGCATCATCACAATAACCTCACAAAGGATCGCCTACTAGACTCTACTACAAAATGTCCATGAGTGGAAATTAGCTTTTCCGCTTCCAAAATAACCGATACATGTAAAATTAGAAGCAATAACTGATAAAAAAAAGGTCAAAATGCTGTGTGTGAGTCGTGATTTACTATACTTATGTTGATGAATGTAGGCCTATAATAGTTTGATAAGGTACAACACAAAGACCTATTTGAAATGCTGGGAAGATTTGATTTATTTCGAAAAAATATTAAAAATAATCTAGAATATTTACTGAGAACAAACGACCCGCATACTGTTAGAAAATGAATTGAGCAAGTACCTGAAATGTATCGTAAGACAAGGATGCGTTTTCTTGCCGGATTTATTTGATCTTTTTATCAAAGCGATCCTAAGACAACTAGAAGTTCTACCAGGATTTAACATTGATGGGAATAATCTTAACATCATAAGATACACAGATAGTATCATATTTGATGGCAAACATAGAAAGACAAACAGCTGGAAACCTAGACAAAGTAGTAAAGGAAAATGAGACAAAAACATAAATTCTAATACAAAATTCAAAATAGTTTTTTTTTAACTAATGTTCACCCAATAGAACGCCCAAGAGCCACTCAAAGTAGAGGGTTACTGTGTGAACATATTAGCGTAGGCAAGAGCTTGTGTTCTGAGTATAGAGCTGAAGTAGACTTTAGGGGGATCGGAAACCCAATCCTAAACAGGAATCAAGGGATAAACTTCTACTCCTGTTCAAAAGACTGGAGAGGAGTGTGAACCGGACGATAGCAAGAGGAACAGCCGAAGATGTGAGATAAGTCAAAATCTAGCAAGTTCAGAAATATAACTATCAGGTAAGTATTATGACTGACGATGCGAAATATGACACCGAAATCCGAAGGCGCAATGTAATTACGAAAGATACTTTGCAAAGGCTCAGCAAAATATTTTGGCTTAAAGGAAAATGACGGTATAAACTAAAAGAAATGCGCTGAAGTGCTATATAATCGATTATATATTGCCGATCAGCACTCTTTTCGCTATGAGTAACCTATCGTCCGGTTCAAACACCTCCCCAGTCTTCTGAATAGAGATTAAATCCTTGTTTTTTGTTTAGGATTGAGCTTCTAAAGTCTAATTCAACTCTATACTGCTAACGTCTTCGCTTATAACTCTGAAATTTTATTTATTTACTTCAATCGGAGTAGATAGGTTTGAATATCGGCCGATTCACTCTCCTCTTCGGTCTTTTGAACAAAAGTAGAAGTTTGTCCCTTGTTTCCTGTTTAGGATTGTCTTTTCATTCTCATTCACTGCTCTTGCTTTCTTAGTCGCATTTATCGCCTTGTTTGGACTGAATTGATGAAAAAAAATGAATGCTCAACAATTTTCTCACAGATGAAGAGGAAACATAAAGCAATAGATGGACGAATGTTGAGAATACCATGGACGGAGCATGGAAGTTTTAAAGAAAATTAAAACTAAAAAAGACACTTATACTTAGAAAGTAACTGGTGATTTTTCTGGGACGCATAATGAGGAAAGAGTACTTGGAGAATTTGACACTCACAAAACACTGATGATAACAGTGGCAGAGAAACAGCAAGTAATATACCTAATGAGTTTGTGTAAATGAATTGCAGAACAGGAACTAGGAGTGATAGTAAGGAAACAAATATTACTTAGAAGGATAGGAAGTTGTGGAGAACCGTGATTTTCTACGTTCTGAAACGACACTTCGCATGATATCAGTATATAAAATAACTTATATAAACATGGTGACTGAAAAGTAACTCCCTATTTTATGCATGATGGACACTCCCGTCTTGTAAAAATTATAGTTAGACGGGTGAGTCCATCATACATAAAATAGGGAGTTACTTTTCAATCCCACTGGTACCAAGTGCGAGACATCAAGTGAGGATCGAACTCACTAAACAACAGTAACTGTCAACCAGACTGACCCGTTAAACGTTAACCCTGCAGAGATGTCCATATTGAAATTTAGAATTTTTCATTTGTCTTTCCCGAACACGATGTAAAAGTTACAAACAACGCTTATCAGAGAATAAAAAAAAAGTCTCTTAAGTTATAGATTTTTGCATTAACGTGTGCAAGATGCTGATTGCATTCGGTTTAAGAAAATAGGGCGCTGGAGGTGAATAGGAAATCGAAGATTATTTGCTGATATTGATAAGTATTATATAGCTGAAAGCATGTTAATTTTGTAACTAGAACTATTCAATGGTCAGTCCCATAGAACATGTCCGTCCGCGCATCTTTCAGGGAAAGTGACTCAATTAAAGAAAATAGAAAACCGCACGAAACTATTCAATTCTAGTATTTCAGTTCTGCATATTTATATCTGCTTTTCTAATATTGAACTCTTTGTTTACAAAAATATGTTCACCTTTAAATAAGTCAATCTCCAGTTGATTAACTGATTTTTTTACGGTTTATCAAACTTTTGCAGGTTATTTAAAGTCAGAAAATATTTTTAGACTATAAGAATGTTTTGACGATAATAATGATTTACTGATACAGGTCTTGTTAATTAACCTATATCTGGGGTAGGAGAAGCGGATTTATATCTTTTCCCAAGTGTATTTACGCATAATTGAATATAGCGAACACAATCAGAATTGGAACTCGGTTCTCCAAGTTTCAATTCCGAGACGTTATCCAGTACAATACCCGTATATTCAAGCTTACCAGCACCTTGTGTTTCCAAGCAGTCATCCATCAAGGTACTGACTGGGTACGACCTTGTTTAACTTCGGTGATCGTAAGTGAAAGGGTGTTTCAACATGAAAATGCTGTAAGACTAATTTACTGGACTAAATGTTTTGTTAGGCGTTAACGTTTTGTGTTATTAATATTATGTAGTTTGCTCTGAAGATTACGAATGTCCTTGTTTGTTTTCTTAGTCTGAAAGTATTTACCTATAATGTTAAATCATGTTCATAGGTTCGAGGTTTTAATGTACACATAGGTGCGTGTCCACTCACACGGGTACAAACAGAAAAGCATGTAGTTACTAGTTGTCTGCTTTTGGCACGGATCATGTCTAACTGATATCCTATTAATATAGTAGAATAGGTATAACACAGAGTCACTAAGTATAATGAAACTACTTCGTTCTTGGTTTCACCAGCTACAATATCTGATAGAAAGATTAATTCATTCATGCGTTTTCTACGGCTTATCAACCGTTTGCAGGTTACCAAAGAGAAACTTCCCTACCCCACTGTCAGCATTGGTTGATGTTCAATTTCACAAGAGCGTTTCATTGCGCCTTCTTGGCCTCACATTTTCCACTGACTTCAGGTGCAACAACTAAATTGTATCAATAGCTGCATCTATCGCAAGGAAAGTTGGTTCTCTGTGTCGTATCAGGTTTTTCTTGCCTGAGTCCATCCTACACATCTACAAATCTACAATTGGTTCATGCATTGAATACGGTTGCCATATATGATCTGGTGTCCCAGCTGTTCATGGCTATACATAGATGTATATATATATATACATATATATATATATATATATATATATATATATATATATATATATATATGTGTGTGTGTGTGTGTGTACATATATATATACATATATTTCCATGCACATGCTCCAAGTTAGCGGGAAGGCCAAGACCGACTTTGCATTTCCCAACTTCCATCGATAGTGGAAATAATCGATTTTTTCATGCTCCTACGGCAGTTTTCATGTAGTTTGTAGCCATTTTCTACTGACCAGAGTGAGAGCCTATAGCTGGCTGCCACGAATAGGCAGGAAACACATATATATACATATATACATACATACATATATATATATATATATATATATATATATATATATATATATATATATATATATGTATATATATATATATATATATATATATATATATGTATGTATGTATGTATATGGTTTGTCAGAAATACCTCGCACATATATCTCCTAGAAATCCCCCCACATAATGGCATGACATTAGCTACATGAAGACATTATTGCCACTAACTTCATTATTTCGGAGTCAAATGTGAGTGGTATATATATATATATATATATATATATATATATATATATATTAGATTCGAGGATCAAATTAAATTTACTATTTACTATACTCTTGATAAATGACACATAAACATGCGGTAAAAGCATTCGTAATATAAATTTGTCACTAATTTTATATCATTCTTTTCATCTGTTTTTTTCCTTCTGTTTATATATTCACGCCAAGAGTTTAGTTTTTGCGCCCCTTTTTTAAGTACGAAATCTTAAGTAGCAACAAATACTCATGTATTAAGATAAGGAAATGTTTTTCTATTCACTAGGCGATTTCACCATACTCTTGTCAATGCAGAGAAAAACTCAAAAATTAACAATTGCAACTACACGAATAGACACACACAATAACGCACAGGCTTTATACAGTGCTGTTAGAGTCTGATCCAAAGATTATTACCGATTCACATATATATACACGCATATACACACACAAACGAACATATATAAATGACTATACATATGTACATTCTCCAACCGATGAACACATTCACCAATAAACTCTTACGAAGTTATGCATATATTCACAAAAATAGATGGACAATAACAAGAGAGAGAGAGAGAGAGGACATGAGAACAGAGAAAGAATGAAAGGGGAGGAGAAATGGAGAGGTAGGGAGAGAGGATAGAGGGATAGCGGAAGAGATGAAAGGAAAACAGAACAGTAGGGAGAATGAGTAGAAATAAGAAACGGAGAAGTTAAAGGGAAAGAAAAGATAGCAGGGAAATAAAGAATGGTCAAAGAGTGCGGGGAAAAGAGAAACGGAGAGATGTCAAGAGAGAAAGAAGAGGAAGGAAAATAGAGAGGTAGAGGGAAATGGGAGTAGAAATAGAGAGGTAAGGAGATATAGAGGAGGAATAAGAAACAGAGAGGGAAGGAAAGAGAGAGAGAGTCAGCGAGCAAAAGGGAGAGAGAAGAAAGAGAAAGAGAGAAAGCGTGAGATTATCGTGCAGGTAAGCCATCTCTAGACGTGTTGTACTTAAATATTCAAATTTAATTCAATGATCTCATATTCAGAGAGTTTTCATTTCTGCAAAAGGCAGCCATAAAACACGACCCAACCAAAAGCTCCTTGCATATCATTTGATGATTTGCTGTCATTTGCTGATATTTGATATCCGGGTTGATGACCATTTCCAGAAATGTTCCGAGGTGAAACTACAAATGTCCCAAGCCTATGCGCATTTTACGACAAGCATTAAAGAGGTATGATGTACAGCTTGTATAATGATAAAGGAGGCTTTAGTTTAGAACACATGGTTAGGAAGTAAATATTCACTTTGTAAACATGCATTCGTCGGCACCGAAGAGAAAATGGAGCTCAGTGTAGTCACCAAATTTTCACGATCCCTATTCCTAGGCACGGATATTGACAAGGCAGCAGAGAATGACTAATGTCAACATTCTCTCTCTCCCTCGCTATATATATATATATATAAATCATTTTACCCCAATCAAGGCAATAAAACCACTAGCATGCAAGAAATTACTGAGAAAAACTACTAATAAAGAGATAGGGCAATAAAATAATAAGAATTAGGAAGACAGAAGATAACGATTAACATTGTATTTAAAGTTTTGAAGGCCAGAGTTGAATGAGAAGCAAGAAGCTGGAAGACAGTTCCACAAAGCGAGAAATACAATAGAAGAAACTGTTAGCATAGAACTTACGGTTACATCTCGCCATTTTAATTGTAAAATGATGAAACCTTGCCGCCAAACTAGTACTGAGCTGAAATTCATAAAGTCTAGGTACCATAGAGAAAAGTAATATTTATTTTGAATAATACAAAAATGTGACACAAGGCCATAAGGGGGTATTGAGGAAGGCTGGTCTTCAATCTGTTTTATCTTAAACTTGACTCGCCGCAATTACTGACCCAAACATACTACAGTATTTCTTACATACCACAGAATTCCTTACACCAAAACAACACATTCTTACCATTCTTACTACAGCCACCATAACGCCTAAAACTCTCTAGCAAAGTACTTACATTGACGAGACCTTGTTACCAATTTAGTAATGCGCTTAAATTCATAAAGTTTGGGTACCAAAGAGAAAAGTTCATCAGAACAATTACCATGAAAATATTTATAGAAGAGGCAGAGGGAAGTTACATTACAGAGGTTGGAAAATACGCTTTGCACTGATAGCTAATATTTTATCGACAAACATGATGGGGATGATGTCAGTCGACCTCAGTCGGCATCATAGAGTCAGTGTAAACTTCACAATCCTCTCCTTAGCTGCAGGGTATGTGCTTCGCCAGGGCTACATACAGTTTTGAATTCAGTATAGCTTAAAACGGTATTTCTATCATATATACATAGATATAATTTAATTACTAAATATAATTAAATTAATTACATCAAACTTAATATAAAGATAACGAAAAATGAGAAAAAACGGCAGTCAAATGCTGAAACCGCCTGTGGATTGGACTGGACAATTACGAAAAATTTCGTCTACGAAACTCTGGAGTCAAGATGCCAAATAAAATATCAATCAGATAAGTGACAAATTTCATTTGTATTAATCCTACGCATGCACACACACACACACACACACACACACACACACACACACACACACACACACACACATATATATATATATATATATATATATATATATATATATATATATATATATATATACACTACTGACCAAAAGTTTAGGACTACATTGATTTTTGCTCTAAACTTAAAAAAAATAATCAATAAAGAAAGACATTTATTTTTTCTGTGTTTCTCACAAACACACTTCGTTTACTTCCAGAGAGCACAAATTTGGACTCGTCAGTCCATAGTACCTTTTTCCGGTCTTCTAAAATCCAATCCTGGTTCTGTTATGCCCATTTTAGTTTTCAACTTATTATCCTTTTTTAATAGAGATTTCTTAACTGTTACACATTCTTTAAGCCCAACAGAAAGAAGTCTTCTCTTAACAAACATAACAGATATTAGATGTTGACATGAAGAATCAAATTCAGCAGTTAATTGGGGAGTTTTTTTTCTTCTGATCCTTTAGCTAGACACAATGAAGTGCCTATCCATCATAACAGATAGTATTTGGGTTTAGGTGTCATTTACGGGTAAATGACAAATCGGTTAGGGGAGGATTGTGGCACCATTTAACGAGACAGAAAGGGAAAAGAAAGAAAAGAGGAAAAGGAGAGGCTAAGGACCGAATCGTGGTTGATAAGCAAGAACACACACACGGCTAAGAGACAATGGATAAAAGGATATTTTGATAAGTAACAAATGTCGAAAGAGTGTCATTACGATGACAGGGAAATTCTGAGTAAAAAGAAAGGGAAAGAAAGAAAGAATCAGATATGTTTTGGCATCGGCTGTGTTATCTAAGGATATGAAAACAAACTATTGGTACGGGAAGACATCTTATTATCAACTACAGACCGGCTGGCCAAAGAAAAAAAAATTCAAATGAAAATGCTATTTCGATAAGTGACGAAAAACAGGCAACTAAAGGGACTTTGGACAGATATGAAAAATTAAGGACCACCTACGAGTGTCCGTTGACCGATTTTCCTTCGACGGAACATCCTTGGCCTGCGATAATAAAATTATGTTATCAGAAATATGTACCGAAGGAAAATGAATGGGAACCTAGAAGTGTTTTGTTTTCTTTCTTCGAGGCGACAGACTGACTGAAACTTTGGAGATGTTTCTTTTTGAGACCGTGTTAAGAAGACCACCCATTCTGATAATTAGCGATAAAATACCTAACGTAAACCACGTGTAGAACAAGAGTTATGACCGCCATTGTCATATTGTCCCGTTCGCGGCCAGAGAAATGATAACGGCGATTAAGAGGAAGAAAAGGGAAAGAGAAGAGATAATTTTTTTTTTAGTTAAGCAAGATATTTTTTTTCTTCCTGAAACAAAGCCGCGGATTCGTCCACGCCCGACTAAGACATCATTGGTCGAGTGGTGATCACGTGACGCACGAGGGAGGCTGTTGCAGCCCATCTGGAGGATGAGTAAGAGAGGTTGCTACGAAGATGTGGGGAGGGCAGTTCACGCCCCTCTGAAGTATGATGAGAAGGTGGGAGTGAGGAAATGTTCCCAAAAATGGAAAAAGGTTGAAATTCCTAACCAGAGAGGTGGATATGTATTTAGAATTATCGAGGAACCCCCCGGCGCCGACAAACTCACCCCGGTTTTGGTCGGCGCCCATATAAACGAAGCCACAACGAGCAGAGTTGAGTTGAGTTCCAGCAGTTCCCAGAGTCAGTCTTCAGTTGAAGCAAGCCTCGCAGATAGCTGACCAAGATTCACGCACATTCCGGATCTTCTTCAACCCAAGAACAATTATTTTGAAGAGCGACTTAGATCCAGATCACCGAAATAAGTTTTTTTTTTTTTTTTTTTTTTTGACTTTCGTCCAAAGACCCACCGAAACACCAATTTCTTAGAGAGCAGACAACTTGAAGTGTTAAAACTTGCCTAGCGGAAAACGACGTGTCACAATCCATAGAACGGGTCGGGAGATAGATGCAGTCCTATGTATCGAACAACTAGACATAAAGTTTGTTACCTTTTTCTTTGATACTTTGAACTTTTGAGTTTTCATTTTATTGTCTTTTATGCATATTTGTGTGGTATCACCCCCGTTGAACTCGGTTTGCAGTACGGCCCCAACCACTGTTTGATCTCGTCTGCCTAAGATCAATTCACAACGTGGGTAGGCGGACTGGGGGATCAGTGCAGTTACCTTGGTAACCAGGCGTTGGAAGCGAGTTGGGAACGACGAGGCTGATATCAAATCTAACCAGATTCCCACCCGAATCACCAAAAGGTTAGAACGTCACATTTGGAGCGGCGACACCCGAACGGAGCAGCGAGGAGCTAACGGCTGGCGCCGCGGCGAGGACGTCACAATTGGTGCTGTTTAAGGACGTCACAGTTGGTGCCGTGGCAGACTAGGATAGAACGTCACGGTTGGCGCTGCGACCAGGGGACGACGTCACAATGCGGTATTGGCAGGATATGTTATACACTCCTATCTCCCGTTCTTTCTTTCTTCCTTCCTTTCTTTCTTTCTTCCTTTCTTTCTTTCTTTCTTTCTTTCTTTCATTTTCTCACTGAAATCAAATAGAGCCCTTTCCCCTCTTTCAACGTGATCAAAACGGAATAGTCCATTATTTATGAGGTATTGGCAGGGTATAACGTACGCGCCAAGTAACGAAAGAACAAACAGAATTACTATAAGAGTCACTTTCATTCTTTTCTTGGTTGAATTGACATTTAGCTAAAGTAAATATTAATAAAGAAATCGATTTCATATATGAAAACCTGTCAGATCTAGATATGTTTACTTTAATGTGGTATGTTCCTGTAGAATTTTAACAAAAGAGTTTAATAAAATATTAAGAAGTGTTATTGAAGGCAATCTAGTTTATCTATGCCACAAAAATGTGGATTGTTTACAACAATGTGGAGCGAAAATTGTCCTGAGAAAAGTTAAATCAGCCACTGTTAACCATTTCAGAAATGGGTCTGCATCCGAAGAAAGTGGAATTGGAAGAGCAGTGTGTATTACGAGCTCGTTCCGGAAAATCAGACAATGAATTATTGTTCCAAAATTAACCAATTAAAAACAGCGGTCTATAAAATGTATTTCGGAATTGTCCAATTGGAAGAGTGTTTTCTTCCATCAGAACACCAGATGTCACGTTTCTTTGCTGACCAAGTAGAAATTTAAAATTTACAATAAAAATGTATTATTGATATTTGTTTTGGGGGTTCACTATTTGCCCATAGCTGGTACCCCTTAACAGGTGCTACGACACCGTGTCAGAGTGGATCTGAGAACAACAGTTAAAACCTCCAATCTCCCGATCAGAGACCTTACTACCGGAAGAATTGAAAAACAAAATAGAAAAAAAAATGTTGACATCAATACTGTTATCATTTGTCGTAGAATCTTTAATGACAAAATAGATACGTAAATCATTTTTCAAAATTCGTTTTGTGTCAATTTTTAGTCAAACAAGCTGGCATGTATTCTGCATCCAACTTGAGAATTTACGAGATCGAAAATCAACCGTTATATTATTGAGCTTAATGTTAAACAATCAGAATTTATTTACAAAAATATTTTACCTTTTTATGCTTTTTGTAAATGCTTCGTCAATGGCTTTTGCAATTATTAAGTATAACTGTTTTACATAAAAGCAAAAAATAAAATAAAATAGACTTTTCAAATGTATAAATAACCAGATTCATAAAAATAAATTTTTATGTACTTCAGCTCGTATAAAACATTAAACATAGAATCTTAGATTGCGCTAACGTGATAGGTACTTTAAATTAAAAAATAATTGATATCCAACTGATGAACAAGGTCTAAATAAAATTATATAAAACGTTACTTGCAAAATAAATTCTTTTGCTTGTCATATTGTCTGATTAGCAAAAATGGCGGCTTCGATGATGCCTTGCCTTGATAGTTCTGACTGAATCGCATCCGAACAACTGTTGGTCGCTGATGAGCCAAACTACATAAATGAGAACAATCACAAACTATGGTGCATCTTCTAGTTTCTGTCTATATTTCTGAGATAAGGTATTATGTACATTATTTATATTATTCGGACTATTGTCCTCATCTTTGTTGTCATATTTATTACAACGTTTCGGCCTTTCAGTATCTGTCTATATTTCTAAGATGAGTTATTATGTACACTATTTACATTATTCGAACTATTGTCCTCATCTTTGCTTCCATATTTATCACAACGTTTCGGCCGTTGTACGCCCCGTCCTTCTTCAGGTGAGCGAAATAAAGGGTTCAGTTCGACATTCCAACAATCTGAAGAAAGCCGGAGCGTACAACGGACGAAACGTTGTGGATAAACATGGCGACAAAGATGAGGACAATAGTCCGAATAATGTAAATAGTGTATCTTCTAGTTTGTTCCAATCTTGAAGATCCATGCACGGTTAACGAGCTTGAAAACTTAACACCCAGTCAAGGCTTTGTGTTTAACACTGCATGAGTGTAGTGAATAATAATAATAATAATGATAATGATAATAATAAAGATAATGATAATAATAATGTAGGAATTTATCTAAAGCAACGAAATCTATTCTCCAAGTTGCGCTACATTTTAATTAATCACTAATATAAAAATTTATTGCTCTGAAACTCCATATGAGATGAAGAATACGAATTCAATTTCAAATATTAGAAGCGGAAAGAAGCTGCCTTTTGAATTTGAAAAACCCACAATAAACTAGGAATATAAAATATTAAATTTGTACATGTAAACGATGTACAGAGTAGTTAAGATATTTTCAACCTGTGAACTCCAAATTTTCACTTATCCCATTTCCGATGATTTGGTGAAAGCGTACAGCTTAACAAGTTCAGAACAAATGTATGGAACAAAAACATAACCAGTAAACATATTTCTGTCCTTGTAAATTCTGAAATACCCAATTTCCTACAAAAAATAAATGTATCCTTACTTCATCATAAGTGGCTTTTGGTTCAAATTCCTAAGATTTCCATTATGTTCAATTCTTAATGTTAAGAAGGCTGATGTATTATTCCACTTCAACTGTAGCTGCACGTTGCCATTTACAGCCAGCATCTTTAGGTCACCGCATGGGCCATTTAATGGCAGCTTTATGAGGAAGTACAGAAACCATTTTGAAAAGCGATCGCTGTTTTGTGATTACTTCTCGTCAGGAAATCTATATTTATCATTGCCAAGACCAAAAATCACTAACGTTATTTTTAAGATGAGAATATATAGAAAACATTGTTCGGCAAAAATATGAGAAAACTAATGTAAATGTCGGTATAGGGTAATTAAAAAAGAGAGTTTTGCTATTACATGACACCCTGAATTCTATGTTTGCTTGAAAAAGATTGTTTCCTATTGGGAGACGAATTAATCGTAATTGTACTGATACTTTTTTACAAAATTATTCGATATCACCAAAACATAAAAATCTTACAGATAGCAACTTGGAGAAATTATAAGAAGCAATATCTTTTTGGAGCCTCTGCACGTGATACCAAAACTAGGAAGAGAAATACAGAAGTAGTGATTTTTTTTACTGTGATTCCTGCCAGAAAATACCAGGCGGTCAGAATAGAATTTAATAAGAACAGCAATTAAAATAGATAGAATCTAATGAGCCGTTGTTTTAAGAGAAGCTGATCTATGATTACTCCTATACATAGTATAGTAAACTATAATTAGTTAAAAGTATTGACTACTATTTCTCTAGTAGTTTTGTTTTAGGTTTTAGAATTAGTAGTATTTACCAGAACTACCATGTCGTACAAGGTCGAGGTTTAAAATGGGTTTAATTCTGAAGCCCCCACGGGTCTTCCCTTATTGGGGACGCCTTAGGCACAGGGCAATAAACTCGGATTCCTCTCGATGGAGAGGTACTACCCAGATGGGACCGCGGGCCTTGTGCTAACATTCAAAGAATACAAATCTCAACCAAAAGGTTAGGATTAGTTTAGCTTTCAGCTGTATCAACTTCTATTTATATAGTAGAGATTTGCATATAAATATAAAACATAGTAGGCTAACCCCAAAATAGACTTTCCATTCAGTGTCACATTAAATCGTTAAAAAAATTAAGTGCAGCAGCGGGTTGACCTGGAAGATAACCCTCTAGCCACGAAATACAGATTTGCACCTCCACTGGATGCTAGTGTCTGCCCCTGACATCTAAAATGATGATCATCCCAGGTATCTTTAGAATGTACACACATGGGATAGCCGAACAACAGGTAGATACATAAGCGCTCTACTTGAGAGGTAGGAAGAAGTGAGCTTCTTAAATCTTTGGCATAAGAAGAATCCACGTTCGGAGAAAACCCCCAAAAGCACATTCTCAATGTTTCTTATTAAGAAATAGGAAAATTTCGTTAGAAACAAAGAAAATAGTACTGAACTGCTACAAAATATCAATTGTCCTATATGAAAGTGAATGCTGGACAATCTCTTCACATATGAAGAAGGGACTTGAAGCAACAGAAATGTTGTTCTACAGAAAGATGTTGAGAATACCATGAACCGAACATGTGATCAATGACGAAGTTTTAGAATAAATGGAAACAAAAAGGCTCTTATAATTAACGCTAGGAAGAGACCGTTGAAATTTTTAGAACACATAATGAAAGAAATAAGGGCTTGGAAAATCTGATACACATAGGACAGATTGAAGGCATGAAAGCAACGAATAACCTACCTAGCGAAATTATGTAAATGATTGGCAGAACAGAGTTTACGAGAGGTATCAGAAAGACAAAATTTAAGTGCTACAAAGGACAGGAAATCATGGGGAACCATGATCGTCCACGTCCTGAACGGACATGGTATATAGAAGAATAAGAAGAATTAACGAAGTCCAGAGTTAATAAAAAATATTTTTACTTATGAAAGTTTTAGTCTCGTGTTCTTTTTAGTAATATTGGCCATTTCCCTACAAGGAAACATATGGCGTTCATTGATCAAGTACGGCTGTCTGTTGAAATTTATATCTTTCTCTTAAAACAATTTTTCAGGAAAACAGGTTTCTCAGGTTCAGTAGATGTCATTGCTCTTTCCATTACTGTTCGGAGGTTTCCTTCCTAATCTTTTGTTTGAAGTGCCGTGTAATGTTAACATCTTGATTATGGAATTATTTTCTCTTCAAGTTACACGTTCTATTCATTTTAGTTTTTGCTGCTGTTGATAATCAAATGACGTGATTTCTGTTATTTGGTACAGTCTTTGTCATTGTATAGCGCCATTCCACAATGTTCCAAGGAGGATGATCTTCGCCAAGATTCATACGCTTCACTCGCTCAAAGAACGAAAGCGTACAAATAATGATTTGTAAGTTAATCCGCTTTTGTTATATTTCCGTTTGTTTTTATCGGCTTTCATCGAGTGAATTTTGTCAAGCGCACGAAAAAACGGATATCACATCTAACTAGAAGGGAACATAATGATATAATCACGATGCTGGTTTTCTACACTACCTCAAATACTCACACGCTCTATCGGCAAAAAATCTGAAATGGAATGGTGTTATAGCCATTTAAAAATATACAGCAAAAGCTTTTATTAAGCGTTATTTTTAAAAGATAGTTTTGCAAGAATAAATAAATAATTCTTATTATAGCCAATCAGAACGAAGCTATTTTAATTTCACTATATGGGCGATAATGGCTCTCCACAACCTCCCATCTTTTGTAGCTCTAAGCAATGTTTGTTACCTTACTATTGCTCCCAGTCATTTTGCTATTTTTACACGTTTGCCAGTTATATTACTCAATATTTTCCTCTGTCACTCTTTCTTAAATATATCTTGTGAGTATTAAATTCTTGAAGCCCTCGTTCCCCATTAGGTTAACTTCATCTATCACTTTCTGTTTCTATGCCTAAGTGTCCTTTTCATTTTCCTTTAAAATTGAAGTCTCTTCTTCATCTGTAAGGAAATCTTCCTGCATTCAAAACCATATAGGAGGATTGATATTACATAGCAGTTCAGCACTCTTTTCCTTGTTTTTAATGAGATTTTCCTGTTTCTTAATACTTTGCTTAGCTTTTGGAAGGCTTTTTTTTTTCGCTATTCCAATGCGCCTTCGGATTTCGGTGTCACAATTTTTCCAATTAAGCCATGGCTTTTGTTTCTGGAGATTAAAATCGTAACATTTTGAAATTTTGGAAATAGAAGCCATAAAAGAGGAATCTAATTTGATCAGAAAATAGTTAAGCGTTTTACTCAACTCTTCCCCAACAAAATGCTTGTATTTTGTTGGTTAAAATAGTATGCGTATTTTGACAAGCAACTAGGTTCAGTTGTTACAGGGGAAAGTATAATAATTTGTTGCCGGTTGGCAAATTATATATATAAGAATGGTAGCTGATAATAGGTTGTAATAAATTTGTCCATTTTATAGCGTGGGCGTCAAAAAAGATATAATTACTTCCTCCTCTTGGGCTATATTTTGTTTAGATTATTCTGTCAGTCGTTAATTTTCTGTGCCTAGAAGATGAAATAAACTTTCAGATAATGAAAGTTAATTTTTAGCGAGAAAATAGAAATTTTCATTAATCTGACATCTCGAAAAGTAGTGCATCTAAAAATAACTCAACTTTTTCAATGAAAAATAAACGTGATTTTTACGACGTTCTTAAGCGATGGACTGTCGATAATATGCATAGAAAAAAGAATAAAAATGATGTTTAAATAGCCATATTGCCAATCAAGGAATAGGCAAAAATAGTAAAAGGGGCATAAAAATTGTTGATACTCAGGGGATTCCATACATTCTGTATCTAATGAACAGTAAAATTTTGAAAAATTATTTTAGGGTGAATATTTGACGATTATTATTGATTATTCGACATTGATTTTAATGAATTTTTTTCAAAGCAGACAAACAAAATGAATAGAGCAATAATTTAAATGAAAGTTCAAATATTCAAATAATCCTATTCAATCTTCTTAAAAAATCTACCAATTTTATTTCTTAATATCGAAACATTAAATATTGCAATTAAACAAAACAGCATTACACATAATGGCTGGTTACTAGCATCCGAGTATTGACATCAGCTAGGATGGCTAGCTAATCCCTTTTGCAAAGGCCTGCTCAGGCACATATCAGTTTCTTCAACACCCACAGAGTCAGTATGGGTTTTATACCGCAGTGATAATACTTTTATACTGGCATTATACTGGCATGATCTATAGCTGAACAACGCCAGTACGATAAACGCTCGATCACGATGACTTGTTGCTTTATGTTAACGTAACCATCGACAGCTTCCGAACAATTTCGTTTATTTATATTTGCTCCCATGGCTTGTGTCAATCCGTGGTTTGGTTTTCAGGGAGGTCCAAAATCGTACTTAATGGTGGAATTGTCTCCTCAAGCCGGTATTATCAAGAAGATTCCTTGACATACCACCTATAGCAAAACGTTCCAATCACTCTGCCTCTCATATATACATACATATATGAGTAGATTCATAAAATTGAAATTCATCTTATGTATAGTGAAAATTTTACCAATTATATTTGTTGTGGTGTCCTCCTTCTAAAGAGTCTATTTTGGACTCTTCCGCCTACTATAAAATGAGTAGAAAAGAAGGCCTTAGGGGAACAGTCGAAGAGACTGTTCATTTCTGTCGAACTCTCTGCCTCGGCAGAGAGGAACTCGAACGAAGCTTTGCCGCAGAGCAAAG